>OY992888.1:83126006-83411006 GCA_963921405.1 Cepaea hortensis
TCGTCGAGCCTGCTTGTCAAACTGTCTGATTGTTTCATTTGTCGAGTTCTACTCATTCGTGGATAATTCGTGGAGTCTGCTAGTCAAATTGTGTGATTGTTTAATTTGTCTAGTCTGCTAGTCAAAATGTGGGATTGTTTCTTTCGTCGAGAATTCTAGTCAAATTGTGTTCTTGTTTGACTCGTCTCTGACGTCTCTCCACCTTGTCGTGGTAGACGGGCTTGAATGTTTCAATGACCCTAAGAGCTATGCCGACGGTAGCACAGCTACGCGTAGGGTCTCCCATGTCGGACACGTCAAGGGATAGGAACCAGACCAAGAGAGACACACACCTGTAGCCTTGCAGGTAGACTGGGGACAGGCAGTCAAAGGCTAGGGATAAGCAAACGCATTGCATTCAAGTCTGAATCAGGCACGCGATGCCACTACATTCTTGGTCTAAACCAGTGTTTCCCAACTTGGGGCCCACGCCCCACAGGGGGGCAATTTGACTGTTAAGGGGGGCAATTCGAAAATGGAAGAAATCGGCTGAATATAACAAAACGGGGAGACTTGAGACTGAAGTTAACTAAATTGGAACCTGACATAAGATCTCTTTGCAGCAAGCATCAAGCGCAAGGATCTCACTAAATTTAAATAATAAATAATTACTAATAATTAAAATAATATAGAAAAACCTTTCATTAAAATTATTTTGTACTTGAATTTCAGTTCTCCATTATATGTTTTGAAAATTTACTTACTGTGTTTGCTCAATAATTACCTAGTGATTTCTTCCTAAAACCTATCATTCAAGTTTCTTTAGTGAACATTTCAATTTTTGAATATTAAAAATAATGCATATGTTGAGGGGGGGGGGGAGCATGGGGCGGGGGAGGGGGGCAATATGAATTTTAGAAAGGCTTAAGTGGGGCATGGTACAAAAAAGGTTGGGAAACACTGTCTAAACACACATTCTACGGCTCTCAGCTGAGGGATATGGCTGGACGCCTCTAAGTAAATATCTCCCGGAGTGAGGGCCGGGCCGATTCTCACCTACTGCAAAATGACGTTGAGATGCTGAGCCTGCTACATGCTTGGTCTAGACACTTGTTCTATGGCTCTGAGTTGATGGATTTTGCTGGCGCCTCTACTTAAATATCCCCCGAATGAGAGGGCCTGGCCATTACTCGCTCTATGCTGCATGGTGGTAAGATGCTGAGTCGGCAGAACATGCATCCTACCTCGTGAGCGTTACTAAAGGTCGAAAAAGCGTTCCAGTCGCTCGCAATAGTTACTATGCAGGTCTATATGAAAAACTCATTGAGTGAGAGTAATCAAGGGCGGAAAGCCATCTCATTAGCACGAAATGGAAAGCTTGGATAGCGAATCCATTACCTGGAAGTCTAAAGCGAAAGCGTGCCGAGTGGATTTCGTCTGATTAACACGAAATGGAACGCCTGGCTACCGAATCCATTACCTGGAAGTCCGAAGTGAAAGCTTGTTGAGTGGATGTCATCTGCAGACTAAGGAGGAAAAACGTCTCATTAAAACGAAATGGAACGCAGGATTAGCTAATCCATTACGTGGAAGTCCGAAGCGAAAGTCTATTGAATGGATGTCGTCTGCAGACTGACAGTTCCTGGTTTGCGTGGGGAGCGGCCAGTGGCAAACAAAATACTCAATACAAGGAAGTTAGGAATTAAAGCAGCCATGAGCAGGACGTGGCAATTCCCTGTGTGAGCCCAGTACCAGAGCGCTATGTGCCAGTTCAGCAATTATGGAAGCCTCCTTGGATGGCGGGGATTGTCCATTGTCTGCCCCTGCCTTCCCTTGAGGGTTGACCGTGATGTCTTTTGCCGTTCTAATTTGACCAGCTGAAATGTGGACGACAACACAACAGTCAAATGTCCCTCTAAAACCCCAGAAAGGCCACCAAACTGTGTGATTGTGTCATTCGTGGAGTCTGCTAATCAAACTGTGTGTTTGTTTTATTTGTCGAGTATGCTAGTAAAACTGTGTGATTGTTTTATTCGTCATGTCTGCAGCTCACATTATGTGATAGTGGCATTCTAAATATGAGTTAGGTTGAGTTGAGTTGACTCAAGAACCAACTTCACTTTATACGGGACATTCCCATTAGTGCTCATTACTCATCTTCAACATAAAGCGAAGAGTTTCAATACTAGTTAGTTAGTTAGTTAGTTAGTTAGTTAGTTAGTTAGTTAGTTAGTTAGTCGAAAGATAATCCTCATTGCACATCGAACCATTCAGTCCATAAGTGCTCGGATCCCCTCGTCAGCAAATCCCGCAGCGTGTAGCGGCTAACGACAGCAGTTCTGTGTTGGTTTATCATTCTTCTTTGTCTTCGTGCGTAGTGTTCTTGTTTCAATACTAATGGTGCCCTTTGCAATTTGGTTATCCGTCCGTCTTGCCTTACCTCTGAATGACGACTGTCGACAAGATGCTCTGAAAACATCTTTCTGCTGCAATCTCTCTAGACCAAGAGAGTCTATCTTTTCTTCTGCATTACTAATATTCTCCCAGAGGGCCTTCACCACATTGCCTTATTATGCATCAAATTAACCTGTAATGATGCGGCACCAGCTAATATGTCTACATATTCATGTCCAACCACACCAGACAGTCCTATAGGAAACATCCAGGAATTCTTATAACCCGCGATCGCTGAATCGATGCATGCCATTCTGCCCGAAGCACGACAGTCTTCGCCTTTGTTAGTATGTTTTGTGAATCAGTTACAATCACCATATTCGTATACAACCAGCGGAAAGCTGCAGTAGCCGCCTTCACCTTCTCTCAAGCACGAGTTTGTGGTACCATATGATAAGCTCTATTTTACTAAACAGCGGTTATTTTCTTTTGCTATGAATCTCCAGGCATTTGTTTGCCTTTTAGCACAGAGTCATCGGTATAGATAATCACATCGCCAGGAATAGAATAGTGATGAATTAATTGCTGAATTTCTTCTTCCGTAATCCACTCACTCACTGCCCAATGTGATTATAACCTCACACAAGTCTGAATGTCTATTCGGCACTCTGACCCACTCCCTGACTCTGCCAATCTTCTCAAGCATGCACACTTCTCTGGTGGTATCCTCTGCCTGAGCCATCCATGATCTTAATCTTAGCAGCATGTGGCCTATGACTAGCGCAAGGAATCATGCAGGAGGTGTTCCTTGTCCGCAGATACCTTGAGGTATGACCTTACCTGCAACACATTACGTATGTCTACAATGGCCGGCAACGACAATATGTTTCGCACATACTATTGAAGTGTCCCTTGTGCAACTCTCATGGTTTCACTCTGCATGCGCTCTAGTTTCACTAGTTGACTCTTTGATACAGTAAACATTCCCATCAATCAATCAATCATGTGCCATGCCGGAAAGCGTGGGCGGTCATTCCCATTACATACTCTAATACTGAAATGATCAAGCGCTGAAAAAGTATGAATAACATTTTCTGATACTCTTCAGTGCACTGAGCCTCTTTTGACATTGTGTTACCACCACTTCAACATGATCCTTAAAGGACATGTTCTATCAAATGTGATCCCAAGCACTTCAGTCTATTTCTCTATTCACATTTCTACCATTTTTCTGCGGGCTTGGGAGGTCAGCTTTACCAATCCTATTGTCTATAGAGCAACACAAGACATATGCCTTTTCTGGGTTAATGGCAACATTCATCTCCGTACAGCTTTCCATCACTTTATATATTTTCACCTCCAGTTCTGAACTGTTTGAGGCCTGTCCCTCCACTGCCTGTATGCGAAAACAGCATCTGAAAATGTCAGCATACTTCCAGTCCCTCTAGCTTCGAGGCTTGCAATATTGCTCGTATACAAATTGAAAAACACAGGTGAAATTGTTGACCTGCGTGGTAGTCCGTAGGCTATGATACATGGCTCAGAGGCCCACTCTACAACAATACAGAACATCTGCAATCCAGTTCGCCAATCAAGGACAGACTATCTTCTCCATAAGAGCGTACATCAGCATATCATATCTGACTGTTTTATGCATCCTCGACATCGAGTGTTGCCACTACAGTCTCCTGTCTGTTATGGAACCATTAATAAACATCATAGGCAAAGGTGCCGGCATTTGACAAAGTATCTTTGCCTGACCGTTAACATCCCAAATGTTTCGGGAGGAGCTTTTCCCCAGCAACGATCTTCTCCATCACTTATATACATCATGTGGGCATACTTGACTCCATCAGGCCCTGGTGTGTTATTCTGGTGTCGTTTACTTTTTCTTCAATACATTTTGACATATCCCGGCTGCATGATATCGAAAAGTAGGTGTCTGTAAAGGCACCTTATTGATCTTCTCAAAATAAGTCTCGGGCATCCGTATTGTTCTGATCTGTCTGTGCTATAAACGGCTGCAGGAAAGCTTTCACGTTCTGTGTTGTCAAAGTCGAACAGCGATCTCTGTACATTGAACCCACTATGGCAGGACGATCTTTCCTTTGCAACTGCCTGTGCAATTCTTAGAACATTCCCAGTGTTTTATCTCCTGCAATCTCATTCGTAAAGAGTTCCCATTTCGCTCTTTTGGTCTCTGCTGCACGTAGCATGAATTCATCCACCTTATCTTTCTTTTTCTTTCGAAGCATTCTCTATTTCACCTTGTGATTTTTGGGATGTCCGCCGAACTGTCTGTATTTGTTTTACTGCTTCTCTTTTGGATTTTCTTTCGCGTTCTACTTCCGAGGTCCACCATGTAGGCTGCACATAAGTAAGTTCGCTAATTACGTTGCATGTAATCAGTCTGAGGCCGAGAAGGATATTTTCCCCTTAACAGTTAAAGGGTTTACGTGCTCTCACAGCCTTGGTCTTGTTGGACGTAGAAATCAATACTGAACAGGGTAGATGGTCACTCCCATGATCACCCAGGACAGTCCATTTTACATCAACAGTTGCCGACTAGGTTACAAATGCCAGGTCTGCAGCCGTGTCTATATCACCAGGTCTCATTCCAATTCTCGTCCTCCTCCCATCGTTTATGCAGACTACCTCTGACTACTTCCGAATCCACCATGGCTTCTGCATGGGTATTTCCATTTCGGTTGTCCCCAGTATTGCCCCACTTTCTTTTTCGTGCATTACAGTCGTCACAAAAAAGTAGCCTAATGCCCGTGATCTCATACAGCTCCTTAAGCCAGTCCCATCGTCCCTTTGAGACTAAAATTATCTTCCGCAGCATATACATGCATTAAGTTCCAGCTCAGACCCCTAGTCTATATCTTTAACCCCTACACCTCTCTTGCATAGTTATTCCACTGACGTAGTTCTAGAACCTCCTGTTTTAATCCCTTCCTCATTAGCAGACCCTTGAAATCCAAGAGTAACGTAGGGAATACTAAAGAAGACATATACTATTCTGAACAGTTACATTTAACTGCCGTATAGACAACGAGGGTAAGGTACAACATGACTACGCATGACCATTCTCCTGAGTTACTCTTGACTCCTTCCCCCCCCCCTCTCCCTCCCCCCACCGCACCTCAAATGTAACTATCTTGATGTTACAGAGTTCATACAAATTGAGAATAGCGGATAACCGGAACAGATATTATCAACACCTGGTTTCGGACTGGCTCATCTTCTGACGGTGTTGATGACTATGATTATAACGATTATGATGAATCTGATAATGATAACAAATAACAAACAAGAATGGGTTCTCATTTTGCAGGATGCCGACACGGTCGCAAATGTTACAAAGAGCATGATCTCGTCGCCATCAATTGTTCATACTACGCATGTACCAGGCATTTAAATCCGCCGAGTTTCAGCCTTAGGGAATACTCAAATAGATGTAGGTTGTATGTGTATCTGTCTGTCTTTCAATCTGTGTTTTTTGGCAATAATATACCTACACTTAAGAAGAATTCATTACCTGACCTTGATATACTTCCAGCCAGTAAGTGTGCACTGTGCTGGTTCATGATGTGATTACATCCAAATATGGCTATGCGCTGATGTGAGGATCCAGTAGCTGGGTTACACACCCCGCCGATTGTGAACTTGTAGAGGGGACGGACATCTGTAACACAGTCCTAGTGGAGATAGTTCTTTGGAACCGGGTCGAGAAACAAGCCGTAATGCCAGCCTGACTCCGACATATGCAACCTGTCAGCATCCCCAATAAGGCCTTACAGGAGTAATGAGTTAACACTAGTCTAGTAGAGAGACACCAGACAGGGAAGACACCGAGTACTATTAATAGCCTCACAAGGAGACACATTTGTGTCAGACCAGAGGTCGATAAGTACAGATGAGCGAGGGCTTTCCCCAAGCAATTGGGTAGCTGGTCCTTGCGAGTAACCGTGATATGCCAGGTTACTCGAACTCACTAGCCGGCGTGCTGGCAAGACCAGGCACGCAATAATAGCTACTGCACGGAGAGTAAAGTGTCCGTGCTTGTCCACGCAATGTGTAGCGTGTGGACAGACTGACTGGAGACGGTAGAGAGAGCAGACGTATCCTTGACCAATGCGATAGCTTTCTAGGCCATAGGCAAACATAGGGCTGTTCATTTAGATTGTGTAATGCTAGCATCATCTATCATCACGTTAATGCATTCATGTTGTGTAATCATGATGAAACATAACGCTCGTAGAGCCATTCAAATGTCGGCTCTGAATAAATTGCATTCCTTTCGCAAATGTCATGAATTGTTATTTCGTGCAGTGCGAAAGTAGCGGAGTCTTGAAAAGCTGCAGCGCACAAGTCGCTGACAGGCTAGACCCCGAATTGGTGTAAGAATGGTCAGTGAATCAACGCCAGCGGCGAATTGGTGTCAGAACACAGGGAATAAACACCAGTAGACCCCGAATTGGTGTCAGAACACAGCGAACCAACGCCAGCAGTACAATTACTGTCAGATTTCAGTGAACGTTTCTGAGCAGTCATAGCAGGCAGTTGTGGTAATATTCAACGAGCAGTTAACGCCAACATGCAAGTGGTATTATAAACCACTGAACGAATGCTGGCTATCGATTGATATTACAAAATGCTGTACCAGAATTAATTCAATGCACGTTTCAACATTATTGATATGTGATATATTGCAAAGTAATACAAATTCGTTGTGATACATGCTATAAATTAATTTTTTCCTTGTGGTGAATTATACGATCGCCAATTTGTGGAGTGTGAACCACAATTGATTCAAATTAGATCAGTAAAGTGTGAAATTCTACCAATATTATTTAGAAAGTGTGGTATTATACTAAAAGCAATTGAAATGTATAAAATCATCAGTGAACATTATCATCGTAACCACCGTGTACATTTCTTTGCGTGTGATACAGCCATCAATGTCACCATTCTACGAAATCAGTAAATAGATTAACGACGAACTGCAGCCTAGAACGAAGGTACGCCAGAGTCAAGCAGCGAAGACAAGACGACATTGACGGCCATACGACTAATCATCTCATTTATCATCTAACAATCATTCAGACGATCATATCATTCATCATTAATACCATTTATCACTATTTAGTACCTTTTCATTCATCATTCGCATGAAATAGGAGATTGTATTAACAACTTGATGAAATATGAAATAGTTGATAAAATATGATGAATTGTGAGCTTGTATTTACAACGTAAGCGTGTGTCTAATTTTTGCTGCTCTACTAACCAGAAGCAGCCCGTGTGTTATCAAAAGTCAAACCAGTATTTAAGTGTGAAAGACAGCGGTGGAACATCCCAAGTACCGTACTTTCCAACAAATTAGATGAGTATATTTTCCGAATATTTTGGTATGCTCTAACTTAATCATGCATCTTCTTTTCCAGCGAAAGATGTACATTTACCAACGCATCATTGTAAACTATTCTGTGCATATTATTGTATTATCATTTTCAACTAGCATTACGCCACAAAATTGCGTCACTAAATGAATGTATCCAGGCGGGCATCGCCATGGGCCACACTGGAGACAAGCTAGAAAAATGGGCGGACCAAAAGTATAAGGAAGAAACAGAAAGTAAAGCTGCTCTTGACAGAGATGAAAGAGCATTAGAAAGGCAACATCAAAAAGAAATGAAAGAGATTGAGGAGGCTACCAAACAGAAACAATTAGAGTCCGATCAAGCTACCAAACAGAAGAAATTAGAGTTAGACCAGAAAAAATTAGAGTTAGAACAGAAGAAATTAGAGTCGGACCAAATTATCAAACAGAAACAGTTAGACTTAGAGCATGCCACCAAAGAAAAGCAGATACAGGTAGATTCAGAAACTAAACTAAAGATGAAGGAAATGGAGGTAGATTCCAACATACAAATAGCCTCTAGCAAACAAAGAAGCCAAGAAGAACAGAACAAATTTAGTAAGTACAAGGGCCTTATCAAACCATACACTGTAGGTGATTCAATCAGCGCATGGACTGAAAATATAGAGTTCCAACTAAAAACACAGAATATACCTTTAGAGGATTGGGCAATGATTTACATGAGGAACCTGAGTGGGGAGCCTTTAAAAGTAATAGAATCCATACCAACAGAGCTTAGAAACAATTATCAATACATACACGATAGGATAATGCAACATTTTCTTTTGGACGCTACTGGGTACCAAATTCAATTCTCACAAATTAAGCCAAAAGCAACTGAAACCTTCTTAGACTACATTTCTAACGTGCAGAGCACATTTAAAAAGTGGACTAAAGCGGCTAGGGTAGGTAACAGCTAAGAAAAACTAGAAGAACTAATGGTAATGGACAAAGTCGTTTCTACAGTGCCTACCCCTTTTGCTAAATTCTTACAATAATCAGATATTGATTCCATTCAACAATTAGAGAAACGGGGGTCAGCTTATTTTTCCTCTAATCGGGACATATTTAAAACTACATCATATGACACAGAAATTACAGCTTTTGCAAATAGAGTCCCTGATAGATCCTACAAGCAGAAAGATTACAGTAAGAATGACAAAACACCTCAGAAACCACCTCGATGTAATTATTGCAATCTTTTTCATCCATCTTATTCGATGTGTGATAAGAACCCCACATATCCGGCACACCTAGAACAAGTGATAAGTAAGCAAGAAAGCAGAAGATCATCGTTTAAACATGCTGTAAAATGTTATTTTTGTTCAAGTTATGGCCACTATAGCAATAAATGTCTTGGGAGACAGAGAATGAAGGCAAACAACGCAGCCCTCATCGATACATCATCGGACGTTGAGAGTGACATAGATCCCGAACTTGTCAATGTATTGCCAACGAATGAATGTCAGAATGTATCATAAGTAACCGATATTTTAGACTTTAAAACGTGTAAAGTATGCCAGCAGTTTCATTCGGAGGGGAGATTGAAATGTGGACACATAATATCATGTTCAAATGAAGAAACTAATGCAGTATGTGCCTCCAGAGGTAACCTTAAGTTCTACGATGCACTGGTCAATGGTAAACCATGCCAATGCTTAGTTGATAGCGGCAGCACTATACTGGGGTTAAGGAGAGAACTTGCTGAAACAGAAGATTATACGGGTGAATTTGTCAAATGCCGTACTTTCTCGGGAACCATCGAGAAATATCCACTGGCAAAAGCGCATATCAACACCCCGTTCCTTAACGGCACATTTACATGCGCTATCCTCCAAGATCCTTGTACAGATCTTATTTTAGGATGTCTTGATGCATTGAAAGAATGTACAGACGACAACATAAAAGCCTGGAATGAAACACACATGGTCAACGCTGTAATTAAGTCAGATACAGAAACAAGTTATACTGACTTACAAAATGAAACACTACAGCTACTAACACCATGTGGTGCAGATACCAACAATACTCGCCAAAAGTTGAGCGAGGCACAAAGCACCGACCAAACACTCACACCGTATTTTAACTTGTTGTGTGAGCGAAAGAAAGTTTCTAAAAATTCTTCCTGGTACTCTTAAAAGGTTAACGGAATTCTCATGCGTTATTACACATATAATAACCATGAAATTCAGCAGACGGTGTTACCTGTAACATACCGACAAAAGGTGCTAAAAATCGCACATTCACCACCGTTTGCTGAACATTTGGGCTATCATAAAACGCGAGCCAGAATTCTATCACAATTTTACTGGCCGAAATTCTGTTCGGACATAAAATCTTTCTGTCGCTCTTGTATTGTGTGTCAACATCGGGTACGAAAGAAAAAGCATGTAAAGACCGAAGTGCAACGGTCAGTGATAGCATCTAGACCACTTGAAAGTATCGCGGTCGATATTACTGGACCCCTAATGCAGGTGTCGAGTAATGGAAACCATAACTATCCAAACAAGGGTACTAAAACGATTCACCTTAAACCAAACCAAAAGGTTGTGATTCAACTAACTGATAAACATAATATGGGACTAACATGTTGCCAAGGGCCTCTCAACGTTGAACTCAAAATATAAGATGCGGATCATGAAATATCGATAAAAGAACCCTTAGAGATATTTCATATCAACATCCTGAAACCATACGTATCACAACAAGTACAACAGACAGACGAACAGATTGCACCAACACCAAGCAATGAGACGACAGACATACATAACTCAACTTCACTAGGTAGGGCGACACACAACAGCGACAACGCAAACACACTTAGCCAGATAACAGCACACACAACTAGTAGCACAACAGTATTGGACGAGATGGAACTACCAGTTCCTACAGTAAACGCAACTGCGACAAATATCTCGACATATAGAAATAACATACGCAATCAGACAAAAGACGGGACAAAACATCTACTGAAACGGCGACAGGTCTTCGACAGGTTAAGATTGTTTGGACTCACAGCGAAGCCGTCCAAAGTAGAGTTGGGCATGGAACAAATTGACTTCCTGGGTCATACCATCTGCAGAGGCCAATTGAAAACTGATGAGAGAATCGTCACTAAGATTCTGAATTTGACAATGCCAACGACCAAGAAACAGGTCCGAAGTTTACTGGGTCTGGTAAACTATTATAGTAAATTCATTCCAAACCTGGCGGAAATCACCAGTGTTTTTTCTAACATCTTAAAAGCTTCGGCTAAGTTATCTGTAACAGATGCACGATTAATTAGTGCGTTATCGAAATTGAAACATTTTTTCAGCGTTCCACCTATCCTTCGTATGCCTAATCCAAAACTCACTTATTTCTTACGCACAGATGCGAGTGCCATATCCATATCTGGAATACAGGACACCCTACCAACAATAGAATTTACAGGTGGGCTTTGATTCTCCAAAATTACACATTTACCATCCAGCATATAAAAGGGAGATTAAATACGATTGCAGACATTTTGAGTCATCCTTCATCCATTCAAATACCTGAGTTACAAGAAGGAATCGACCATACACCACCAGAAACAGTGACACTGTAATGTTAGATAACCAAGTGCCATGTGTGGTGATTAAGACATATCGTAAGTGCGTTACCATCGCCTGATATATAACTTGTGTGAATAGAACAGTGCTATGAAAAGTGTAACAAACAGACGCAGAATTAACATGCGCTGACACACACATAAGTTAGATTATGGGAACTAACGCCAAGAGGACAGCGAACCCAGCTTAGACCCCGAATCTAGAATATATTGAACCAACGCTTAGACCCCGAATAACATTCCAGAGTTAGCTATGAACCGACATAATGTGGTAGGCAACTATATTAATACACTATCCTTCGAGGAGAGCATAATAGACTTTGGCGGAATGAACTATGTTAGAATAGTCTACAAAGAGAATTGCTCCATCTTCACAACGCAGAGGAGGACGTCGACTTAGTGTAATTAGATATAGAAATGTAACTGTGATATATGTACATTATTATTTTATTTACAGTATCTATAACTTCATTTTTCTATTATTTATTCTATTGCAAATTATGTAAACGCATATATAACGTTATTTTCTTATTTGCGTAGTTAGAAATCACCATCATTTAATTAATAATCCATTGATTAAAACATCCATTATAGAAATACAATTATTAGATCATATATTAGTTAATTAACTTAAAATCATAATCATTTATACATCCATTTAGCTAATATATCATTTCAAGACTAACACCAATCATTTAGGAATTAATATCATCTTTTTCACAAATAACATTTAAGGTAATTAACCCATTTTTCTTAAATGAAAGTAGTAGTAAATTATTTCCCTTGAGGGTAATTTAGGTCAGCACACCAAATTATGGAAGTTACATAACAGGATCGGTAACAAACCATCCTTATAACTATGTATATTTTTTTACAGATATGACGCGTGCAAACAAAACGCACAGTCATGTGGCGTGATCACTGTTAAAATTTCAGCCAATCGTTTATTGTATATATATATATATATATATATATATATATATATATATATATATATATATATATATATATATATATATATATATATATATATATATATATATATATATATATATATATTGTTTATGTATGTATTACTATGAAACATATTTTAATGACGAGAGAATGGTTGAGTGAAAGAACAGTAGGAAAGGGAATGAAAGATGAATGAAAGAGGAGAAAATGCGAGGAGAGAGTGCAAAAACTTAGTAAACATTGAAAGAAAGAGAGCGAGAGAGAAAAACAGCGGAAAATTTTTTTTTTCCACCGTTGGAAAAGTCTTATTTGACTTGTCTGTGTCATCTGTGTTTCCAATGTGTTCTCGAAGGTTTTATATGTGTTACAGCCACACTTTAACAGAGTATGTAGAGAACGTACTTTGAGCTTCAGAAAGCGAAGTTGTGGTCACAAATAAAAATAACGAACGTTTGTAACCACAATAAACCGATTTGCGGCGCTCGAAGGAACACACACATTTAGTACACTAACGCATACACATGTTAGAGAGTTAAGTACATTGTAGTTTATTAGAAAACACGCAAACAAACAGGAAAACGAACACAAAAAAGTTGCACACACCATTCAGTTTAAAGAACAATAACTCTAAATTCAGGGGACACAATAAATTATTAGAAACCTAAATGTAACAGTGAATGTAGCTTTTTCACATGCGGAAGCAAGAAGGTGAACAGTAGAGCTGTGTGTATAGAGTTGGAGGGGATATTAATGGGAACATGAACACTTGGTGCTCATGTGTTGAACTCATAATAGAGTCAACTAGTGTGTGGGTTGTCATTTCGGGCAATAGGAGGAACAGGTCAAGACGGAAGTCAGTAGGTGAAAGTCAAAAGACATAGGGTCAAACGACAAAAGCCAGAACATAAGTCATAAGACAACGGTTTCCTGTTCACTACCAATCCCTAAGATATCTATAGAACCAACTATACTGAGACATGGGCTACTGAATTAGCCAAGTGAATAGATAGAACACTGTGAATGAAGATAGAAGATATTGTTCTATCCCCAAACTAGAAAGTTATATACTTATTGGAGATCTGACAAAATTGGGACAACCAATTTTTCTTTTGTGACCAGAAGTTTTACAAACATGAGAAAAAGGGAAGTAACACTTCGCGGAGAGGAGGGGACCCTGTCAGCATCCCCAATAAAGCCTTACAGGAGTAATGAGTTAACACTAGTCTAGTAGAGAGACACCAGACAGGGAAGACACCGAGTACTATTAATAGCCTCACAAGGAGACACATTTGTGTCAGACCAGAGGTCGATAAGTACAGATGAGCGAGGGCTTTCCCCAAGCAATTGGGTAGCTGGTCCTTGCGAGTAACCGTGATATGCCAGGTTACTCGAACTCACTAGCCGGCGTGCTGGCAAGACCAGGCACGCAATAATAGCTACTGCACGGAGAGTAAAGTGTCCGTGCTTGTCCGCGCAATGTGTAGCGTGTGGACAGACTGACTGGAGACGGTAGAGAGAGCAGACGTATCCTTGACCAATGCGATAGCTTTCTAGGCCATAGGCAAACATATGGCTGTTCATTTAGATTGTGTAATGCTAGCATCATCTATCATCACGTTAATGCATTCATGTTGTGTAATGATGATGAAACATAACGCTCGTAGAGCCATTCAAATGTCGGCTCTGAATAAATTGCATTCCTTTCGCAAATGTCATGAATTGTTATTTTGTGCAGTGCGAAAGTAGCGGAGTCTTGAAAAGCTGCAGCGCACAAGTCGCTGACAGAACCATTTAAAGAGCCCAACCGACCTGGGAAATACAGCTACATCCTTCAGGGAAGCCCAACCACAGAATGAAGGAACGAATTAAACAAGCAACCAAAAATAAAAACACCAAAAACCATCCAGCCATCCGACCAATAACCAAATCAACTAAACATACAACAAATCAACCAACAACCTAATAATCCAATGAACCATCATCTAATAATGAAATCAACCAACCAGTCAATAATCCATTCAACCAATCATACAACCAATCAACCAACCCTTCAAACAACTGACTAGCCATCCAACTAACCATTCAATAATCGAATCAACAAAGCAATAAAATAGTCACTCAAATAACCAACCAACCAATCAACCAACTAACCAAGCAATAAACCTCCAATAATCCAATCAATCAACCAACCAACAAATCAACCAACCAACCATCCAAAAATCCAATCAGCCAACCAATTAATCTACCATCCAATAACTCAATCAACCAACAAATAGACCAACCAATCAATAAACAACTAATAATCAAATCAACCAACAATCAACTAACAACTCAACCAAGCAACGAAACAACAAACGAATCAATCAATCAAACAACCAGTCAATCAACCAAACAACCAAACTACCAACCAATCTATCAGCAACAAACCAAGCAACCAACCTATCAGCCAACCAATCATCTAATGAACAAACCAATCAAGCAACTATTTAGTCGCGTGTTACGCAGCAATATTCTAACATGTGGAATTATTGACTTCTCCATTCAGCAAAAAAAAAAATAAGATCAGGGGCAGATTGCAGAAGTGGTCATGCGCCAATCATGGGGAAACTAAGAAATAAGCTGGAGAAATTATAAAGAACTGTCAAGTTATGACAACAGCCCGATGAGCACAGTAAACCACTCATCCTTGCTATCTGGATAACATATTATAATATGACGTAGATGTATTTATGCACAACAAGATACGCAGCGATACAATAATTGTCCCATGCTGCGTTGCCTCATACCATGTGGCTCTGGGACAGTAATTTACATTGAACCAAATACCACAATAAACTACTTATCCTTGCTATCTCGAAATCATATTTAGTATGGGTTCTTCATGGGTGCATTTCATATGACGATACGTGATATAACAACCCAGTTTATTGTCACTAATGTGTAGTCAACAGTAAGAGTGTAGTTGTGTATATGTAAACCCTTCTATTGTTGACCCGCGGTGAGCAGAGCAAAAGCTGTATGTGTGTCTTTACCGTTATACTATAACTACAATCCAACATGGGCACATTTGTGTTCATCGATCACGACTGCACTATGACCAGACTACATTGTTACAAACTCACACGTTGTAGTAACATTTGTTGTTTCTGTACTCCTCAATTTTCTTTCTTTTGGGTTAGACGAAGGCTAGTCCCCTCAAAATCCTGTTTTTGGTAATTGTATTTTGTAGTAAAGACTAATGTTGTAATTGTTTACATAAAAGACAATAAACTTGACATCTAAACTCGAGGGACTACTACTAATGTATACTTCTAACATTCAATTTAATATCCTTAAATAATGGAACTTTCAAACTGACACATCCAAACGACAAACTAACAGAAAAAGTAGACACTTCAAACCAGATCATACAATCTAGTAGGTATTAAACTGATATCAACAAACATCCCTATCAGCGATCTAAACCTACCTCAAAAGAAACATACGTCCTAACACTTGAACTGTTTCGTTTGCGAACAATAAACAAATAATGAAATAAGCCGAAGCTTGCGCCATACTACTTTCAAATTCCCTGTTGTGTAAACAGAAAGACATAGTAGTGAGTCTGCGATTATCGTGGGTATAACAAATGATCCATATTGCAACAGTGCCCATGGCTATTCGTGTTACGTAATAAAACCAAAATAATTCAAGTATCCATTACATTTAATATATAACTATAATAATACACGCCGAGGGATGCAGCGGGATATGCTAAACAGTGAGTGCAATGCGCAGCCTGTTGACTATGACTTAGTTTATATATAGATGCAGTAAGTGAATACATTGTTCCCACTCCAGTTACAGATCAGCGTTTGTACTGTGTGACATACAGTCTTTGTATTAGCGGGGACTATTACATGGCAGGGTCGGCTTGTTTGTGTAGTTCATTGGGAGCTATAGTCTGTCCGGAAATTTATGCCGTCATTCAAGATCAATTATTTTGAAAACTATCTGTTGCATCGTTATGAAATTTTTCCAGCCGTCTTATATTTACCCCCACCCAAGGAATATGTCTTTGATAGGTCCCAAAACAACTTAAATCATTAAAAGCGGCATCATTCCTTTGATGTTTTGCTTAACAACTAGTGATTTCTTGTTAAAAATGTTATGTTTACGGTAATGAGGACCTGCAAATTCGGATGACAAACAAAGGCGTATCTGGATTCGTATGGGAGTGGGTGCAATCAAAGAAGTAGCTTACAGTCGACAGAATCGGCTGCATTGCACAGGGTTTTTATCCCATATGGCTCAGTTTCTTTCCGCAGCGCGGAAAGCGTCGCACAAAGCACGAACTCCGTAGCTCCAGCGACGACCCTCGGCAGTCTCCGAATAAAATGAATGATGCGGCCCGGACAGACAGACAGAAAGGTAGGTAGGTAGGCAGAAAGATAGGTGGGTGGATGGATGGCTGGCTGGCTGGCTGGCTGAGTGGGTGGATCGGTCGGTCGGTGGGTCGGTCGGTCGGTGGGTGGGTGGGTGGGTCGGCAGGCAGGCAGGCAGGCAGACAGACAGATAGATTAGATAGATAGATAGATAGATGGATGGATAGATAGATAGATAGATAGATAGATAGATAGATAGATAGATAGATAGATAGATAGATAGATAGATAGATAGATAGATAGATAGATAGATAGATAGATAGATAGATAGATAGATCGATATCGGTAGGTCGGTCGGTTAGTGGGTGGGTGGGCAGGCAGGCAGACAGACAGACAGATAGATTAGAAAGATAGGACAGACAGATAGATTAGATAGATTGATATCGGTAGGTCGGTCGGTCTGTCGGTGGGTGGGTGGTCGGGCCGGCAGGCAGGCAGATAGATAGATAAATAGATAGATAGATAGATAGATAGATAGATAGATAGATAGATAGATAGATAGATAGATAGATATCGGTAGGTCGGTCGGTTAATGGGTGGGTGGGCCGGCAGGCAGGCAGACAGACAGACAGATAGATTAGATAGATAGGACAGACAGATAGATTAGATAGATAGGACAGACAGATAGATTAGATTAGATTAGATAGATAGATAGATAGATAGATAGATAGATAGATAGATATCGGTAGGTCGGTCGGTCGGTCGGTTGGTGGGTGGGTGGGCCGGCAGGCAGGCAGTCAGGCAGACAGACAGACAGATAGATTAGATAGATAGATAAATAGATAGATAGATAGATAGATAGATAGATGGATAGATAGATAGATATCTGTCGGTCGGTCGGTCGGTATGTGGGTGGGTGGGCCGGCAGGCAGGCAGAGAGACAGACAGACATACAGACAGACAGACAGACAGACAGACAGATAGATATATAGATAGATTGATTGATAGATAGATAGATAGATAGATAGATAGATATCGGTACGTCGGTCGGTTGGTCGGTGGGTGGGTGGGCCGGCAGGCAGGCAGACAGACAGACAGACAGACAGACAGACAGACAGACAGATAGATAGATAGATATATTAGATAGATAGATAGATAGATAGATAGATAGATAGATAGATAGATAGATAGATAGATAGATAGATAGATAGATAGATAGATAGATAGATAGATAGATATCTGTCGGTCGGTCGGTCGGTCGGTATGTGGGTGGGTGCGCCGGCAGGCAGGCAGACAGACAGACATATAGATTAGATAGATTAGATAGATAGATAGATAGATAGATAGATAGATAGATAGATAGATAGATAGATAGATAGATAGATAGATAGACAGATAGACAGATAGATAGATAGATAGATAGATAGATATCTGTCGGTCGGTCGGTCGGTATGTGGGTGGGTGGGCCGGCAGGCAGGCAGGCAGACAGACAGACAGATAGATTAGATAGATTAGATAGATTAGATAGATAGATAGATAGATAGATAGATAGATAGATAGATAGATAGATAGATAGATAGATAGAGATAGATAGATAGATATCGGTACGTCGGTCGGTTGGTCGGTGGGTGGGTGGGCCGGCAGGCAGGCAGGCAGGCAGACAGGCAGACAGACAGACAGACAGACAGATAGATAGATAGATAGATATATTAGATAGATAGATAGATAGATAGATAGATAGATAGATAGATAGATAGATAGATAGATAGATAGATAGATAGATATCTGTCGGTCGGTCGGTCGGTCGGTATGTGGGTGGGTGCGCCGGCAGGCAGGCAGACAGACAGACATATAGATTAGATAGATTAGATAGATAGATAGATAGATAAATAGATAGATAGATAGATAGATAGATAGATAGATAGATAGATAGATAGATAGATAGATAGATAGATAGATAGATAGATATCGGTACGTCGGTCGATCGGTCGGTGGGTGGGTGGGTGGGCCGGCAGGCAGACAGGCAGACAGACAGACAGACAGACAGATAGATAGATAGATAGATAGATAGATAGATAGATAGATAGATAGATAGATAGATAGATAGATAGATAGATAGATAGATAGATAGATAGATAGATAGATAGATAGATATCGGTAGGTCGGTCGGTCTGTCGGTGGGTGGGTGGTCGGGCTGGCAGGCAGGCAGATAGATAGATAGATAGATAGATAGATAGATAGAATAGATAGATAGATAGATAGATAGATAGATAGATAGATAGATATCGGTAGGTCGGTGGGTCGGTGGGTAGGTGGATGGGTCAGCCGACCGGCAGACATTCAGACAGACAGACATTCAGACAGACATTCAGACAGACAGACAGACAGACAGACAGACAGACAGACAGACAGACAGACAGACAGACAGACAGACAGACAGACAGACAGACAGACAGACAGACAGACAGACAGACAGACAGACAGACAGACAGACAGATAGATTGATTGATTGATTGATTGATTGATTTCCACCAGAAACCGGGCCTTGTCAGCTAGTTTATTTATATAATCACGTTTCATGAAAGAACCCACATTTGGAGACGCCTCTGAATCTTCGCGCTGTTTGTTTGAAAACGAAAGTCACGTGAAAATTTTGAATAATTTGGGTCGAATCTTGGGGAAGCTGTAAAACTGTTAAAATCATGGTCGTAATCTTTAAGTCATAATTAATATACCGTATATAAGCTAACTTTAAAATCTGCTGTAAAATCTCCAGAACAAAAATTGTTTTGTTGGGTGGACATAATGATAACGTTATATACTAAATCTCATCATTTTATCTCAGCCCGTTACTGAGATATTGAATTTTATATTGAGGCAACCAAAAAAAAACACACTATAAGAAGTCTGGTTGGATTTCACAGCTCGCCGCTATCTACGAGATAGAAAACTTGCTCACCTGTTCTTTCATGCACCCAGGCTTACACCGTGGACTGGTCCCTGCACGTGACAAACCCACTGCAGGGAACTGCATCAAGGCTTTTTATTTTAAACAGGAGGCTACTACATGGGTGACGCAGTGGCTAGAACACTTACCTGCCTGTCCGTCTGTCACAGGTTCGAACCCCCTGAAGAAAGGATTTCAAATCGTGACCTGACATTTCAGGTTGACACAGTTTAACGTGTGTACCAGAAACTGTTCTGGGAAGTCAAGTCGGCCGATGTCATATTGGCTACGTCACCCATCTGACAATTTAGCCGTCAAGAGTCGTGGGGAGGAATAAATGGCGTGTCAGTGCCCGATGGGCGAGATTTCCAAACCATTTGATATTTTGTCGTCCAATATATGTGGCACAAGGTGATGATCTGTCTGATAACAACATGTCTTACTCGGTCTCGGATAGTTAAGTTGGCAGCTCTCCTCACGCATCTCATCTGAGAAGTGTTGATTTTCTGTAAGTTTAATTTGAATAATGTCCAAGATTGACACTGGTAACGTGCGATTGGCGTAAATATGCTGTTTACTATATTATATTTCAATCAACTTAGGTCAAAGGTCAAAGGTGTCAGGTCTTAGTCAGATATGACTGAGCTACCGTATAACAGTAGACGGTACTACCTGCTTTCTGTTAGCGCCGAACGTTAGGCGGCGCTTACCAAACCCGACACCCCACATTGTGCCAACGGCTTCGGGCGGAAGAGCGCAATTGGGAGGGTACAAGCCTTACCCTAGTGCGAGGAAATGCAAGCTAAAGACAAAATGTCATGGCAGGGCATACCAGACCCTAAGCCTTGGTTGGCGGCTGGTCTAGGATCGAAGCTCCGTCAGGTGGACAGTTAGAGCACAGCTTTGCTGATCCGGCAGCTTCTGCAGCTTGTCTTGTTTCAGATATATAGGTGTTACCTTAACTCTGGAGTGAACTAGGCAGGCCGAGAGAGGGATCATGCTGCATGGGCAACACATGATCTCTATATTTTAGCCCAGGCTTTGTGCTATGGAGAGGCAATAACTCCCGGACATTTACAGCGCAAATTGGCCTTATCAGTCACATTCGCTACCGCCATAGGTAAAAGTTATTATGCTTTTTTAAAGCACAAACTATCGTCTGTCAAGACGGCAAGGTGCCAATGGAATGGAATTTCAATCAATGTCTCTTTCATTTTTTGTTTGTTTGTTTGTTTGTTTGTTTTTTTTTTTCTTCTTGTTTTTTCTTTTTTCTTTAAATTGCATTACAGTATGACACATTTCGTCCTTGGTCTGTTGTTAAATTATTCAGTGACGAAGAATAATATATCGCCAGATGTGGCCGCCCACCTGCACAGAAGGACGACATATCGCCATGCAAGGATCATCGTGATGTTTGCTTTGTTCCCTTTTATATTCCGAAATTTCAATGTTCAGTGAACGGGAATTTACATGATAACACTTGTTCGCGTGCCGGTCTCCCTAGTCTAGGTGTTACACGACTTTCTCTGTAATCCTGTATACGTTCGCCAGTAACTTGAAGTGTGTGAGACTCAGTAGCGGTTCTCTCCGCGTCGGTAACTTAGGGGTATGTGAGCCGGTCACTCAGAAATCAATAGCAAACTACTGAGCGTAATCTTGCCAAGAAATCAAAAATCAGTTAAAAGATGCTGATGTTGACAGCGATGTCCTGTAAAGGATATGCGAAAAAAACAAACACACAAACAAACTTGTTCATGTGACTGTGGAACATGTGTGGTCTAAGCCTACTTGTTTGTTTGACACTGCACAGATAAACACACAAGATTACATTTACGACATAATTATTTCAGCAGCCGCTGTGGTAGACATGTTCCTGGGTGTGACCTATATTGACACGTATGCATAAACAACACATTAGTTATTTACCTTATGACGCACACGACATGTTAGACTTGTGCCGAAAATAAACACATGTTTCTGTACTCTCCAGGTTGCCATAGGGACGGGCGGGAATACATGGATGGGGATGTTCACTACCATAAAGACCATAGGTGTATAAAGTGGCTATGTACTAAAGGAACTTGGGAAGTATCATCGCGGGGTAAACAGATCATTTTCAGCCAACCTGTTCTACAAACTGTTGTGTTTGTTCATCCTTGGATTTAATGTGATATGTAACATCAGTCCAGTCAATCAAGCTCCCAGCACCACAGTTCCATTTCAATTGCTTTAGTACGACACATAATGTGTGTATCTGCATTTCTCTATTTCTGACCCTATCTCTCTCTCTCTCTCTCTCTCTCTCTCTCTCTCTCTCTCTCTCTCTCTCTCCCTCTCCCTCTAAAGGATGTATGTGATTGTGGGGGATGTGTGTTTGGATGGATGGTTGGAGTGTGTGAGTGTAGATGGGTAGATGGGAGATGTATGTATTGATGGGTGGGGATGTGTGGGTGTGAGTGATTGGGGGATGAATACGTGAGTGGATGGATATGTGTGGGGAATGAGTGTAAAGGTGGGGATGTGGGTGTGGGTGGGAAGATGTGTGTGGGTTGGGGATGTGTGTGGGGGTATATATAGGTTGCGGGGTGTGAGTGGGTGGGTGGTATTTTTGAGGATTGGGGACGTGTGTGTGGGAGATGTGTGATGGGTGGGGACATGTGTGTGTGGGTGGGGGGGTGTGGGTGGGGGTATGTGGTTAAGAGATGCGTGGGTGGTTGGAGGATGTGTGGGTGGGTGAGTGTGTGTAGGTTGAGGGATGTGTATGGGGGTTCGGGATGTGTGGGTAGGTTGTGAGAGATTGTGTTGGTGGGGATTGTGAAAGAGGGGGAAATGTGGGTGGGTGAGGGTTTTTTGTGTGGGTAGGTGCTGGGTGTGTGGGTTGTCGTTGATATGTGTGGGAGGGGAATGTGTGGTTGGGGAATGTGTGTTTGGCTGGGTGATGGGGGTATGTGGGTGGGTGGTGGAGTATATGTGGGTGGGTGAGTGTTGGTGGGAGGATGATGTGTGTATAGGTGGGGGATGTGTGGGGATTGTGAAAGAGGGGTAAATGTGGGTGGGTGAAGGTTTTTTGTGTGGGTAGGTGCTGGATGTGTGGGTTGTCGTTGATATGTGTGGGAGGGGAGTGTGTGGTTGGGGAATGTGTGTTTGACTGGGTGATGGGGGTATGTGGGTGGGTAGTGGAGTATATGTTGGTGGGTAAGTGTTGGTGGGAGGATGATGTGTGTATAGGTGGGGGATGTGTGGGTGGGTGGGTGCATGTATATGTGCCTAGGGGTGTGTGGGTGGGAGGGATCGTTGTGTGAGATGTGTGGTGAGTGGGATATGTGTGTGTGTGTGTGTGTGAGTGGGTGTGTGTGTGGGATATGGGGGGTGGGTGGGAGCATATATGTGTGCCTGGGGTTGTGTGTGGAGTCAGGTGTGGGATGTGTGTGTATAGGTGGATGAGGGAGGTGTGGGTAGATGGGGAATGAGTGTGTGGGTGGATAGATTGTTAGGTGGGTGGGGAATGTGTCTCATAACATGCTAATATGCATTGTTTTTGTTTACAACATGCTTTTGACAATGTTTTTTTTTTTTTCAATGTGAATGTATTATGTACTATTGGTGAACTAAAGATGAGTGATTTGAAGGGCCGATTGTAAGATTGGCCTGAGTGCCCAATTTGTTACCGTTAAAAATAAAGACCGTTCGTTCGTTCCTTCTCTCTCTCTCTCTCACTGGCTCTTAGGTGTGTATGTGCGAGTCTGTGTGTGTGTGTATGTGTGTGTATGTGCGTGTGTATGTATGTATGTATGTATGTATGTATGTATGTATGTATGTATGTATGTATGTATGTATGTATGTATGTATGTGTCATGAGTTAAACGCAGATCGCTGCTCCCCCTACAATGATATTGACCTGACGTTTAACTGCTGGAGCTAAATGGTACAATCACATGTAGGACGGCCTCACTCTGCTGACTCCAACATAAATCCAACAACAAAGTCTTTCGAGTGAACTGAGATATAACTTATCGCAGGCAACTTCAACAGCAAACGTGAGCGAGTGAGCGCATCCAGTCTTAAGCCTTTCGCACTGCACTTTCGCTCTTGCTTCTCCGTCGCTAATCGTTTATCTAGACTGTGTGGATAGTTGGGCACCAAGCGGGCCCCCTGCCATGAAAATGAATGTCCAACAAACACCTACCTTCCTCTGTCATTTACCAGCTATGCCAGCGACCGTGACATCAGGATAGCCAAGAGTACCTGTGGTCAATTGCCGGATACACCTAGAGCGACTTCAGGTGGATATCGAGGATTGGCAGCATCATAAAGGCCGGTATTCTGTGACTGGTGTTGAAACACGTCCTAACTTGACTTCGCTGGATCACACACTAAAGCTTAAGCCGTTACGGAGTTAGGTGACGTCCTACTATGACGTCTAAATTGCGTTCAATGTTGGTGCAACATTTGTGCCAATCTTTATCTTCTTCTTTGATGCGCTAACTCATCAATTTAAAGTTGCATCACTGTCATTTGCCACATGACAGCTTTGCCCCCTCTACAATGAAAATGATCGTTAGACCATTTTCTATGTTATCTTGACATGCAAGCAAATGATGTCTACGACGTAAATTACATCCTATTGTGATAGACAACGCATTCATCGTCCTTGGAACTTAGTTTGTCAACGTGAACCACTCTACATCGTGGGATATTGAACACCGGACTAAAATACAAGTCCCGAACACCGCCACCTCTACATTCTATAAATGATCCTTGAGATGTTATCGCGTTAACATGCCCAACTACTTGTAACTAAACTAAGGCTCAAACACCGCCAGTTCATATACTAAGATCTGTTATCGCGTCTATATGTTGACACCTTAAAACTACTAACGGTCTCTATAACCCCGAGTGCCATCAGTTAAATAAAAGCACCATCCAGTGTTGCATACCCAACGATCACATGATCCGTAGTCGACAACTGATTGTCCTTGACGTGAATACATATATCCACACAACTCCAAGTCGACCTGGTACACCATTATTTCTTTTCGCTACATCATGTCGATAAGATAAATTATTCTCAATATAACTGTGTTATATATCTATAATGTGTTGTTAATTTGTTATATGTATCTATATATCCTATAATGTGTATTGTTACTATATGTTTGTGTCTATTACTTTCCTTTCATTCCTTTCTCTTCATTCGTCCATCATGAAAATGAAACATATATGATGATTAGTTAACACAAAACATGCTACTGACATTACTAACTACAACACATTAATGTACTGATAATTAAAATAACCAATATTAATTCTCATAATAGTTATAAACACACAATATATATATATATATATATATATATATATATATATATATATATATATATATATATATATATATATATATATATATATATATATATATATATATATATATATATATATATATAACCATAAACTTAAAAAAAAATTAAACATTTTTTTACTTAAAGCAACCAATATTATTTAAAATATACCTACTTAATTAACTATCATATATCTACCTATCACCTGAAATTCACAAACTCTACACCGTCATTAAAACTATTAATCGATACTGTCATCACTTCCGTGTGCATTGAATCTGTTAATTATTCTCAAAGACTAAATTACCCAAATCAAATTAAAAGTATATCTATTAGGCAAACTACTAACAATACTACCACGCTGGCTTGTCAAAGAGTGAAGCCAACTTAATTGATCATGTCGCCTCCACAGTACGTGAAACTTTTCACCTGTCTCTGATACTACCACTCTGGCCTGTCCAAGAATGCAGCAATCTTAATTGATCATGCCAGGTTCGCATTACATCTCGTGACACTTTTTCACCTGTCTTTCTGCAATAATAATAATAACAAGTGACTAACTTACGTCCATACTTTCTTTCAAAAAAAAATAATAACATATATATATCTGTGGTAATTCAGACTTAGCCACAGTCATCCTACCGTAATGTTACACTTAAAAAAAAAATCAGAAAAAAATAAATAAATATATCTACATAAAACTTTCATAATTTATTTATAGTCAACTGAGTGGATCCGTTAAATTATTTTATGTTCCAGAAATTTAATTTCCTGAAATGCCAAACATCCGAATGCGACCAAACAAAAATCTGTCTAGTACGATGATGTACTGTTTCAGTTTTATGGATGCTATGTTTGTGATGTCCTTAAATAGTAAATGTAGAATGATGAAGGATAGTTCTGAAGACCAAAAAGAAGGTCTAAGAATTCCTATAACCACAAAGGCGCTACAGGTGCGGTCATGTGTACAGAATCCTCCGCCATCGGGGTTATTTGTTACTGTCAGATATGATCTATAAAACTATATAAATTTCGCCATGCTCGCTATTACTAAGTCTATTTGAGCATAAGTTTTAGATAAAGATAATCGCTCTAATAATTAAAAAAAATATGATTGTTAATATGAACAAGACAATGATACAAATAAAGTACACTCCACTTATAACAATATATATGATGACAATACAATCACAACGACGCTACATGTTTTATTTAAGGTTAGTGAAATTCATTTTGAGATGACCAAGAATTTTCTTCCTAAAAGATATTTAGCCAATTTCTGAACAGAATTCACCAATGATAGAGTAATTTCATAGCGCTTGTGTGATTCATATACCTTTCTCCCAGAGTACAATACAAGATGTAGTATTTTCCTATACCCTTGTGGAAGAATGTATACAACAGACAGTAAACAGGTACCATCCACCATAACATAATTATTTGATCTGAGAATGATCTTAGAATTGACCATCGAATGTGATTCCTGTAAATGGATTTCAGATTCATCATGCCGTGCCGTCAGGCAGGTTGTTCGAATATGCTGTATAGTATGATCATAGATATGGCTCAGTTTCCGATGCACACCATATTGCAACATCTTATTCAAACTGACTGTAGCTTTAGCTATACATTTTACTACTTTGTTTGATATGATATATAATATACTCCCTATCAAGAAAACCAACCAGAAGAAAGTATCGACCAAACCAAATGAAGTATCTGTTTTCATAAGCATATTCTTCGGTTCACAAGAAGGAACTATCACTGCCATAATATATGCCTGTGGTTGTCTATTTACCTGTGTGATGTCGTGTTGCAGCGTTATAGCCGCGGCTTGAACTGTATTAATATTTGTATGTTCTCCTCCCGATGGATCTGATATGTGTGTGTTCGAAACCAAAACATCATGAGGTAATTGATTTTCCTTTTGTATGTGTGTACTCTCAACGGTGTTTGCAACAATATGCTTCCTTTCCCATTCTGTTATGTCCTCACGCGAAACATCACATAATTCAGGGATGTTTCCAATAAAGACATCCACAAATGGGTCGGGCAGCGCAGCTACCTTTATTTTCCTAGAAAAATATGGGCAGTTTATATCAGCCCAGGCAACTGGAAACTTTTCTCTTCCACCTCCAAACGTTCTACAGGTCACATGCTCTCCAGTATAGTCGGTTTCATTAATCAGCTTTTTATGTATTCCCACTATACTCGACCCGGAATCGCGTACTAAGCTACATTTCTTTCCATTTACTATGGCGTGTTGTACGACCAGTGATCCATTGGTAATTTGGACCGCATTAGTCTCCTGCACGTGTATTTTATGACCGCACGTCAAGTTGCCCTCTTTATGAAAGATCTGGCAGGTATCACAAGTTGGGTCGATGGGAGAATATTCTACCTCTACCGTATTTGCGTGACTAGTCTCGTCCGAGTCACTGTCACTACTAGATGTCAGCATTCCTATGTTTGCTTCTTTATACAGTTGTCTTAATGGACAAGCTAAAAACATATGTCCAAAACTTTTACATTTAAAGCATTGTGTTTGTCTTTGATAGGTGTTAAATCTGTCTCTATTTCTAAGTGCTAATTTCTTTATGTAACTGTCAAACTGCGGATGTTTGTCACACATTTGATTTGAGCCGTGGGTGAAACCACAGTATTTGCAAGTTGTCCATACACCCTTTTTCTCGTGTTTAACATAAGGTTGATACTTTGGTTGTTGTTGTTTTTCCCTCCTTTGATATTGTCCTCCAGACTGTTGTTGTGTTTTGTATCCCTGCATCCTTGATTTATGAGGGAATCTATCACATGCATTTGTCTCTACCAATGGGGAAAAACTATTATTAAATATATCTTTGTGGGCGTCGAAGAAAGACTCTCCTTTCTCATCCATCTGCTGTATACTCGAACATTTCTGTTCGATAAGAAAGGTAGACATAGATGGAGGAACCGCCGAGATCAGTTTGTCTCTAACAATCAAGTCACGTAGCTTCTTGTAGTCATCATTAACATTAGCTGATCGGGCCCATTTATCGAATGTCAATTGAGTTAAAGAGGAGAAGTCAATGAACGTCTGTCCTGCTTTAGGAATAAGATTTTTGAATGATGCCCGAAGGCCAAATTCGTCCAGACAGAAATGAGATAGCAGTCTCCTTCGAATGTATGAGTAGTCACTACGTAACTCATCTGGGATTAGTTCTACAACCTGTAAAGGTTCACCACTTAAGTGTCTATGTAGTAAAACTGCCCATTCAGTTTCTGCGACTCCATAGTGTCTCAAGATTAGCTCAAAATTAGTTAGCCATGCAGAGACGGAATCCGAGCTGGAATATGTCTTTATCACCCCATTATATTTCTTAATGGCATCTGTGGAATGTGCCTCCACTTTGTTCTTAGCGATCTGTTCATCCTTGTCCTTCTCGTACTGTTTCATTTTGAAGTTATTCTCCAATTCTGTTTCCTTCAAAAGCTTTTGTGTATTCAATTTCTCCAGATTAAAAGCCATCTCTTTTTCTCTTAATTGTGCTTCTCTATCTAGTTTTTCCTTATCTGCAGCGATCTGCAATGCCATCCTGTCATTTTCTGCGGCTATCCTCTCTTTATCTGCTGCAATTTGAGCTGCAATTCTATCGTTTTCCATAGCCATTTTTTCCCTCTCAAATAATCTTTGTTTCTCCTGTTCCTCTAGTCGATCCTTTTCCAATTGTCTTACCGCAATTCTTTCGTTCCTTTCGTGAGCTTGAAAATTTGCGAATTGTTTTTCTGACCACGATATAAGATCTGCTCCTGTCAAACCTGCATCTTTCCCAATTGCAACAAAATCCTGTAAAGATGACATGTTTTTATGTTTCTACAATATTCAATAATAATTCTCAAAGTCAGAAATAGAGCCAGAAGTTTACCACAAAAGAGACAGAGCTTATACGTATCGAAATTGACAGATAAAGTCCAAGAACGTAGAAAGAAATAATTAATAAATTACAATTAGATACATTAATAATGAAAAATGACAAATAATTTTATGATAGACAAAACCTATAACTCAGCAGTTAAAGTATAGACAGAGTTAAAGTTCTTTAGATTCAAACATTTATCAAAGAAATCCTATTATTATGTAAACAAATCAATAATGCACCTCGAATAAGAATTCCCAGCACAAAATAGCACAAAATTGTGTATCGCGCCTATGACGTCATCACAGTTACGATAATAAAGACAAAATGAATGCGTGCAAAATTACAGTATTTTGACTATAACTAATTACTGACAAACCACAAACAAATATAATACTCAGCTCAAGAATCAGCAAACATTTTCCAATAACTTGATAGTCGACCAATCCAATCGATTTGATAACCAATTCTGTTCGTACTCGAATCCTATGACTTTGACACCTTTAGGCAAGTTGCCTGTCATCAATCCCTGAAGTGGATCGTAATTGATGTTGGTGTCATTTGCTACAAAGTGTAGCTATAACGTAGAAAGATCTTCCATCTGTTTAATGTTGCATAGCCAATATTAAAAATGTTCTGGTCTGATGAGTTATTGTATAGAATTTCCCGGTTTATTTATATACAATTCCTCCATCCAAGGTATGCGCACTTTCAAACACGATAAGATTGCGTTGTAATGAGGCGTTGATACTTCCAGTCATTCAACCGACATCCTATGAGTTCCTGAAGTTTCTGTTGAACCACAAGAAAACGGATTATATTCACCTGGGTTATTTCCGTTCCCAAGAGGCGTTGAGAAGTACAAAATTTTCTGTTCAGTACACTGAGCTTGAGAACCAATGTATAATGGTCTTCCGTTGATGAAATGTCAGAAGTGCTTCAAGTTTATACACAGTACAGTTCAGCACAGTTAACGAATATGCACCCTGAATACCACTGGGTTAGATAATCCTGCCATAATGGTTATGTGCATTTTCAATCAATCCTTGATTTCATAGAGAAAATCACAATCATGTCATTCCATTGGTACAGTGACAATTGTCATTCTATCTGTTACAAAGGTCATCTAATATATGATGACGAGAGTTATATTTGACAGTCAGCATTAATCAATGCGAGCAGGAAGCTCTCTGTATGAAACGACATGTATCCTGATTCGATCGCACTGACTGTTATTTCCAAGAAATAAACGATGATGATTAATAAACTGAAGACACAATACGAACAACGAGGATGCGCCAACTGGTCTCCAGCACACTAGACCGGCATTATCCTCACAAACATAGATGTGGTGCGTATTAGTGCATGCATGACTGTGTGTTCTGTATTCATTCCTTATGATGAGAATATGACCGTTATAATGTCATTCAATCCTGTCTCCGTAGTCTGATATTCACTCGGCTTCCAATTATTAATAGGTTTGCAGCCAGTGTCTCAAAAAGCATTACCGCGTCAAACAAAGATGAAATCAACTGCCTGTGTCTCTGTACCGTATCCGTACAATCTTGACCTTGTGTCTATAACCATTATCCTTGACTCACTGACAACTTTACTGTGAACGATCCCTTGGTCCAAATCTCTGCAGACAATGCCCCCATGTCACGAGTTAAACGCAGATCCCTGCTTCCTCTACAATGATATTGACCTGACGTTTAACTGCTAGAGCTAAATGGTACAATCACATGTAGGACGGCCTCACTCTGCTGACTCCAACATAAATCCAACAACAAAGTCTTTCGAGTGAACTGAGATATAATTTATCGCAGGCAACTTCAACAGCAAACGTGAGCGAGTGAGCGCATCCAGTCTTAAGCCTTTCGCACTGCACTTTCACTCTTGCTTCTCCGTCGCTAATCGTTTATCTAGACTGTGTGGATAGTTGGGCACCAAGCGGGCCCCCTGCCATGAAAATGAATGTCCAACAAACGCCTACCTTCCTCTGTCATATACCAGCTATGCCAGCGACCGTGACATCAGGATAGCCAAGAGTACCACACACACATACATACCCCCACCCATCCACCACATCCCTACACCTACACATCTCCCCACCCACACACACATCTCACCCACCAGACACCCCATACCCTCACACCCCAAGCACGCATACATTCTCCAACCCACACATCCCCCACTCACACACATCCACCCACCTACACACATATCCTCTACCCGTCCCATTACCCACCAACAATCACACACCCACATATCCTCCTCCACCCACACACCTCAAATCACCCAGCCAAACACACATTCCTCAGCCACACATTCCACACACACGCACATCACCCCGTCAACTCACATATTCCGCACCTACCCACACACAAATTCCTCACCCAGCCACATAATCTCCCATCTCCCCCAGCCCATTCACAGATCCCGAGCCCACCCCTACAAACATCCCCCACCATCTCCTAACATACACACACTCACCCACCCAAATATCCTCTACCCACCCACACATCCTCTACCCACACATCCCTCAACCAAACATCGCTTAACCACACACCCATACTCATATACAATCACCCACCCACACATCCTCCACCCACCCATCCCCCAGCCACACATCCCTTAACCACACACCCCTACTCATATACACACACATCCCAACCCACGCACAATCTCCCCGCCCATACACACATCCCTCACACAATCCCCACCCATCAACATATCCCCCATTCACAAACACACACCTCCCATCCACGCACACACAACCCACACACAACATCCCCAACCCATACACTCATCCCCTCACACATCCCTAGACACACGTACTTATCCCTCAACCACTAACAACCACACATCCCTCACTCACTCATCAAAACATACATCTCCTATCTACCCACCCACACTCACACACCCCAACCACCCATCTAAACACATATCCCCCATCCTCACACACATCCTTCACCCACCCGCACACCCAATCACACCCGACCCAGCCAGCTCCCCTCCCACGCAACACCACACCCACACACATCCCAAAGACACACCCCTCACCCACACACACATCTTCCCACACATCTCCTACCCATCCACACATCCCCCAACTACAATCACCCTCACTACCCACACATAAATCCTCCATCCAGTCACACACACCCCCAACAAGCCCGACATATCCCCTACCAACACACACATCCCCAAATCCATCACCCACACCCACCACGCACCCCTCCCCCAACCCACACACCCCACACATATTCACCCACACATCTCTCTCTCACACACACACTCCCCACCCATCCACCCAATCATCCCACACTCATACACATCCCTCACCCACACACACATCCCCAAACCCATAACCACCCCACCTGCATACATCTCCCACCCACCACATATCCCCACACCCACATATATCCCCCACCCATCCCATAACCCACTATCAATCATCCATCAATATATCCTCCTCTCACCTACAACAACCTAGCCAAACACGCATCCCCACCCACACACACACATCTCCCCGCCAAACCATACATCCCGCACGTACCCACACACAAATCCCCCACCCACCCACACAATCCCACCCCGCCAACCCACACATCCTGAGCCCACCCACACACACATCCCCCCATCCCCCAATCTACTATTATGATCAAACTCCCACACTTTAGTAACACATACAGTGACGATTGTCGTGAGCATTGTCGCAAAATTGTAAAGAAAATGGAGAAAAATTGTACATATACATTTTGTAACATCAAAATTAGTGATGCAATACAACTCTCTCTCTCTCTCTCTCTCTCTCTCTCTCTCTCTCTCTCTCTCTCTCTCTCTCTCTCTCTCTTCTTACACACACACACACACACACACACACATATATATATATATATATATATATATATATATATATATATATATATATATATATATATATATATATATATATATATATATATATATATATATATATATGTGTCCTTTATGCGTTCGCGAACGGTCCATCCGATTGAGATGACATTTTCTACACGTCTTCCTCTCATTCCCGTGCAGCCAACTGTCATAGTTGTTTTTTTTTTAGTGTACAAACATATTTTCTTAATACTATTTAATATTTAATTTACATTATAATGTGTATATAGCGAGGGGACATAACTCCTAATAGCATAGCCATATATGTAAAATTGTTCCATATTTCTCAAATAGGTGGAACTTTTCGCTGCAGTTATCTACAGGCATATGCGTTATAATCCTCCTCCCCCTCCTCCTCCTCTCCCCTCCTCTCCCCTCCTCCTCCTACCCTCCTCTTCCTCCTCCTCCACCTCGCTCTCCTCCGCCTCCTAATCCCTCCTCCTCCCTCCTCCTCCTCCTCTCTCCTCCTCCTCCCCTCCTCCTTCTCCTCCCCTCATCCCCCCTCCTCCCTCTTCCTCCTCCCTCCTCCTCCACCCTTCTCCCCCTCCTCCTCCCCCTCCTCCTCCCTCCCCTCCTCCCTCCTTCTAACTTCTCCTCCTCCCTCCTCCTCCCTCCTCCTCCTCCCTACTCCTCTCTCTCCTCCTCCCTCCTCCTCCCTTCTCCTCATCCGTCCTCCTCCTCCCTCCTCCTCCCTCTCCCTCCTCCTCCCTCCTCCTCCTCCCTCCTCCTCCTACACTGCCTCCTCCTCCCTCCTCCTCTACCTCCCCTAACTCCTACTCCTCCTCTCCGCTCTTCCTCCTACTCCTCCTCACCCTCTTCCTCCTCCTCCTCCATCCTCCTCCTCCCTCTTCCTCCTACTCCTACTCCCTTTTCCTCCCTCCTCCCCCTCCTCGCTCTCCTCCTCCTCCTCCTAATCCCTCCTCATCCCTCCTCCGCAGCCTCATCCTCTCTCCTCCTCGTCCTCCCCTCCTCCTCACCTCCTCCTCCTCCCCCTTCTCCCCCTCCTCCAACCCCTCCTCCTCCTTCCTCCTCCTCCTACTCCCTTTTCCTCCTCCTTCCTCCTCCTCCCTCCTCCTCCTCTCTCCTCCTCCTCCCTCCTCCCTCTCCCTCCTCCCCCTCCTCACCCTCCCTCCTCCTCTTCCTCCTCCTTCCTCCTCCTCCCTAGATAGATAGATAGATAGATAGATAGATAGATAGATAGATAGATAGATAGATAGATAGATAGATAGATAGATAGATAGATAGATAGATAGATAGATAGATAGATAGATAGAAATCAAATCAAATCAAATCAACTTTATTAGGGTTACAAATTGGGCGCGCAGGCCCGTCTTACATTCGGCCCTTCCAATCACTCGTCTTTCGTTCATCAAGAGGATTATACATTTACATGGGAAGAAAAATAAACATTGTGAAATGAATGTTGTAAACATAAACAAGGCTAATAACCATGTTATGAAGCCCATTTCCCACCTATCCATACATCACCCCACTCACACAACACCCCTACCTACCCACACACACGCGCACCAAGGGACACATACAAACCCCCACCTACCCACACACACACGCACACCAAGGGACACATACATACCCCACAAACCGACCCATCCCCCTCCCGCACATCCCCCACCCACACACACTGCCCTCACCTGATCTCCCAACCAAAACACACTCGCCACCCACAAACATTGACTCACCAACCCACACATCCCACGCCCATCCACATACACATCCTAACCCACACATCCTCTCCCCACCCACACCTCAAACCACCCATCCCCCAGCCACATCTCCATCGACAACATATTCCCCACCCATGCACACAATCCCCCACCAACCCACACATCGCACATCCACTCACACATCCCCAAACCATACACACACATCCCCACCAACTGACATGTCCCTGCCACCCCCCACACACACACATCTCCCTAACCACCCATACATCCCCAATCCACTCACACACACCCCACCAACCACACATACAACTTCCACCCACCAACACATGCCTTAACCTAATCCCCCACCACACAATCCCCCACCCGCACATCACATACACCCCCTACCACGCACTATTCCCAACCCACGCACCACACACACATATCAATCACCAACACATCCCCACTTACACACCACACACATATCCCCCACCCAGATACCACACAATATTCCCACCCACACCCACACAGATACCCTTATCCATCCACCCACATACCCCCACTCACACACCACAAAAATCCCCTACCCACACACACATACCTCACCCACACAATATCCCCAACCAACACACCACACACCTCTCCCCACCCACACACGCATTCCCTACCCGTCCACCAACACACACTCACTCATCCTCCACTAAGCACCCACACACCCCCACCCACCCACCCCCAACCAAACATCTCTCGATCACAATACCCCTACCCACACACATCCTCCACCCACTCACACATCGACACACCCCGACACATACAACTCCCTCACCCACCTTAACATCCCTAAGCCACTCACACATTCCCCATCCACACAAACACATCTCCCACTCACACACCCCCACATACTTCCCCCAACCACCACAATCCCCTACTCACCCACACATATACCCCACCCATACGCACATTCCCCGCACCCATCACACACATCCCCCACACCACACACTATCCTCCAGCCATATCACCACAAACATACCCTCCACCCACACATCATTCACACATCCCCCACCAACACACTGCACACATATCTCAAACCCATACACCATACACTTCTCCCCACCCGCCCTTGCATCCCCAATCCACCCAACACAATCCCCTACCCACACAACCCCGCCTCCCACATATACTTCCTCAAACCATCCACACATCACCACCCACATAAACACACATCCCCCGCATCCGGCCCATACACATATCCTCCACCCATACACACATCCCCCACACCCATTCCAACACCCCTACTTTCACCCCCACACATCCATCCACACATCCCACCAACACCCACAAGTACCACTACCCACCAAAACCCACACACCCAAACCCATCCAAACGCATACCCCCACCCACACACCCCCACCCACACATATCCCCACACTCACACACATCCTCCACATACACTCACACTTCCTCACATCTAGATACATACAAAATGTCTCACGTTAGTATTGAAACTAGTATGAACAAACTCCCACACTTTACTCAAACACATACACTGACACTTGTCATGAGCAGTCTAATAAAAATGTTAAACATGGAGAAAAATGTGTACATAAAATGTATGTGACGTAAAAATAGTGATGCTCTATCATTCACTCTCACACATTCACTCTTCCGCTCATTCATTCACTCTCACGCATTCACTCTCCCGCTCATTCACTCTCACGCTCACTCATTCACTCTCCCGCTCACTCATTCACTCTCCCGCTCACTCATTCACTCTCCCGCTCACTCATTCACTCTCACTAATTCACTCTCCCGCTCACTCATTCCCTAGGTAGATAGATAGATAGATAGATAGATAGATAGATAGATAGATAGATAGATAGATAGATAGATAGATAGATAGATAGATAGATAGATAGATAGATAGATAGATAGACAGACAGACAGACAGACAGACAGACAGATAGATAGATAGATAGATAGATAGATAGATAGATAGATAGATAGATAGATAGATAGATAGATAGATAGATAGATAGATAGATAGATAGATAGATAGATAGATAGATAGATAGATAGATCCCCGCCAGTGGCTGGGCGCAGCCTGACCGTGTTAGCTAGTTATGAAGTATTGCTAGATGTGCACATCAGAGTTAGTTAATCTAGAGTTCTTATGTCAGTAGGCCGCATATGAGTGCCTTCTTATTTATGCGATCACATATATTCTTAACTGTTTCTTCCAGAGGAACATTTGTGAAAGAAGAGACAATGTCCATATGCTTTTGTTGGAGATCGATAGTGTCCAGTAGATTGAATAGTTGAAATAAATTCGTGTGTATCAAGACGAATGATTGTCGCACTGGTTTAAGTATTAAACAAGGCAAATCACCAACCGATGATTGTCATAGTCGACCATAAATAGTATATGTTTATTATATTCTGTATTCGACGAACAATAAAAGGTTACTCAAATGCTAAGACTCCAGTAATTATATATTTGAATGGGACGCAGAGGCGTTTCCAAGGAACCAGGGCCGTGATCTATACTGGCTAAGACCTATTGACGCGTCCTCGTCGAGCGTCCTGGGCAACATGTCCCTTCGGGTTCCTGGCTAAAGTCAGTAGGATCGCTGATTTCTCCGAAGTCGGAGAGTGTCTGCCTGTACGGCGAGGAACCACCAGTCTTCACACAAATAAGCCAGACATGGTACAACGGATACTCACGCAAACCTCAGGTCCTGTATGACATCACACTGATGTTGGACAACAGGATGCCTTCATCCGACATACAGGAATTCGCGTTCGAGCTCAAGCCAACGAACACAAGCAAGCAAGCAAGCATGTCTCATACAAACAGTTATAGGTAGGTACAGACTGACAACACCGTATTATTGTCATATCTCATACCAACACTTATTAATAGGCACATGCTGCCAAAACCATATTATTGTCATTTCCGGGCTTTTTAAGAGGAGAACCAAAACCCAGCTCCGAGATTTGAATTGTTACTGCCCCTGTTGGTTATTATTATCCAGCATTCCTTTCAGCCTGGTTGATTGATAATCTATATCTATAAAACAAAGTGTATGTATGTAAATATGTAAATATGTATGTCCTTTATTTGTTCGCGAACGGCCCATCCGATTGAGATGAAATTTTCTACACACCTTCCTTTCATTCCAGAGCTGTCAACTGTCATAGTTTTTTTTTTTCTTCTTCCTCCTCCCCTCCCAAAATACGTACGTAAATATATGATGATGATGATGAAAGAATCCCCGAACCAAAACGCTAGGGAAAGGGAAGAAAATGACGTGACTACACAGAATCGTCACACGGCAATCATCATCATCAAGTGCCGTGCCGGCTGGCGTAGGCGTTCATGGCTCTCCGTAGATCTCAGTCTTTGGTTTTTTGGATCAACTCTGTTGCTGATATTCATCCATGCCACGGCAATATCAATAACAATTCATCTGTTTATGTGTAAGGAAGTATCTACAGTCGTGTAGAAGGGAAGAACTAGACGAGTATGAATTCGGAATGGCGAACTCTCTCCTCCTCTCTTCTCCTCCCTCCTCCTCCCTCTACCTCCTCCCCTCCACCCTCCTCCTCTTCTTCCTCCTCTCATCCCTCTCCCGACTCCCTCCTCCTGCCTCCCTCTTTCTTCTTCCCTCTTCCTCTCTCCCTCCTCCTCCATCCTCCTCCCTCCTACTCCCTCCGCCTCCTCCCCCTCCTCCCTCATCTTCCCTTCTCCTCCCTCTCCCTCCTTATCCCTCCTCCTCCTCCTGCCTCCCTCCTCCTCCTCCTGCCTCCTTCTCCCTCATCATCCTCACTCCTCCTTCTCCCTTCTTCTCCCTCTTCCCTCTTCCTCCTCCTCCTACCTCCTCCCTCCTCCTCCCTCTACCTCCTCCTCCTCCCCTCCACCCTCCTCCTCCCTTCTCCTCCTCTTCCTCCTCCCTTTCCTTCCTCCTCCTCCTCCCTCTATCTCCTCATCCCCCTACCACTTTCCTCCTCCCTCCTCCTCCTCTTCCACCTCCCTTTCCTTCCTCCCCTCCTCATTCTCCCTCCTTCCTCTCCCTCCTTCCTCCTCCTCCTTCCTTCTTCTCCCTCTGCCTCCTCCTCCTCCTATCCCCTCCTCCTCACTCCTCCTCCTTCTCCTCCTCCCTCCTTCTCCTCCTCTCCCCTCCTCCTCCTCCTACCCTCTTCCTCTTTCCCTCCTTCCTCTCCCTCCTCCTCCTCCCTCTTCCTCCTTCCTCCTCCTCCCTCCTCTCCCTCTCCCTCCTCCTCCTCCTCCCTCTTCTTCCTCCTTCTTTCCTCCTTCCTTCTCCTCCCTCCCTCCTCCCCTTCCTCCTCCTCCTACCTCCTCCCTCCTCCTCCTCTCTTCTCCTCCTCCCTCCCTTTTCCTCCCTCCTCCTCCCTCTACATCCTCCCTCCTCCTCTCGACCCTTCCTCCTACCCTCTTCCTCTTCCCCTCCTCCCAATCCCTCTCCTCCCCTTCACATTCCTCCTCCTCCTCTTCCTCCTCCTCCCTCCTCCTCCTCATCCCTCCTTCTCCCTCCTCCTCCTTCTTCCTCCCTCCTCCTCCCTCCCCCCTCTTCCTTCCTCCTCCTCCCTCTCCTCCTCCTCCTCCTCCTCCCTCTACCTCCTCCCTCCTCCTCCTCTGTCCCTCTCCTCATCCCTCCCTCCTCCCTTCTCCCCCCTCCTCCTCACTCACTCCTTCTCCTCTCCTCTCCTCCCTCCCCTCCCTTCCTCCCTCCTCCTCCCTCTTCCTCCTCCTCCTCTCCCTCCTCCTCCCTCTTCCTCCTCCTCCTCCTCCCTCCTCCTCCCTCCCCCCCTCTCTCTCCTCCTCCTCCCTCTCTCCTCCTCCCTCCTCCTCCTCCCCTTCTCTCCTCCTCCCTCACATCTCCTCCTCCCTCCTCCTCCTCCTCCTCCCCTCCTCCTCATCCCTCCCTCCTCCTCCCCTCCTCCTCCTCCCTCCTCCTCCCTCCTCCTCCCTCTCCCTCCACCTCCTCCCCCTCCTCCTCCCTCTACCTCCTCCCTCCTCCTCCCTCATCCTCCTCCTCCCTCTCCCTCCCTCCTCCTCCTCCCTCCTCCTCTCTCTCCTCCTCCTCCTCAACACTCCTCCTCCCTCCTCCTCCTCTCCCTCCTCCCTCCCCTCCCTCCCTCCTCCTCCTCCCTCTCCCTCCCTTCTCCTCCTCCTCCTCCCTCTACCTCCTCCCTCCTCCTCCCTTCACATTCCTCCTCCTCCCTCTCCTCCCTCCTCCTCCTATCTCCGCCTCCCTCCTCCTTCTCCCCCTACCTCCTCCCTCTACCTCCTCCCTCCTCCCTCCTCCTCCCTTCACATTCCTCCTCCTCCCTCCTCCTCCTCCCCTCCTCCCCCTCCTTCTCCTCCTTCTCCCTCCTCATTCTCCCTCTTCCTCCTCCCTCTTACTTCTCCCTCCGCCTCCTCCATCCTCCTACTCTCTCCTCCTCCTCCCTCCTCCTCCCTCCTCCTCCCTCCTCCTCCCTCCTCCTCCCTCTCCTCCTCCTGCTCCCTTCTCCTCCTGCGTTCTCCTCCTCCCTCCTTCTCCCTCCTCCTCCCTCTTCCTCCTCCTCGCCTCCTCCTCCACACTACTCCTCCCTCCTCCTCCTAATCCCTCCTCCTCCCTCCTATTCCTCCCTACTCCTCCTGTCTCCTCCCTCCTCCTCCCTCCTCTTCCCTCCTCCACCTCCCTCTTCCTCCTCCCTCCTCCATTTACCCAAGACAGACAGACAGTCAGACAGATAGACAGACAGACAGACAGACAGACAGACAGACAGACAGACAGACAGTCGGGAACGGGAACTTATATGACTACTTATATGAATTAAATGAGATTCTCCCCACCAGGAGTTGGGCGATGCCGGGCCGGGTCAGACAGACAGACAGATAGATAGTCGGAACGGGAACTTATATGACTACTTATATGAATTAAATGAGATTCTCCCCATCAGGGTCTGGGCGAAGACGGGCCGGGTCAGACAGACAGACAGACAGATAGACAGACAGACAGACAGACAGATAGTCGGTAACGGGAACGAGAACTTATATGACTACTTATATGAATTAAATGACATGCTCCCCACCAGGGTCTGGGCGAAGCCGGGCCGGGTCAGCTAGTGTTTAATAATCTTAACAGCCTGAAATGTTGAATATCCATCTATCTATCTATCAGCTGGGTTGTCTGTCCATCTATAAACTGGGTTGTCAATCTATCTTACTATCTATGTTTCAGTTGGGTTGTCTATACATCTATTAGCTGGGTTGAATATCCATCTATTGGTCCAGCAACTGGGTTGTTTATCCATCTATCAGCTGGGTTGAATATTCATCTCAGCAGCTGGGTTGTCTATCCATCTATCAGTTGTATTGTCTATTTATCTATCCACCTATCACCTGGGTTGTCGATCAATATATCCATCTATCCACCTATCACCTGGGTTGTCGATCAATATATCCATCTATCCGTCTATCAGCTGGGTTGAATATCCATCTCAGCAGCTGGGTTGTCTATCCATCTATCAGTTGTATTGTCTATTTATCTATCCACCTATCACCTGGGTTGTCGATCAATATATCCATCTATCCGTCTATCAGCTGGATTGTCTACTCATCTATCCATCTATCAGCTGGGTTGCCTATGCGTCTGTCTGCAATCTATCATGTGCGGTGTCTATTGATTTCTCTATTAACGTTAATGTCCTGTTGAGTATATTTATATTACACTAGCTGACCCTGCCCGGCTTCGCCCAGACCCTGGTGGGGAGCATCTAATTTAATTCATATAAGTAGTCATATAAGTTCTCGTTCCCGTTACTGTCTGTCTGTCTGTCTGTCTGTCTGTCTGTCTGTCTGTCTGTCTGTCTGTCTGTCTGTCTGTCTGTCTGTCTGACCCGGCCCGGCATTGCCCAGCTCCTGGTGTGAAGCATCTCATTTAATTTATATAAGTAGTCATATAAGTTCCTGTTCCCGACTGTCTATCTGTCTGTCTGTCTGTCTATCTGTCTGCCTGACCCTGTCCGGCTTCGTTAAATTCATACAACAAAAAAAGTAACTTAAAAGAACGTTCTTCCACACACCATCCATTATTTTTAATGAAAACTCTTTCTAATCACCTGCATGACTACAGTAACTTCTTAAGCAAAAAAAGATGAGTTACAATGTTATGCATTGTGCATCATTTTTATGAAAACTTTGAAAATGCCTTACAGATTGTATCATTATTTATTATAACTCATATGCCGGTACATAACTATGGACAAAGAGTTTATAAATCTTTGAAAACGATGCCACAATATGACTATAAGTTATACAGAAAAGTTATGCCCCTTGAAATAACTTTTACGAGTTAGATCCCCTGAAATATATGAAATTATGATGAAAAATGAAAAATGAAATAATACTGAGTAAGCAGGCGATTTCACACTAACAAAATATCACAGTTGGCTGCTCTGGACTGAAAGGAAGGCGTGTAGAAAATTTCATCTCAATCGGATGGGCCGTTCGCGAACAAATAAAGGACATACAGAGATACATAAATACATACGCACATCCTAATTTATATATAAGATTATTTATTCAGGAGATGTATTTGTCAGAAGATGATGGTTTTTAGAGGACACTTGACGTGTAGCTGGCTTGCGTCGATTGGTTGTTAGAAAACATGTGGCTCTGAGATGGCTGCAGTCGATTGGTTGCTAGGGGGCACTTTAAGAACTCGCTTCAACGTGTGTTTCGCGTCTTCCAATGGTATCCTTTGATACTTTCATAACTCTGAATATTGCTTTAGTCGTAATCAGCCAGGAGAGCCATCTGTATCGTGTAAATATTGTTATACACCACGTGCCTGTCCGAAGAGAACTGCTACCATGCATGTTAAAATCATGGTAAAGACTTAATATCCTTGTTTTATGTGAACTATATCTGTATGTCTGTTAGACTCCCTACTTTTCTACCTACCTACCTACCTACCTACCTACCTACATACCTAACTACGTTTCTACATAACTACCTACCTACCTGCCTGCCTAAATTAATTCCTAAATGTCTACCTGCGTATCTACCTGCATACCTTCCTTCCTACCTACCTATAAACCTACCTGCCTGGCTACAAACCTTCCTACCTATCAACCCCCGTATCTGCATATCTATCTATCTACGGGTCTATCTAACTATTTTCCTGCCACCCTTCTGTCTGCATGCAAGGCACCTGGCCACGAAGCCACCGTGTCTGCCTGTCTGTATTGTTCCGTTGCCTGTCTGCTTCTCTGTCTGCCTACCTACCGATACACATACCTAACTGCCGACTGGTCTTTCACTATGTCTGCTTGCCTGCCTGCTTGATCGTCTGTCGATCTGCGTGCCTGCATATCTTCCCGTCCGTTTGTCTGCCCGTCCATCCGTTCGTCTTTATGTCTGTCGGTACGTCTAACTATTCGTCTATATGGTATAACAGACAGTCAATCAGGATGTCGACCCAAACAGTATTGCCACGCGGACTTTAATAATACGATAGAAAACTGAATATAATGCACGACAAAGCACACCACAATCTATGTTACGTGTCCACAAAGCTAAGATTGTCTTATAAAAACAAGCCTAGCGTACTCAGCAGCTCAACTATGGAGCAACCTTCCTCGACATATCACACACACTTTCGAATCTATTCACGGATATCACAAGTTATTTAAACAGTGTTTAATTTATTCCTTTATACCTTTATAAATTCATATAGCTCTTCATTGGTCCATTCATTCCTCCATTGCTTCATTTATTCATGCATCGATACATTTATTCCTTTATACCGTTATTAATTCATTCATTCCTTAATCGATTTATATAGGTCTATCGATCTAACCATCTATATACCCATTTATGCATCTATCCATCTAACCATCTTATTAATCTTTCAACTAGGAAGCCAATCCATCCACCTATCTGTCAGCTGTGTTGTCTACCCATCTATCCATCTATTAGCTGGATTGTATATATATATCTAACCATCTACCCACATATCAGCTGGGTTGTCTATCCATCTGTCCTTCTATTATTTGGGTTGTCTGTCTCTCTATCCATCTATCATCTGTGTTTTAGATCCACCTATGCATTATCCGCCGATTCATCTATCAGCTGGGTTGTCAATTCATCAATAAATATATCAGCCTGGTAGACTATGCATCTATCCATCTATCAGCTGGGTTGTCGATTAATCAATAAATCTATCAACTAGGTAGTCTATGCATCTATCCATCTATCAGATAGGTCTTTATGAATTGATTCATCTATTGGATGGGTTGTCTATGCATCAATGCATCTATCCGATGTGCTGTCTATGCATCTATACATTTATCAGATGGGTTGTCAATCCATATATTCATCTATCAGATGGGTGGACTATTCATCTATCCATCTATCAGCTGGATTGTCTATCCATCTATCCATCTATCAGCTGGGTTATTGATCCATCTATTCATTTATCAGCTCTGTTGCCTATCCATATATCCACGTATCAGCTGGGTTGTCTATACCTATATCTACCTATCATTTGGATTATCTATCCATATATCCACCTATCAGATGGATTGTCTATTCATATATCCACCTATTAGCTGAATTGTCTATCCATATACCCACCTATCAGCTGGATTGTTTATCCATATATCCACCTATCAGCTGGATTGTTTATCCATATATCCACCTATCAGCTGGATTGTTTATCCATATATCCACCTATCAGCTGGGTTGTTGATCCATCTATTCATTTATCAGCTGGATTGCCAATCCATATATCCATATATCCATCTATCCATTTATTAGCTGACTTGTCTATCCATCTATCCATCTATCAGCTGGATTGTCTCTCCACATATCATATATCAGCGGTGTTGTCTATCTAAATATCCACCTATTAATCTATTATCTGGGTTATTTATCCATCTATCCGTCTGTGAGCTGAGTTGACTAGCTATCGTTCACCTGGCTTATCTATCAATCTATATATCTATCACATGGATTGTCTGTTCATCTGTAGGCTGGGTTGTCGATCAATCTAACCATATATTTGTCAGTTGGGTTTTCTATCCATCTATCAGCTGGGTTGAATATCCATCTCTCAATCCAGCAGTTTTGTTGTCTATCCATCTGTCAGCTGTGTTGAATATCCATCTATCAGTCCAGCAGCTGGGTTGTCTATCCATCTGTTAGCTGGGTTGAATATCCATCTATCAGTCCAGCAGCTGGGTTGTCTATCCATCTATCAGCTGCATACGTAACACACCAAATAAAAGTCTGCGGAGTGCATGTCCCGCGTATAACAAAAATGATGCATATGACAATTCAAATATATCAAACTTCCAATACACATACAGTATATTACTTCAAAATAGATATATAATGATACTCAGAGCAATCCCTACTTAGCCACTGCTGGGGAAAGAATTAAAAGAAATATAGTCAGTTGACTGTATTCTGTACAACAAATGCAGACAACAAAAAGTGACTGGGCTAGTTTACCTAGAAATGACAAGCATCTACTAACATAATGTTCCTACTTCTCAGAAGAGTAACACTTAAAACAATATGATATTGTACGCTGAACTGCGAATACGAGTTCACAGATCAGCAACAAGAGAATCTGATAGTCTCACTGAACTAGCCTACAACAGGCCAACAGAAAGTCAGTACTCTAAATTACTTGCATAGTTACTACGGAATAACATTCCTAGTGAAGTCTAGCAGACATAAGAATCAGACATATGTCTACAGAACATTGAAATGGTTGCATACCTGTTCAAATGTTAGACTTATTCTGACTTGCAACCTTCCAAGCCTAGCCTATTTACTTCGTTCTATTAATTACGCTTATCTCCCGTGGCGTCACTCTGTCTGGTACAAGCCACAATTCACATTCCCACAGTCCTGCTTTTAAATTGCCTTCAGACACCTCACACCCTATTTTCTGGATCCAGTCTGAATGGTTTATTGTCCATCATGGATCTGTTTCAAACATCTCTTCAGTGCAGACTAGATTATCTCCCCTCATGTCCAGTCATAAATCCTGTCTGAACAACTGGCCTTCACCATAACATCACACCTGGACGTTTTTGAATTTCCAGCCACAGATCAGTGTCACAGTCCATTGAGTCTGCCCGCCAGTGTGGTGTAATTATCAGTTTGACGGTACCACCTTGAAGCTGGACTGGCTGGGTAGCTTAACCGCCCCATTTCACGCCTGCTGTGAAGTAGGTTTAATTATCAGTTCTTGTTAGTTTCACCTTCCCTTAGATTGGAATTCCACACTTTGTGTTTGTTGAGAGTCAAGGGTCAGTCTTGCATTGCCACCAGACCATGTCCGTGTGCACCGGCCCGTATTGTTTATGTCTTGTACCATGCGTGTACTACCTTGGCCCAGCATTCTTTATGATAGAGAATTTCATTCCTTCTTCTGTAATTACTCTACATGGTCCATCAAAAGTGAACGCAAAATGTTCTGGGATGTAAATGCGGCATTCCACGACACCACCATCCTCATCACGAAAAGCATATTTCAGTAGAAGTGAAATGTATATTCCAAATAGAGTGGACGCTAATACACAGCCTTGGTGAACTCAACTATTGATTTCAAATTCTTCTGAAGTTGCTTTAGGCATGTGTGGAACGATTTCCTCGCTGAGGAAGGGTCACTCATGGAAAACTATTACAACCTTTTTGGGGAAAGGTAGAGGGCAGAAAATTCATAGACACAATGGAGTGTGCTTTGAAGTGAAGAATTCGCAACTGGTGATGATTGAAATTCCATCCGGCGGAAATGAAAGATTGTTAACCCTGCGCTGATATATATTCAACGCAGCTGACAGATGGATAGACAACCAAACTGCTGGATTGAGAGATGGATATTCAACCCACCTGATAGATGGATAGAAAACACAACTGATAAATATATGGTTAGATAGATCGACAACCCAGCTTACAGATGAACAGACAATCCATGTGATAGATATATAGATTGATAGACAAGCCAGGTGAAAGATAGTTAGACAACTCAGCTCACAGACGGATAGATGGATAAATAACCCAGATAATAGATTAATAGGTGGATACTTAGATAGACAACACCGCTGATATATGATACGTGGAGAGACAATCCAGCTGATAGATGGATAGATGGATAGACAAGTCAGCTAATAAATGGATAGATGGATATATGGATATATGGATTGACAATCCAGCTGATAAATGAATAGATGGATCAATAACCCAGCTGATAGGTGGATATATGGATAAACAATCCAGCTGATAGGTGGATATATGGATAAACAATCCAGCTGATAGATGGATATATGGATAGACAATTCAGCTGATAGGTGGATATATGAATAGACAATCCATCTGATAGGAGGATATATGGATAGATAATCCAGATGATAGGTAGATATAGGTATAGACAATCCAGCTGATACGTGGATATATGGATAGGCAACAGAGCTGATAAATGAATAGATGGATCAATAACCCAGCTGATAGATGGATAGATGGATAGACAATCCAGCTGATAGATGGATAGATGAATAGTCCACCCATCTGATAGATGGATATATGGATTGACAACCTATCTGATAAATGTATAGATGCATAGACAGCACATCGGATAGATGCATTGATGCATAGACAACCCATCCAATAGATGAATCAATTCATAAAGACCTATCTGATAGATGGATAGATGCATAGACTACCTAGTTGATAGATTTATTGATTAATCGACAACCCAGCTGATAGATGGATAGATGCATAGTCTACCAGGCTGATATATTTATTGATGAATTGACAACCCAGCTGATAGATGAATCGGCGGATAATGCATAGGTGGATCGAAAACACAAATGATAGATGGATAGAGAGACAAACAATCCAAATAATAGAAGGACAGATGGATAGACAACCCAGCTGATATGTGGGTAGATGGTTAGATATATATATACAATCCAGCTAATAGATGGATAGATGGGTAGACAACACAGCTGACAGATAGGTGGATGGATTGGCATCCTAGTTGAAAGATTAATAAGATGGGTAGATGGATAGATGCATAAATGGGTATATAAATGGTTAGATCGATAGAACTATATAAATCGATTAAGGAATGAATGAATTAATAACGGTATAAAGGAATAAATGTATCGATGCATGAATAAATGAAGCAATGGAGGAATGAATGGACCAATGAAGAGCTATATGAATTTATAAAGGTATAAAGGAATAAATTAAACACTGTTTAAATAACTTGTGATATCCGTGAATAGATTCGATAGTGTGTGTGATATGTCGAGGAAGGTTGCTCCATAGTTGAGCTGCTGAGTACGCTAGGATTGTTTTTTTATAAGACAATCTTAGCTTTGTGGACACGTAACATAGATTGTGGTTTGCTTTGTCGTGCATTATATTCAGCTTTCTATCGTATTATTAAAGTCCGCGTGGCAATACTGTTTGGATCGACATCCTGACTGACTGTCTGTTATACCAGATAGACAAATAGTTAGACGTACCGACAGACATAAAGACGAACGGATGGACGGGCAGACAGACGGACGGGAAGACATGCAGGCAGGCAGATCGACAGACGATCAAGCAGGCAGGCAAGCAGACATAGTGAAAGACCAATCGGCAGTTAGGTATGTGTATCGGTAGGTAGGCAGACAGAGAAGCAGACAGGCAACGGAACAATACAGACAGGCAGACACGGTGGCTTCGTGGCCAGGTGCCTTGCATGCAGACAGAAGGGTGGCAGGAAAATAGTTAGATAGACCCGTAGATAGATAGATATGCAGATACGGGGGTTGATAGGTAGGAAGGTTTGTAGCCAGGCAGGTAGGTTTATAGGTAGGTAGGAAGGAAGGTAGGCAGGTAGATACGCAGGTAGACATTTAGGAATTAATTTAGGCAGGCAGGTAGGTAGGTAGTTATGTAGAAACGTAGTTAGGTAGGTAGGTAGGTAGGTAGGTAGGTAGGTAGGTAGGTAGGTAGAAAAGTAGGGAGTCTAACAGACATACAGATATAGTTCACATAAAACAAGGATATTAAGTCTTTACCATGATTTTAACATGCATGGTAGCAGTTCTCTTCGGACAGGCACGTGGTGTATAACAATATTTACACGATACAGATGGCTCTCCTGGCTGATTACGACTAAAGCAATATTCAGAGTTATGAAAGTATGAAAGGATACCATTGGAAGACGCGAAACACACGTTGAAGCGAGTTCTTAAAGTGCCCCCTAGCAACCAATCGACTGCAGCCATCTCAGACCCACATGTTTTCTAACAACCAATCGACGCAAGCCAGCTACACGTCAAGTGTCCTCTAAAAACCATCATCTTCTGACAAATACATCTCCTGAATAAATAATGTAATATAAATATACTCAACAGGACATTAACGTTAATAGAGAATTCAATAGACACCGCACATGATAGATTGCAGACAGATGCATAGGCAACCCAGCTGATAGATGGATAGATGAGTAGACAATCCAGCTGATAGACGGATAGATGGATATATTGATCGACAACCCAGGTGATAGGTGGATAGGTAAATAGACAATACAACTGATAGATGGATAGACTACCCAGCTGCTGAGATGGATATTCAACCCAGTTGATAGATGGATAGACAACCCAGTTGCTGGACCGATAGATGGATATTAAACCCAGCTAATAGATGGATAGACAATCCAACTGAAAAATAGATGGTAAGATAGATCGACAACCCAGTTTATAGATGGACAGACAATCCAGGTGATTGATAGATAGACTGATATACAAGCCAGGTGATAGATGAATAGACATCCCGGCTGATAGATAGATAGATGGATAGACAACTCAGGTGATAGACGGATAGATGGATAAATAACCCAGCTGATAGACTGATAGGTGGATACTTAGATAGACAACACCACTGATATATGATACGTGGAGAGACAATCCAGCTGATAGATGGATCGATAAATATACAACCTGTCTGATAGGTGGATATATGGATAGACAATCCAGCTATTAGGTGGATATATGGATATGTGGACAGACAATCCAGCTATTAGGTGGATATATGGATAGACAATCCAGCTGATAAGTGGATATATGGATAGACAATCATGTTGATATGTGGCTATATGGATAGACAATCCAACGGATAGGTAAAAATATGGATAGACAACCCAGTTGATAAATGAATAGATGGGTCAATAACGCAGCTGTTAGATGGATAGATGGATAGATTAATAGTCAACCCGTCTGATAGATGGATATATGGATTGACAACCAATCTGATAGATGGATAGATGCATAGACAACCCATCTGATAAATGCATAGATGCATAGACAAAACATCGGATAGATGCGAAGATGCATAAACAACCTATCTAATAGATGAATCAATTCATAATCACCAATCTGATAGATGGATAGATGCATTGACTACCCAGTTGATGGATTTATTGATGAATCGACAACCCAGCTGATAGATGAATTGGTGCATAGACAACCCACCTGATAGATGAATAGACGTATAGATGCATAGATGGATCGACAACCCAGATCATGGATGGATAGATAGACAGACTGCACAACAAATAGAAGGATAAATGGAGAGATGTATAGATGCAGATATGGCTCGACAGCCCAGATGATAGATGGATAGATAGACAACCCAAATAATAGAAGGGTAAATGGATAGACAACACAGCTGATATGTGGGTAGATGGATAGATTTATAGACAATCCAGCTAATAGATAGATAGATGGGTGGACAACACAGCTGATAGATGGGTGGATGGATTGGCAACCTGGTTGATAGATTAATCAGATGGGTAGATGGATAGATGCATAGATGGATAGATAGATGGATAGATCGATAGACTTATATAAATCAATTAAGGAATGAATTAAGTAATAAAGGTATAAAGGAATGAATGTATAGATGCCTGAATAAATGAAGCAATGGAGGGGAGAATGGATCAATGGAGAAATATATGACTTAATAAAGGTATAAAGGAATGAATGAAACAATGAAGAAGTAAATGAAACCAAGACGGTTTAAATTTGAGGCAGATTTAACAGTTTAATTTAATCAATCAGATTCCAACAGCATTATACGGTAAAATAAAGAGAAACACTAACCTAGTTGAAACCTTGTAGAACATAACCACATCAACAGCTTACTTACTACACCTCACACATGTCACTAACCTCTGGGCGATGTTTAGGGTATAGATTTTGTAATTACTGCTGTGACTTTACCATTTATATCTACCCTATTTGCTGTATTGTAAATCTTATTGTGATGTAAGCCAGGAGGAACATGGGTGTCACTGATGTATTGCTAAAGAGTGTATGTTAAACATGTTTAGATGTATGTTGTTGTTATTGTATTTGGGATGGCACAGGCAGAATGTACAAGAGAGAATGCATATATGTGTGTTAGAGATAATACAGAATGTTTTACATTTCTGTTTTTTTACACATAATACATGCTTTTGTTGCATTCGTGTCTTCATTCATTCATTCATTGGCAACTTGCCGTCTTGACAAACAATTGTTTGTTATATTGTGTTTCAAAACGGCATAATAACTACAACCCATGGTGGTGGCGAATGTGACTGATACGGCCAATTCGCGCTATAAATGTTCATCCACAGTGGATGCATGTGAACACATGGTCATATCTACCATCATGCACCATCTTACGTCTCACAAGCTCGATGTGTGACTTATCTGCAATAATGTTCTCCTTTGTCTTTATTCCATTTCTGATTTTTGCCCTCCATGCAACACGTTCAGCGGCAACTTGCTCCCAATGTGCTTTATCAATGCCTGTATCATTCATGTCCCGCTTAAACACATCTTTTTATCGTAGTAGAGGCCGACCCTGAGATCTCTTACCCATTCGTGTTTTAGATATAATATAATCTGCATTACATTCCTATGTTAGAGATAAAATATAGTGTTTTAGATTCGTGTGTTAGAGATAATATCGACTGGTTTAGGTTAACATGTTAAAGATAATTTAGATTGTTGTAGATTCACATTCGTCTTCTTCTTCAGCGTTCCGAGCCATTGTTGTTCTTTGCTGCAGATACAATCCGTCTCTATTCGTCCATGTTAGAGATAATATAGAATTTTTGACATGCTTGTGATAGAAACAATATAGAGTGCTTGCCATTAGGCGTTAGAGATAGTATAGAGTGTTTGATATTAGATGTTAGCGATAGTAGTATTGTTTAAAAATCTTGTGTTAGAGATGATATAAAGTTGTTGGCATTCTTGTGTTAGCAATAATATACAACGTTTGACAGTCTTGTGTAAGAGACAATATAGAATGTCGAACATTCTTGTGTTAGCGATATTATAGATTGTTGGACATTTTTGTGTTAGAGATAATATAGATGGTTGACATTCTTGGTTTAGAGACAATATAGCGTGATTGAAATTAGATGTTAGAGATAATATAGAGTGTTTGATATTCTTGTACTAGAGATAATATACATTATTCGCCATTCGTGTGTAAGAGATAATTTAGAGTAATTGACATTTGTGTGCTAGAGATAATACATAATGTTTGGCATTCGTGTGAGAGAGATAATATGGAATGACATGTGAGTGATAGAGATAATATAGACTGTTTCACATGCATGTGCTAGAGATAATATAGAGTGTTTGACATGCGTGCGCTTGTGACAATAAAAAGTGTTTGACATCCCTTTGCACGAGATAATATACACTGTTTGATATTCGTGTGCTGGATATACAATATAATATTGATATGTGCCTGTTAAAGATAGTTTATAGTTTTTGTGTGCTAGAGATAATATGGAGCACAAATTATTCCTCCCCACGTCGCTTGACGGCAGATGTGGAAGATGATCATGACGATGATGATGATGACAGTCGTATTTTAGATATACTATAGGGCGCTTGATATGTGTGTGCTAGAGATAATATAATAGAGGTTTTGACATTTATGTGTCTGAGATAATATAGAGCGTTTGACAAGTGTGTGCATGAAATAAACTAGAGTTTTTGACATATGTTTGTGTGTGTTAAATATATTATAGAGTGTCTATAGAGTGTTCCACCGAGGAAAACTTACACCAATACATCTGGAAGAGAACAAGCTGCAGAACCTGCAGGATCAGCAAAGCTAATCTCTATATCCGCATGTTGGAGCTTCGATCTTAGATCAGTTGCCGACCAAGGCTTGAGACCTGGTCTGCTCTGCCATGGCATGTAGTCGTTAGGTTGTATTTCCTTGCACCAGGATACGGCTTGTACCCTTCCAGCTGGGCTTCTCCACCGGAAGCTGTTGGTACAATGCGGGGTGTCGGATTTATTGAGCGGAGCCAAACATCCGGCGCTAAAAGAAAATAGGTAGCAATACCTATATAATCAATCAATCAAATGCCATGCCGGAAAGCGTGGGCGGTCATGACTCGCCATGGGACGCAGAGGTGTTTCCAAGGCACCAGGGCCGGGTTATATACTGGCCAAGACCTATTGACGCGTCATCGTCGAGCGTCCTGGGCAACAGGTCCCTTCGGGGTCCTGGCTAAAGTCAATAGGATCGCCGATTCCTCCAAAGTTGGAGAGTGTCTGCCTGTACGGCGAGGAACCACCAGTCTGCTTACCAATAAGCCAGACATGGGACAACGGATACTCACGCAAACCTCAGGTCCTGTATAACATCACTCTGATGTTGGACAACAGGATGCCTTCATCCGACATACAGGACTTCGCGTTGGAGCTCAAGCCAACGAACGCAAGCAAGCAAGCAGCATGACTCGCCATTTCACTCGATCACCAGTGTCGTGGATCAGCTCAGTGTTCCTGTCTTGTCCATGCCATGTCACCAATCCATCCAGCTATTTTCCTCTCGGTCTGCCTCTTGGTCTGTTCCCTTCAATCTTGCCAATTGTCACATCAGTTCTCCAAAACATTTTGACTGTCTACATCTAATTTCTCTAATCAATTTATGATTTTCATTTGTCTCCTGTAGTACGTGGTCATTGATTTTTCTGTCTGTCCATGATATTCTTTGCATTTTTCTCAGAAACCACATTTCTGCAGCCATCAGATGTTTTTCAGCGTGACTGCTCATTGTCCAAGTTTCACATCCATACAAAAGAACAGGCTCTATGTAGCACCTCAACACTCTTTTTGTCGTTTCAATTGACATCTTTTTATTGGTCAGAATGTTTTTCATTTTGCTAAAGGCTACTTTCGTCATGGCGATTCTTGTTCTAATCTCTTCAAGGCATCTCCCATCAGATGTTATGACAGTTCCCATGTTAATAGTGATGTACTACTTCTTTGCCGATGGCATTAACATATCAGCTGCCCGCTGCATTCAACAGTTTGCCAATGTGGTGCGTACATCTGTGCATCTGTGATTACCAAGTCATCTACATAAGTATTACCAAGTCATCAGTGCATCTGTGATTACCAAGTTATCTGCATAAGTGCATTATTCACTCCTGTTCACTAAGTCATTGATGTGAGCTTCTTTCATTCGGGCGGGGATGGTTTGTCTAGTCTGTCCCGTGCTTGATTTTATTTATGTTCTTATACCCGATGGTCTGCATTGATAGAGATAATAATGTCTGCACTGTATGCTCTGACATGACGGCAAGCTGCAAGAATTGTTTGTCAATATATGTTCTTTATTTAAATTTTAGTTCAAAATCAACACTCATTATATGTTTCAACATTCACTCGTGTAACCTTCATGTTCCTTCAGTGTCGCCCTGTTAGAGCTTATCAAAAGATTTAGCACTCACGAAGCTCAAATAGGCTTCACTACTTAGTTCATTCATTCTTCATGTTCATGTTCTCCAGATGGATTTGAAAGTTTTAGTGCGTTAATATTCCACAAATATACACTGCGCGACCCCAATTTATTGTTTTATGTTGCTTTGTGTTCATCTCATAATTATAATCAGCATATGAAATGTCTCATTAACTCTCTCAATGTCAATGAAAGGTCTCATTAACCCTCTCAATGTCAAACAAAACAGAAGGCTTGGAGCTGTATGAACTGTATTTTCGTGGACTGTGTGGGTGAACATCTAGGAAACATCCAGATGGGAAAATGACTGCCGATTCCATCAGAGATGAACTGGATGTTTCGTTGAGGACTATTGTGTTGACATTCTGGCGGCGGCATTATGCACAGTGTATCTGTGCGGGCTGTTGTTTGTCGAGACTCCTGTCTTTTCCACTTTTCACATTGTGCAGTGGGGAGCAGTTTGTGCGATATTCACTGGCACAGGAACGGGGCATAATGGGGACAACCCGTTGCTATGAGGTTGGAACTACGACTAACTAACTAACTAACAGAAGGCTTGGAGCAAACATTGTACACAATCACATACTCTAATATTATAATGTAATGTATGGTCCCTGAGCATTGGAATTGTGGAATATACAACGAAAGAAAACACATAATGCAATGATTCTAGTGTGACGATATATTGTTCTTCTGTCCCATTGGGAGGTCACATTTTGCGATATATCATTTCTCGGCGCTGAATCAAAAAAATAAAAATAAATGTGTGCAATGCTCTCTACAATCCGTTGCACAAGGTTTCTTTGGTAGAGACAGGGCAACAGACTGCATGTGATCATCAGGTATACATCCACTGTTGATTGATAGAACTAGGAAACAGATTTCAATGATCATCAGGTATACATGCACTGTTGTTGATGGATTTCAACAATTGTTTAATCACTTCAATGTCTAAGTCTCCAACGGCTTTAATTTCTTCGACAGTGATGTCACAAGGCATTTAATTGTCCCCTTTTGTAGTACAGCAGCTGTCACTTCTGCTTTCAATATTAATAGTCGCTTAGTGAGATATAACTGAGCTACCGTATAACAGTAGATGGGACTACCTGACGAGTGATAGCTTGGGCACATAATATGAATGTTAGGCAAAGACAACAAATATACGAGTTATTACAGCATACATTGCATCTAGGACAGCCGCAGTAGCCCATTGACTAGCATATTCTACGTTGAGTAGTTTGTCATTGCTCTCTGAAGAAAAAGTCAAAGTTTAAGTCCAAACCTAACCATGCAGGAAATTATACCGCTATCTAGTCATTATCGTACTGGAAGTTTACGTGCAAGTACACGTACACTTTCATAGATAGGAATAACCGAACAGTGGTTAGCAACCTTAACGGCAGACTTCCATGTCAGTATGACAGGCAGCATCGTGTACAACTACAGATACCAAACTCGTACATTAATACTCGTATTTGTCTGGAATATTTATACACAGACTAAATTTACACTGGATCCCGGCGACAATGATGAAAGGAGATAAGGCAAATGCTGAACATGCTACCGGAGACTTCACTATCGATGTATTTTCACCAAAAGACTCAGGAGGAAAACTGGGGATCTTTATGCAACCCCGTCCAGGCAATCCCCACTATATTAATCTAAACATAACAGGGGAAGCTGAACCTAATGTTAGCATCTCCATAACCTGTAGGGATCAAACAGCTCAGGAGCTACAGGTGACAGTAGACAAAGTGATTGACTGGTGCACTGAAATGAGTGCTGTCATCAACCCGGAAAAGGCGGCTGTGTTGTGGTGCTCTCTGGACAACAGGATTGTGAGAGATGATGCCCCAAGCCTCGCGATAGATGGTAGAAATGTCAGCAGAGAGAACAAACTGAAGTATCTGGGAATCACATTTGACAGGAGTCTGTCCTTCAAGGACCATGTGGAGACGGTTGTGACAAGATCTAAAAAGGGACTCAATGCACTTAAAATTATGGCTGCAATGGACACAGAGCAGAGAATGCTCTTCACACTATACCAGCACTTGATCCTCTCATTGATTGATTATGGACTAGACCTGCTCACTGTCTCAAAGAGTCAGCTGGTGAAATTAGAGCGCATACAGAATGAAGCTATGCGGGTCATTCTGGGATGCACCAGAGACACTCCAGTAGTGTGTATGCGTTACATCCTTGGTCTGCCTACTGTTGCTGGTAGGCACAAGGTGAGGCAAGCGAAGGCATACCTCAGAGTAGCTGCAGACACAGATCACCCGTTGCATGAGGCGCTGGACGTAGTTAAGGGTCAGAGACTGATAAGAGGGAAATCATGGATGGCTCAGGCGGAGGATACGATCAGACAGGTGTGCCCCTTGGAGAACATTAGGCGAGGAGAGGAGTGGGTCAGAGTGCCAGCCGTGCAGTCAGACTTGTGCAGAGTTATAATCACATTGAGCCGGGAGTGCAGGGAGTGGCCAGCAGGGGCCACGGAAGTGGAAGTTCAGCAATTAATTCAGGAAAATTCTCGCCCGGGTGATGTGATTATCTACACAGATGGGTCGGTGTTGAGAGGTAGGAGAAGTGCTTGGGGGTTCTTGGCAAAAACTAATGGTCGGCGTTTGGTGCAGGAGAGCCTGGCGTATGATGACACTACATCTAGCTTAAGAATGGAGGTGGGGGCGGTCAGTGCAGCTTTCCGCTGGATAGAAAACACGATACATACACATATTGTGATTGTAACTGACTCAGAAAGCATGCTGAGAAGGGTGAGAACAGGCAAGCTTCGTGCAGAGTGGCTTGTTTCGCTTCGGAGGTCACAGGTAGCAAGCATCACCTGGATCTTTTCTCCTGGGCATGCCGGTGTGCGTTGGAATGAACAAGCGGACAGATTGGCTGGCTCGGCAGAACTTGGTGGAGTATTGATGCATGACAAGGCAGATGTGGTTGCGGCCTTGTGGGAGCACGTGTACGCCTCGGAGGAGCAAATGGATCACCATAGTCTGGTTAGAATGAGGCAGCGAGGAGTGACGAGAGGATCTGGCCGACGCTCGATGCTCAGAGGAAAGGCGAGACGGACATATAATCAGATTGCTACTGGAACTATTAGTGTTGGAACTCTTCGCTGGTTGCTGAGGATGGAGACGGAGCGCTTATGGGAATGTCCAGAATGCTGTGATGTCGGTTCCTAGATCAATCAATCAATCAATCAAACCTGTAGGTGAACGATAACTTACGACAGTAAACACCACAGGCAGCAAGGTGTTACCGAGTACTAGCCACGACGCAATTGCCGCCCAGTGGTCATCGTGATACACGGGACGCACGAGTCGTGAGACGGAAAGGTCTGACCAAGAATACCTGTATCGGGTAGACGGGTTGAGGACAGCGAGACACTACGGACAGAGAGGGTTATGCGTGTATTCTCTAACTGTTGTGAGATAGCTTGACTGTCTAGTAGAGTGGATTGTGTTTGAGCCTGAGACAGAGAGAGAGAGAGAGAGAGAGAGAGAGAGAGAGAGAGAGAGAGAGAGAGAGAGAGAGAGAGAGAGTCATGTTGTATTAATATAAGATGTGCAATGTATATACTTCGTATTGTGATAATGCAACTATTCACTAATGTAATTAATGTAAATAGTTTACCTTGAATAAAAGGCTTACTTCACGTGGCTTTGTGTGAGAGTTCAATCATTGAAAGTGTATGATTGTTTCACCCCTGTTCTGAGAGAGCGAGCCAAATGTTCATATAATTTAAGATCATGACAGGGAGCTTTATGCAACCCCACCCAGGCAATCCCCACTATATTAATCTAAACATCACATGGATTGCTGAGCCAGTCATAGATCATTGTGCTAATCTTACCCAACAGGAGAGCTGTGTGTCATGTGTGTGGCATGGACGATCATTGGCCCACCTAATGCCCAGCAAAACACACAAACATACCTGTTGTTTCACCATAATATATAATATAGTTGCACCTCTGGAAAGATAAAGACCAACACGAAAAACAAGATGACCAACAGCCAAAACAATAAGAACAGCAACAAACAGATATTCTACCAGACAGCCAAGAAGACAACATTATGGAAATAAAAACAGCAGAACAGTTTGCAACTGTTATTAACTCCATAAAGAGAAAGAGAAAAAACAGACAGCAACAAAGACATCCAAACTCAACTCGCTGAGCAAAGGAATAAGAGAAGAAAACTCATTGACAAAATCAACGCCAAAGAAGCCATCAACAGCGACACCTATGACGATAATACTGAACCATGATATATATATATATATATATATATATATATATATATATATATATATATATATATATATATATATATATATATATATATATATATATACATGAACACTACAGACACTGGCACTGTCATTGATCCGAAGAAGAGGACCTACTGGTTTAACATCTACAATCAGATCGAGTCTGCATCAAGGCAACAAGAAAGCATTGCAGCTATCTCAACTAGACAACTTCGTTTGTGCAGATCTCTGGTTTGAATATTACTGTTGGTCAACAGTATTATTTGCTTGTTTTCATTATTTTATGATGAGTAATGATATTGTTATTATTATTATTATTATTATTATTATTATTATTATTATTATTATTATTATTATTATTATTATTAATTGTATTGTTATAATTAGTCTGAACATTCCAGTTTAACGGACAGCCAAAAACCCATCGTCACACTCATACATACATGCAAACCTGACTTCATTCTCCTACAAGAAACAAACATATGCTAATGAACGTACACAAAGCAAGTCACTACACAATTAGGGCTCAGACACTCATGATTCAGCCCATCGGCACACCGTACAGGTTCTGGAACAGCTATACTGCAGACTTCAGACAAATGGGAAATTACTGACACACACACAGGGTAGACCAAAGGGACATTGTCATCATACAGGTTTGAAACAACACACATAAATACGCGCTAGTCAACATACACGACCCAACAAATTACAATAACTAACCACCAGCCTTCGAACACTTAAAACAATTATTAGTACCAACAAAAAGAGGGGGGAGGAGGACTGCTGTTTTAGCAGGTGACTTCAATTGTTATTTAACTGCCGCCGACACAATAGGCGGGGAAGTGAAAACGCAGTTAAGAAGAGCTGACTGAAACGACATGAATCAACTAAACACACTTAAATACACAATCGACGCACATAATCTAACAGGCGCATTCCTGCACATACACGCAATAGTAAAGATACAACACACAAAACCATGCACATAATATATCGTCTAGATTAGATATAATGTATGTACCCACAATACACCACATAACCATGACTAAACCCTTACAAAAAACTCTCCTGTACACAGATCACAATGCAATTCTAGCACACACAACTATAAATAACACTACCACACAGTCATTCACACTATCACCAGACTGGAAATTTAACAAACCATTACTCAAAAACACAGAATATGTGCAAACTATGATAGACATGACCTATAGATAGATACATACATACACTGAAAATATACAAACTGATAACGTTAGACAATACTGGCTCTTACTGAAAAACACAATGCAGAGCACAATCCAACAACTAGCGTCCATTGTAGCAAAAGTGGTGTGGATTCCTAACTTTCGCCCATATAGGTGTCTCATGTCTTAACCTGTCTGTCCCCGTAAGAGACATTAATGGCAGTTGACAGGACACGTGCTGATGCTGATAACGGCGAGCTATTCCACTCAGGCCTACATAATATGATGGCCATATTTCTTCGCGCCCACACAGAATGTTCCTGGTACTTGATTTTTTTTGTGTTTAAACGTTTTTTCCTGTTTACAAAATTCGCCATATATTTCAATTGCCTCTATCTGAAAGTAGTAGACGTTGACAAGAACTGGTAAAAGTTTTCAGTAGCATGGCATCCCCTGATGTAATAATGTGTGTCTCAAAGTTCTAACACTCATGCGAAGAACAACTTGTTTTTTTTGTATAGGGCAGGTGCAATCTAGTTCACGATCTAGGACCAGACCAACATATCAAAAACCGTGTGCATGAAAACACCGTAGTTAACACTATTGCATCCATACACTCTAGTCAACAGTTCTGTGATGAACAGACCACGTATGGGATAATAACAGGATGCTTTTTATCACCGGTTGTCTTCTTGAGAATTCCTGTGTATGAAAGAAAACTCAGGTAATAAATGTTAACTCTTCGGCGGCTGAAAGAGGCATTGCAGAGCGGCGATTTTCTCGTTCGTGTGGCCTACCCCGAGACTAGCTGAAAGCTATGGTGACGAGACGTTTGTCATTCCAGCTGGTTTGCTTGGTCTTTACTAGGATGAAAAAAACAATATCTGCAGTGTTAAATCAAACATCAGCGAATGTCGTACATTCACTTGTGTATTATGGATTACCATCGGTGTCATGGTTTTTTTTCCCTTATCTATGACGCTTAGTTAGAAATGGAGTTTGTTCTGAGTCTCCACCATTCCTCTTGTAGTGGGCTAGGTCAGTCTACTACAAGAGGAATGGTGGAGACTCAAAACAAACTCCATTTGTAACTAAGCGTCATAGAGAAGAAATAAACCATGACACCCACCTAGCTGACGTGACTGATCGTCTGACTGATCGTCTGATTGATCGTCTTGTTTGTAGACTTCAGGGTAGAACGACTCCCAGAGTTCATGATGGCAATGATCAGTAATAGTATGCAGGCATGGCTGTCACAACCAATATGGTTAGTTTCAGCTTAACGTCTTGCTGAGACTTACTAAAAGTGACCCCTGTTGCTTCACATTATGTCTGTTTTGTGGCACATTAAAATGTGCTAACCAAATATTTTATATTCAGACAGGTAGTCAAGAATTAATTAAACGGATATAACAATAGAGATGTTATTCCGTAAATAGACTATACTTCGTTTCAGATATTATATACCATGTGAGACAATCTAAGATAGTGCAATAGCTTCAATTTATTTTAGTAGCTGTTTATTTTAAGTGGTGTACGCTTCCTTAAAAATCATACTATGCTATCTTTAAACTAACTATTTTCATTACACAGTCTTCATTTATAGGCTACAATACATTAATTATCTTATCTCCCTGGGTGGTAAAACATGGATTGTATTTATGTCCTTTTAATGCTGTGATTTCCTATTATATCGGGTTTTACGTTTTTACCTATGAAACAGTGACCGTGTCACCATAATTGCAAGTCGGGTAAGAGATAGGGCAGCACTATTAATCTGAAACTGGTTTCTCCTCAACTGGCTGCAGTGTGCTGATGGGAAATATCACCAGAATGCTGAATACAATATATGATACTGGAGACATACATCCTGAATTATGTACACGTATACATATTGCATTTCATAAGACATCAGGAGCATTTGAATATCATCAACATCGAACAATTAGAATACTCTCCCGTGTGTTGCCGGGGCCCATAAGGGAAGCAAAGAATAGCAACACTGTTGCCTACTATGCATGTCGTAAGAGGCGACTATGGAGGCTTGATGGTTTCGTCGCCTTGCTACTGAGTGAGTGCGTGGCGCGACACTGTGAGCTGTGAGTTTTCTGTGAAATGCTTTTGAATCTGCCTGAGGTTTTTTGGAACGTGACTGCATGTTCAGAGTTATGCCAGGTGGCTATGTCCCAGAGTTGACCGGTTTTTGCCTTATGCTGAAATGCGTGGCTGCTGGGCTTCTGGCTGACTGCCACTGCCATCGACGATTAACTGTATTTTCGTGGATTGTGTGGGTGAACATCTAGGAAACATTCAGATAGGAAAATGACTGCCGATTCCATCAGAGATGAACAGGGTGTTTCGTGGGGGACTGGTGTGTTGACATTCTGGTGGCGGCATTATGCACAGTGTATCTGTGCGGGCTGTTGTTTGTCGAGACGCCTGACTTTTCCACTTTTCACATTGGGCAGTGCAGAGCGTTTTGTGTGATATTAACTGGCACAGGAATGGAGCATAATGGGGACGACCCGTTGCTGTGAAGTTGGAACTGCGACTAACTAACTAACTAATTAGCATAATGCGTCACATCACGAAAAGATTGCTAAAGTGTGTGTGTGTGTTTTTTTTTTTTTTTTTGCCTCAATATAAAATTCAATATCTCAGTAACCAACTGAGGGAAAATGATGAGATTTAGTATATAACCTTATCATTATGTCCACCCAACAAAAGATTATTTGTTCTGGAGATTTTACAGCAGATTTCAAAGTTTGTTTATATCCGGTATATAAATTACGACTTAGAGATTACGTCCATCATTTTCACAGTATTACAGCTTCACCAAGACACGTCCCCGCATTTTTTTAAATTTTCACGTGATTTTCGTTTTCAAACAAACAGCGCGAAGTTAAATGGGAATGTTCAGAGGTGTCTCCAAATGGGGGTTCTTTCATGAAACGTGATTATATAAATAAACTAGCTGACAAGGCCCGGCTTCTTGCGGGGATCTGTCTGTCTGTCTGTCTGTCTGTCTGTTGGTCTGTACTATCTATCTATCCTATATATCCTATCTATCTATCTATCTATCTATCTATCTATCTATCTATCTATCTATCTATCTACCGACCGACCGACCGACCGACCGACCGACCCACCGACCGACCGACCCACCCACCCACCTACCTTTCTGCCTACCTACATACCTACCTTTCTGCCTACCTACCTACCTACATATCTATCTCCTGCCTGCCTACCTACCTATCTATCTCCTGCCTGCCTGACTGCCTGCCCGACCGACCGACCGACCGACCCACCGACCCACCGACTGACTCACCGACCGACCGACCGACCGACCCACCCGCCCACCCACCTACCTTTCTGCCAACCTACCTACCTACCTTTCTGCCTACCTACCTACCTACCTGTCTGTCTGGCTGTCTGTCTGTCTGTCTGTCCGCGCTATTAAATATTGATAAAAGTTACTGGAAAAAATGTGAGGACCATGTGTTGAAAGAGGAAGAGGACTAATTGGAGAAAGCATGGATTGAATTTTATGCAACCGATAGCAATCATCAACCTACTGGAATCGTCCAACACAGATTAAGGTCTGAGCAGATCGCAGACCTTAATCTACGTACTGGGATATTTTGCTCCAACTATTCAGACGAATTGCAGGCCCTAAACATTACAGCATCAGCATCAACTGAAGAAACAAGAAGGAAATGAAAAATAAGGTAAGAAATATAGTCCTTCTACTTTCCTGTTAATTTACACATTATTTACCCCGTGCCTCTGAACTGAGCCATATGGGATACAAACCCGGTGCAATGCAGCCGACCCTGTCGAATTTAAGCTACTTCTTTCATTGCACCCACTCCCATATGAATCCTGATACGCCTTTGTGTGTCATCTGAATTGGCAGGTCTCCAATAACTGTAAACTTAACTTTGTTAGCTAGAAATCACTAGTTGTTCAGCAAAACATCAAAGGAATGTCGCCGCTTTTGATGATTTCAGTTGTTTTTGGACCTATCAAAGACATATTCCTTAGGTGGGGGTAAATATAAGACTGCTGGAAAAATTTCATAACGATGCAACAGACAGTTTTCAAAATAATTGATCGTGAATGAAGGCATTCAAATCGGAACATACTATAAGAATCATCACGTAAAGAGATTATAAGAAAATACAACCTGAAAAAAGGGGGAGGGGGCGGGGTGGGAAGAATAATATCGGTTTGTAGAAGGCAATGTTACATAAAATGTGCATTTTCTGAGAACATTTTTAGAGCGTTCGATATAAGTTAACAAAAACATACATACATTATACATTCACATTCTCATAAAGGAAGATCACTGATGTGATATCTGCCTCTGTGCCATACTCTTTGTGTGCGAGGTCAGACCTAATATTAGAGTAACGTTATTGTATGATTGGAAAACGCAATTTGAAGCTCATTTCATCAGATCCGCTTACACATTAACATGTCAGGATACGTCAACTCACAGAATAACATATGTACTATGTGGAGATTATTCAATGGATTATGAGCCATAGAGTTCACAAACGCCGTGCATATTCAGTGCAGTCTACGCGCTATGCAATGATGATAACTACGATGCTCTGGACATGTATATATTACTCATGTTAAGTAAAGTCCACTTGTATGGACCTGCCACAAATGTTATCTGCTGATATAGCGGTTACTTGGGGTTAAGTAGACAATAATGTAGACGATGTATTCGATGCGTAATAAAGGTGTATGAAGGATATTTTCTGTAAGTGAAATTCACGTATGAATTAATATAAATCAAACAATCAATCATGTACCATACCGGAAAGCGTTGGCGGTCATGATTCGCCAATTCACTCGATCACCAGAGTCGGGAATCAGGTCAGTGTTCCTGTCTCGACCATGCCACGTGGCCAAGCCATCCATGTATTTACTTCTCGGTCTTCCCCTTGGTCTGTTTCCTTCGATGCTGCCAGTTGTCACTAAGTTCTCCAATCGATTTCTTCTCATGACATATCAAAAGAATTTTTACTGTCTACGTCTAATTCCCCTACTCAGTTTACGATTTTCGTTTGTCTCCTGTAGTACTTGGTCATTGGTTTTTTTTTTTTTTTTTGGTCTGTCCACGATATCCTTTGAATTTACCTCACAAACCGCATTTCTGCAGCCATCAGATGTTTTTCAGCTTGAATGCTCATTGTCCAAGTTTCACATCCATACAAAAAAAGAAAAAAAAAACAAATAGTAGACTCTATGTATCCCATCAACACTCTTTTTCTCGTTTCAACTGACATCTTTTTATTGGTCAGTGTGCTTTTCATCTTGCTGAAGATCTTTCACCATGACGATTCCTGTTCTAATCTCCTCAAGACATTCACCAACAGATGTGTCAGGGTCTTAAACTTGGCTCGCTAACCTAACACATGTGAGACAGTACAAGTACAACGTGATTTGACGTAAGACTCAACGACACACCGTTCAATGGATTTATTCACAGATCAAATACATTACGATGATCACAACAATATATACTTGATACTTCAATACACTTACATCCACAATACAGCTCACAAGTCTAACTCTCAAGATGTCCAGACACTCGACTTTCAGCACAGAAAACCACACAACGCCTTTCTCTCATCATGCGTCCGTCCAAGTCCGTGTCCCAGAGCTGTCTGCCGCAAGTTCGCAACTTGCCTCCCACCTGAGGTGGCTTCAAGAGGCATGCGTGCGTCTTGCGTCGTCCTTGCCTGACCGCTGGTCGCTCGTCAGCCAGCAATCTTGCAGGCAGGTAACTACCACTCGCCTGGCGGCGTAACGAAGTTGCTGCATCCCTGCTGGGAGCTAAGTCGCCTGGCGGGCGTAACGATGTCTATGCATCACTGTACCCTTTCTGGACTCTGACACGCTCCCCCGGCAAATTCATGAACGATGTCATCTTTCATGTATAATATATGTACACACTGGGTTAATATTCTAACCTTGTCAGAGTCTACCCTTCTGTTGTTATATACATTGGTATCAACATACAAATACATACACATATGCCATAGAAATATATAAGAAATGGAAGTTGCATTCAACGACATGTGGTGTTCAACCTTTAACACATGTCAGGTTTCATCCTCTCGATGGCTGATTACCTCAATTGCATTAATGACCCAGTCAGATCTGTATTACCAGCTTCACGCATCTACCTCGCAGCTTCCAAAAAAAAAACGTAATAATATGGTTCTTGAAACAAAAACCATCTAGCTAGACCGAAATGCGGCTTTTACATAAGTCGCATTAAACGCTCAAACCCTGACCTCATTTGGCCAGGACTCTTGTGTTGGTCTGCAATGTCGGCAACACTCTGCCATGCCCAGTAGATGCCTACCCGGTGTGTTAACAATCTGGTAAACACATGGCTATTTTAATACAACACATTACAGTATACATTTCAAATTACGGCCCTTTGTGTACTGCTGTAATAACAAATAAATGAAAGGGGGATAATTTACACATTAATGAAATACAATAATTTACAATAATTATCCTATTTCTTAGCGTCATCGCTTGACGTTTCTTCATATTAACGAGAAAAAGTCGGTAATATGAATACATTAATCAAGATATGATTCTAAGATTACACTACATAAATATATAAACACACAATTCGTGTATTTAACTTTGTTGATTCCTAAAGATTTTAGAATCGTCATAGATTTTTAAACTTTTATTTGTCGTCTGCTAATTTTGCTTTAAATTTCTAACTAATCCGGAAGCACACACGAACACTAAAAAAAGCTGATGTTGAAGCTTGCAGAACACACTTGTTCCGGTCTGATGTAGTTACGGAAAGTACAATGTTCTCACAGTTCATGTGTTGGATGTTTCACTACAAAACCTTCTGGATTACGATTGACTGTTCATGTGTTGGATGTTTCACTACCGAACATTATGGATTTCGGTTCACTGCAATGGTGTAGCTGTCAATGTTTAGTTCACACGTTCACACACGTCTTTAAAATATCCCTGGAATGTTCCACACGCAGATGTCACTGTCAAATTGGATAGTTCGCTTACGGTAAGTTTTTTGAGCGAATGTGACACTGTTCTTGTTCTTGGTATATACAATTAATAAAGTTCGCTTTCTACCACACACTACACAATTATACACGACAATCACTACATGAATTAGTAAAATAAGAATACTATATATATTGGGTGTAATCCCTATCACAATATTGTAGACATTACACAGCTTCTTGTGAATGGAAAAAAATATTCACTTATAAATGGCTGTGTCGGTCTGAGTGTATTTGTACACACTGCACTCAGACATTGGTGCTTACTGGGTCGGTCGGACAACGGGACAAAAGATCGGCAATTGAATTGGTTCTGCCTGGGATATGTCGAACCTCAAAGCTATAATCTTGAAGTTTAAGAGACCAGCGCGCTACCATATGGTTTGAAGGTACCCCTGAATTTATAAATCGTAACGGGCTGCTGTCAGATTCCACGATGAAATGGCGTCCTAGAAGAAATCTGGACAATTTTGTTATACCCACCACTAAAGCTAGGGCTTCCAATTGAGGTATAGACCACGCCCGTTCTCGGGGTTTTAGTTTCCTGGATACGAAGTACACGGGATGGAGGATGTTATTGTACTCTTGTAACAAGACTGCTCCAATCGCCACGGAGCTAGCATCTGTACGCAATCTGAAAGGTAAATGGAGATTGGGCAATTTCAGGATGAGATTATTTAAATTGTTATCAGAAAAACATGCTAGTACTTTATGGAATGCAATTTGTAGGCATTCATTGTTTACAATTTTCTCTGGTTTATCCTTTGTTAGTAAATTAGTAAACACTTCGGTCAGTTCGGAAAAATCAGGAATGAACTGCCGGTAATAGTTTATCAGTCCCGACAAACTTTTGACTTGTTTTTTTTTGTAGTCGGAAGTGAGAGTTTTAGTATCTTGGACACAATGTTATCGTCTGTCGTGACAAAGCCGTTGGATATTTTGTACCCCAAGAAAGATATTTCCTGGTAGGCTATGTCTACTTTCGCAGGCTTTACTGTCAGTCCGTGCTGTCTAATACGTTCAAATGTCTGTTCTAACGTCTTAATGTGCTCTGTCATTGTCTCTGTGTGAACACAGATGTCGTCGATATAGCAGATTATGTTAGGAATATCTACTAGAAGAAGTCGTGTCATACGTACGAATGTGGCTGGGGCATTGACAAGCCCAAATGGAAGTTTGCACCATTCGTACAGTCCCCAAGGTGTGGCAAATGCTGTCAGATGTCTGCTCTGTTCGTCTACTGCTATTTGCCAATATCCTTTCGTCATATCTATCTTCGTAAAGAACCTAGCGTCTGTCAGTTCTGTCAGAAGATCGTCAGAGTTTGCCATCGGCTCAAGATCTAGAAGAGTTATTTTATTGAGCTTTCGATAGTCGATACAGAGTCTTATTGTATTGTCCTTTTTGCGTAAAATGACCATTGGAGATGAGAAGTCTGATTGGGATCGTCTTATGATGTTGTTTTTCTCGAAATTGATGATCTCCTGATGTAGATGTTCTTTGTAATGTAATGGAATGGTGTATGGTCTGCATCTTATGGGTGTGTTTGATGTGAGTGTGATATGATGCTGTACTAATTCTGTTTGTCCTGGGTTGTTGGAAAAAATGGTGTTGTACTGTTGTATAAGCTGTTTGCAACAGTTTGTCTCTGCTTGAGTTAACTTTGGGTTGATTTTGATCTCCTTCAAGCAGTTTGTCATGTCTAATGCAGGTGTTGGAATCTCGTCACTAGCATCGTCGTCTTCATGATCTATTATCAATGTACAAGCTGTCGTATCGTCTTGTTCGTTGTCTCTGTTGTGGTATGGTCTTAGCATATTTATGTGAAATATTTTGTGTTTGTCTTTTATTTGGATTTCGTAGTCTACAGGTGAAATCTGTCTCGTCACTTTAAAAGGTCCCTGCCAAGAATCAGTCAATAAGTGTCTGTCACTAGGTAGTAGAAGAAGAACGTCCTGTCCAGGTGTCAACGTTATTGTCCTGTTACCTTTGTCAGCATACTGTCTATAAGTAGCACCAGATAATTTTAGTGCATTCTTTGCAATAATACACGATTTGATGATTCTTTCACGCAATGATGTAACATATACGTATGATGATATGGGTTTAAGTACTGGAGTAGAGTCAGTTAACATTTGGTGATAAATAGTTAATGGGCCCCGTGGTTTGGCACCATAGATAAGTTCAAAAGGAGAGAAACCGGTACTAGAATGAGGTACCTCCCGATAAGCAAAAAGAATAGCTGGTAGATATACATCCCAGTTGTTGGGGTGCTCTTGCGTGACTTTAGCAAGCATGTGCTTTAAATCGCCGTTAAACTTTTCCACAATTCCACTAGAGTGAGGATGGTACGGGGAATTGAAACATTGCTTCACTCCCAGCATTTTGGTGAAAGCTTGGGTAGATGCGGCAATAAACTGAGTGCCCCTATCAGATTGGATAGTATCTGGAAAACCTATCCGAGAAAATATATGGAAGAAAACTTCCATTATATCATTGGCAGTGATGTTCTTTAGCGGAATAGCTTCTGGCCAGCGACTACATTGATCAATGTCAGTTAGAATATATTTATTCCCTCTAGTTGTTGTATGATTAAGAGGGCCCACTATGTCGACAGATAGTTTTTCAAAAGGTCGACTGGCTAAGTCAGTAACTTGTAACTTTGCCTGTGGGTGTTTACCTTTTTTTTACCAGTTTCTGGCAGGTGTCACAACTTCTGCAATATTCTTTAATGTCATTGCAAAATTTGGGCCAATGAAACTGTGTCAGTAACCTTGATCTGGTCTTAACGTATGCCATATGCCATGCAAGAGGTATATCGTGGGCAAGATGTAAGGCTTGCTTGCGATAATTAGTTGGCAAAACAGTTTGCTCTGTTGTATTGTCACCTCTGGTATAATACCTGGTGAGTATATCATTTTTCACAGCAAAATGCCATTTTGCATTCTTGGTTACCTTTGGCTTTTGGCCGATCAGATTAAAGTATTTTGACAATGAAGGATCAGCTTTTTGAGCTGTTACAAACGTTTCCTTCATAGTGTTAGTAGGTAGTGATACTGGGCTAAGCATTTGTATAGCCTCAGTTTGATTACTTTCATCTTGCACTCTAGCAGTAGCTCTAGTTACTGCGTTCACACATTCAATGATATCAGATGGTGATGGAGCAATGTAATCAATGATGTCATGAGGTGTTAGTGCTACATTAGCTACTATACAATCAATAGGTGGTGTGACATTTTCAATGATGACATTGGATGGTGATGTTATGGTATCATCAATACACAGAGATGTTATGTCATGAGGTTTATCATTCACCTCTGGTAGATTTCCAATAATTACATCACACACTGGGTTTGTTAATGCAGCGCACTTTACTTTCCCAGTGAGGAAAGGTGTTTCAATATATGCCCATGCTAGTGGGTATTTCTCAATATTGCCTGAGAATGTTCTGCATGTTACGTGCCTGCCTGTATAGTCTGTAGGCATTATGAACGTTCTCTTCAGACCAATGAGTGAACTGCCCGTGTCACGAAGGACTGTAGCAGACTTGCCATTCACATATCCGTGATGGACGATTATCTTGCCTTTTGAATATACTACCAAATTAGCTTCTTCATTGGCAATAGGGATGGCGTGACCGCATGTTAAAATACCATCTTCATAAAAGGTGTTACAAACAGAGCATTTATTTTCGCTAAATATGTCAAAAGCCTGTGCTGAGTTCACAGGATGTTTCTCTGGCTGTTCTTCGTCTGACGCCGAACCGTCAAACAAGACGGCGTTTGCTTTGTTGGTCATTTGCTTACCTTTACACTCTTTCCGATGGTGTCCGTGCGCCTTACAGAGGAAACATTTACGCAAATTTCTGAAGGACCTACGCTCCTTATCTTGTCTGTTTACCATGTTTAGTAGGTAAGTGTTGTATCCTGGGTGCTTATCGCACATTTCACTCTGATGATGTGAAAATTTACAATAATTACAGTGATTAAACTTCTCAGAGGTAGGCCTATGAGGTTTCTGCCTACTATAGGGTTTGTCATAGTTAGCCGATGCTACAAAATTTATGTCAGTAGCTTCACTGGCAAAACAATGTTTGTTGGCTGTGTAATAAGCCGAACCACGTCTCTCAATCTCATCTACACTAGTGCATTCATTCTCTTGCAAAAATTTTGAAAATGCTGATGGAATGGATGAAATGATTTTATCTCTAATGATCAGATCTTCTAGTTTCTGATAATTTTTGTCAATTTTAGCTGCTGAAGTCCATTTGGTAAATATATCTCGGACTAAGCAGAGGTAATCAGAGAACGTTTGAGTCGGTTTTGGGCTCAAATTACTGAATTGTTCTCTGTAACCTGCCTCATCTAACATAAAATGTGCCATAATCTTAGATTTCAGATAATGGTAATCTTTTCTGAGGTCTTTGGGGATGGTTTCAATGACTTTAAGAGGTTCCCCTGATAAACTCCTCATATAAACAATATTCCATTCAGACAGTGGAACTTGGTAATGTTCCATTAAAGTTTTAAAATTTTGGGTAAAGGCTGCGATGCAGTCACCCGAGGTATAATTACGTACAATACCTTGATATTTCTTGTACTGATTTTCTTTCTCCAGTCTCTCAGATTTTTTATATTCTTTATTAATGGCAGTCTCGGTATCAAGTTGTTTCATCTTTAACTGTAACTCCAGTTCTTCTCTCTTACTCTGAGCTGCAATTTCTGCCTTCTTTAGTTCACTATCTATCTCAGCTTGCTTTAAGGCTGTTTCTGCCTTCTTAAGTTCACTGTCTATCTCAGCTTGCTTTGTCTTTGCCGCCAGTTCTAATTCGGCTTGCTTTAAGGCTGTTTCTGCCTCTACTTGCTTGGCAGCCCTTTCAGTCTCTGCCTGCTTGGCAGCCATCTCTGCCTGCTTTAATGTTCTTTCAGCCGCTCTTTCATCGCGTTCATTAGCTTTCTCCTGTACTAGTAGGTATTCAGAGTATTTCTTCTCACTCCAATTTGTTAATTCATCACCTGTCAACTGTAATTTTATCCCCATATCGATGAAATCAAATAATGAAGACATGATGAAAAATGTCTATGAAATACCAGCCACACAAATTATGTTGTAAGTGGTTAGTAATCAACAATTTACAATTGATTTCTATTGACAATATGTGCCTAAAATTGCATCCTTAAAGTATATGAAAAGAAAAATATACTCAAGTGCCCCGGATGCGGTGAAGAACGGTTGGAAATCGGGCTAGGAACTGTAGGGTCGCTACTTCGAACCACAAATGACCTCTACGGCAAGGTTTCGGATGGTACGGAAAACCTGCTTTGTTTTTGGAGGAAAATAAATTAGCGTCTATTTGTTGGTGTGTGCCTGCTTGTCACTAAGTGTTAATTAGGTTTGTATGGCGTTGAGTGTAGTTGTAGGTCGTAAGTTTGTCCGTCAACAATTTTTTTTTTCAATACAAGTTACTTTCTTTCCAAAACTTTCTGCGTTCCCCAAACTCAATACACTAAGACAATATTCATGTATCTCAACACTCTACAACATTGATGACACATCACTTACATCAAGATGACATTCAGTAAGGACATAGACATCAAGTTTACAAGATGGCGACAAGGTCACAATGGCGACAAGATCACAATGTCGACAAGGTCAAAACGGTGACAAGTTTCACAAATCACAAATGTTTTATACGCTTACAAGATCAAACAATATGTATGCACTGTACGTTTACAAATAGTCTTACACATGTTTAAACGCTGTAGTAAATTATCAAAATGAGCCTACCACGATCACATTTACATGTACTATAAAGTTTGACAAAAATTCTAAGTTCAAAAACTCTAGTTTTAAATCGTTAATCACATAAACACGTTCATTTCAAAGCCGGACGAGTGCCGCCACGTCCACACATGTCAGGGTCTTAAACTTGGCTCGCTAACCTAACACATGTGAGACAGTACAAGTACAACGTGATTTGACGTAAGACTCAACGACACACCGTTCAATGGATTTATTCACAGATCAAATACATTACGATGATCACAACAATATATACTTGATACTTCAATACACTTACATCCACAATACAGCTCACAAGTCTAACTCTCAAGATGTCCAGACACTCGACTTTCAGCACAGAAAACCACACAACGCCTTTCTCTCATCATGCGTCCGTCCAAGTCCGTGTCCCAGAGCTGTCTGCCGCTAGTTCGCAACTTGCCTCCCACCTGAGGTGGCTTCACGAGGCATGCGTGCGTCTTGCGTCGTCCTTGCCTGACCGCTGGTCGCTCGTCAGCCAGCAATCTTGCAGGCAGGTAACTACCACTCGCCTGGCGGCGTAACGAAGTTGCTGCATCCCTGCTGGGAGCTAAGTCGCCTGGCGGGCGTAACGATGTCTATGCATCACTGTACCCTTTCTGGACTCTGACACGCTCCCCCGGCAAATTCATGAACGATGTCATCTTTCATGTATAATATATGTACACACTGGGTTAATATTCTAACCTTGTCAGAGTCTACCCTTCTGTTGTTATATACATTGGTATCAACATACAAATACATACACATATGCCATAGAAATATATAAGAAATGGAAGTTGCATTCAACGACATGTGGTGTTCAACCTTTAACACATGTCAGGTTTCATCCTCTCGATGGCTGATTACCTCAATTGCATTAATGACCCAGTCAGATCTGTAGTACCAGCTTCACGCATCTACCTCGCAGCTTCCAAAAAAAAAACGTAATAATATGGTTCTTGAAACAAAAACCATCTAGCTAGACCGAAATGCGGCTTTTACATAAGTCGCATTAAACGCTCAAACCCTGACCTCATTTGGCCAGGACTCTTGTGTTGGTCTGCAATGTCGGCAACACTCTGCCATGCCCAGTAGATGCCTACCCGGTGTGTTAACAATCTGGTAAACACATGGCTATTTTAATACAACACATTACAGTATACATTTCAAATTACGGCCCTTTGTGTACTGCTGTAATAACAAATAAATGAAAGGGGGATAATTTACACATTAATGAAATACAATAATTTACAATAATTATCCTATTTCTTAGCGTCATCGCTTGACGTTTCTTCATATTAACGAGAAAAAGTCGGTAATATGAATACATTAATCAAGATATGATTCTAAGATTACACTACATAAATATATAAACACACAATTCGTGTATTTAACTTTGTTGATTCCTAAAGATTTTAGAATCGTCATAGATTTTTAAACTTTTATTTGTCGTCTGCTAATTTTGCTTTAAATTTCTAACTAATCCGGAAGCACACACGAACACTAAAAAAAGCTGATGTTGAAGCTTGCAGAACACACTTGTTCCGGTCTGATGTAGTTACGGAAAGTACAATGTTCTCACAGTTCATGTGTTGGATGTTTCACTACAAAACCTTCTGGATTACGATTGACTGTTCATGTGTTGGATGTTTCACTACCGAACATTATGGATTTCGGTTCACTGCAATGGTGTAGCTGTCAATGTTTAGTTCACACGTTCACACACGTCTTTAAAATATCCCTGGAATGTTCCACACGCAGATGTCACTGTCAAATTGGATAGTTCGCTTACGGTAAGTTTTTTGAGCGAATGTGACACTGTTCTTGTTCTTGGTATATACAATTAATAAAGTTCGCTTTCTACCACACACTACACAATTATACACGACAATCACTACATGAATTAGTAAAATAAGAATACTATATATATTGGGTGTAATCCCTATCACAATATTGTAGACATTACACAGCTTCTTGTGAATGGAAAAAAATATTCACTTATAAATGGCTGTGTCGGTCTGAGTGTATTTGTACACACTGCACTCAGACATTGGTGCTTACTGGGTCGGTCGGACAACGGGACAAAAGATCGGCAATTGAATTGGTTCTGCCTGGGATATGTCGAACCTCAAAGCTATAATCTTGAAGTTTAAGAGACCAGCGCGCTACCATATGGTTTGAAGGTACCCCTGAATTTATAAATCGTAACGGGCTGCTGTCAGATTCCACGATGAAATGGCGTCCTAGAAGAAATCTGGACAATTTTGTTATACCCACCACTAAAGCTAGGGCTTCCAATTGAGGTATAGACCACGCCCGTTCTCGGGGTTTTAGTTTCCTGGATACGAAGTACACGGGATGGAGGATGTTATTGTACTCTTGTAACAAGACTGCTCCAATCGCCACGGAGCTAGCATCTGTACGCAATCTGAAAGGTAAATGGAGATTGGGCAATTTCAGGATGAGATTATTTAAATTGTTATCAGAAAAACATGCTAGTACTTTATGGAATGCAATTTGTAGGCATTCATTGTTTACAATTTTCTCTGGTTTATCCTTTGTTAGTAAATTAGTAAACACTTCGGTCAGTTCGGAAAAATCAGGAATGAACTGCCGGTAATAGTTTATCATGAGAGCATGAGAGCATTGAGCATGGCCTGCGATGGGTAGCGTTGTGGTATTCTGTTGTGATAATTTGGTGTGTCCGGTGTGTGTCGCGTGGTTACACACCCGCTTCACACGCGTGATCCGGGACTGTCCAGGATCCGGTCAGGGATATGCACTACTGACGAGCTCAAACGAGGGCGAAACTCGAGTATAGTGCTTCCATATTGACGTGGATAGGCCTTAGGTTCATACCAGAATGCGATCGGCGTTGCCAGTAGTGGGTTGTGCTCAATATTTAAATAGTTTATCAGTCCCGACAAACTTTTGACTTGTTTTTTTGTAGTCGGAAGTGAGAGTTTTAGTATCTTGGACACAATGTTATCGTCTGTCGTGACAAAGCCGTTGGATATTTTGTACCCCAAGAAAGATATTTCCTGGTAGGCTATGTCTACTTTCGCAGGCTTTACTGTCAGTCCGTGCTGTCTAATACGTTCAAATGTCTGTTCTAACGTCTTAATGTGCTCTGTCATTGTCTCTGTGTGAACACAGATGTCGTCGATATAGCAGATTATGTTAGGAATATCTACTAGAAGAAGTCGTGTCATACGTACGAATGTGGCTGGGGCATTGACAAGCCCAAATGGAAGTTTGCACCATTCGTACAGTCCCCAAGGTGTGGCAAATGCTGTCAGATGTCTGCTCTGTTCGTCTACTGCTATTTGCCAATATCCTTTCGTCATATCTATCTTCGTAAAGAACCTAGCGTCTGTCAGTTCTGTCAGAAGATCGTCAGAGTTTGCCATCGGCTCAAGATCTAGAAGAGTTATTTTATTGAGCTTTCGATAGTCGATACAGAGTCTTATTGTATTGTCCTTTTTGCGTAAAATGACCATTGGAGATGAGAAGTCTGATTGGGATCGTCTTATGATGTTGTTTTTCTCGAAATTGATGATCTCCTGATGTAGATGTTCTTTGTAATGTAATGGAATGGTGTATGGTCTGCATCTTATGGGTGTGTTTGATGTGAGTGTGATATGATGCTGTACTAATTCTGTTTGTCCTGGGTTGTTGGAAAAAATGGTGTTGTACTGTTGTATAAGCTGTTTGCAACTGTTTGTCTCTGCTTGAGTTAACTTTGGGTTGATTTTGATCTCCTTCAAGCAGTTTGTCATGTCTAATGCAGGTGTTGGAATCTCGTCACTAGCATCGTCGTCTTCATGATCTATTATCAATGTACAAGCTGTCGTATCGTCTTGTTCGTTGTCTCTGTTGTGGTATGGTCTTAGCATATTTATGTGAAATATTTTGTGTTTGTCTTTTATTTGGATTTCGTAGTCTACAGGTGAAATCTGTCTCGTCACTTTAAAAGGTCCCTGCCAAGAATCAGTCAATAAGTGTCTGTCACTAGGTAGTAGAAGAAGAACGTCCTGTCCAGGTGTCAACGTTATTGTCCTGTTACCTTTGTCAGCATACTGTCTATAAGTAGCACCAGATAATTTTAGTGCATTCTTTGCAATAATACACGATTTGATGATTCTTTCACGCAATGATGTAACATATACGTATGATGATATGGGTTTAAGTACTGGAGTAGAGTCAGTTAACATTTGGTGATAAATAGTTAATGGGCCCCGTGGTTTGGCACCATAGATAAGTTCAAAAGGAGAGAAACCGGTACTAGAATGAGGTACCTCCCGATAAGCAAAAAGAATAGCTGGTAGATATACATCCCAGTTATTGGGGTGCTCTTGCGTGACTTTAGCAAGCATGTGCTTTAAATCGCCGTTAAACTTTTCCACAATTCCACTAGAGTGAGGATGGTACGGGGAATTGAAACATTGCTTCACTCCCAGCATTTTGGTGAAAGCTTGGGTAGATGCGGCAATAAACTGAGTGCCCCTATCAGATTGGATAGTATCTGGAAAACCTATCCGAGAAAATATATGGAAGAAAACTTCCATTATATCATTGGCAGTGATGTTCTTTAGCGGAATAGCTTCTGGCCAGCGACTACATTGATCAATGTCAGTTAGAATATATTTATTCCCTCTAGTTGTTGTATGATTAAGAGGGCCCACTATGTCGACAGATAGTTTTTCAAAAGGTCGACTGGCTAGGTCAGTAACTTGTAACTTTGCCTGTGGGTGTTTACCTTTTTTTTTACCAGTTTCTGGCAGGTGTCACAACTTCTGCAATATTCTTTAATGTCATTGCAAAATTTGGGCCAATGAAACTGTGTCAGTAACCTTGATCTGGTCTTAACGTATGCCATATGCCATGCAAGAGGTATATCGTGGGCAAGATGTAAGGCTTGCTTGCGATAATTAGTTGGCAAAACAGTTTGCTCTGTTGTATTGTCACCTCTGGTATAATACCTGGTGAGTATATCATTTTTCACAGCAAAATGCCATTTTGCATTCTTGGTTACCTTTGGCTTTTGGCCGATCAGATTAAAGTATTTTGACAATGAAGGATCAGCTTTTTGAGCTGTTACAAACGTTTCCTTCATAGTGTTAGTAGGTAGTGATACTGGGCTAAGCATTTGTATAGCCTCAGTTTGATTACTTTCATCTTGCACTCTAGCAGTAGCTCTAGTTACTGCGTTCACACATTCAATGATATCAGATGGTGATGGAGCAATGTAATCAATGATGTCATGAGGTGTTAGTGCTACATTAGCTACTATACAATCAATAGGTGGTGTGACATTTTCAATGATGACATTGGATGGTGATGTTATGGTATCATCAATACACAGAGATGTTATGTCATGAGGTTTATCATTCACCTCTGGTAGATTTCCAATAATTACATCACACACTGGGTTTGTTAATGCAGCGCACTTTACTTTCCCAGTGAGGAAAGGTGTTTCAATATATGCCCATGCTAGTGGGTATTTCTCAATATTGCCTGAGAATGTTCTGCATGTTACGTGCCTGCCTGTATAGTCTGTAGGCATTATGAACGTTCTCTTCAGACCAATGAGTGAACTGCCCGTGTCACGAAGGACTGTAGCAGACTTGCCATTCACATATCCGTGATGGACGATTATCTTGCCTTTTGAATATACTACCAAATTAGCTTCTTCATTGGCAATAGGGATGGCGTGACCGCATGTTAAAATACCATCTTCATAAAAGGTGTTACAAACAGAGCATTTATTTTCGCTAAATATGTCAAAAGCCTGTGCTGAGTTCACAGGATGTTTCTCTGGCTGTTCTTCGTCTGACGCCGAACCGTCAAACAAGACGGCGTTTGCTTTGTTGGTCATTTGCTTACCTTTACACTCTTTCCGATGGTGTCCGTGCGCCTTACAGAGGAAACATTTACGCAAATTTCTGAAGGACCTACGCTCCTTATCTTGTCTGTTTACCATGTTTAGTAGGTAAGTGTTGTATCCTGGGTGCTTATCGCACATTTCACTCTGATGATGTGAAAATTTACAATAATTACAGTGATTAAACTTCTCAGAGGTAGGCCTATGAGGTTTCTGCCTACTATAGGGTTTGTCATAGTTAGCCGATGCTACAAAATTTATGTCAGTAGCTTCACTGGCAAAACAATGTTTGTTGGCTGTGTAATAAGCCGAACCACGTCTCTCAATCTCATCTACACTAGTGCATTCATTCTCTTGCAAAAATTTTGAAAATGCTGATGGAATGGATGAAATGATTTTATCTCTAATGATCAGATCTTCTAGTTTCTGATAATTTTTGTCAATTTTAGCTGCTGAAGTCCATTTGGTAAATATATCTCGGACTAAGCAGAGGTAATCAGAGAACGTTTGAGTCGGTTTTGGGCTCAAATTACTGAATTGTTCTCTGTAACCTGCCTCATCTAACATAAAATGTGCCATAATCTTAGATTTCAGATAATGGTAATCTTTTCTGAGGTCTTTGGGGATGGTTTCAATGACTTTAAGAGGTTCCCCTGATAAACTCCTCATATAAACAATATTCCATTCAGACAGTGGAACTTGGTAATGTTCCATTAAAGTTTTAAAATTTTGGGTAAAGGCTGCGATGCAGTCACCCGAGGTATAATTACGTACAATACCTTGATATTTCTTGTACTGATTTTCTTTCTCCAGTCTCTCAGATTTTTTATATTCTTTATTAATGGCAGTCTCGGTATCAAGTTGTTTCATCTTTAACTGTAACTCCAGTTCTTCTCTCTTACTCTGAGCTGCAATTTCTGCCTTCTTTAGTTCACTATCTATCTCAGCTTGCTTTAAGGCTGTTTCTGCCTTCTTAAGTTCACTGTCTATCTCAGCTTGCTTTGTCTTTGCCGCCAGTTCTAATTCGGCTTGCTTTAAGGCTGTTTCTGCCTCTACTTGCTTGGCAGCCCTTTCAGTCTCTGCCTGCTTGGCAGCCATCTCTGCCTGCTTTAATGTTCTTTCAGCCGCTCTTTCATCGCGTTCATTAGCTTTCTCCTGTACTAGTAGGTATTCAGAGTATTTCTTCTCACTCCAATTTGTTAATTCATCACCTGTCAACTGTAATTTTATCCCCATATCGATGAAATCAAATAATGAAGACATGATGAAAAATGTCTATGAAATACCAGCCACACAAATTATGTTGTAAGTGGTTAGTAATCAACAATTTACAATTGATTTCTATTGACAATATGTGCCTAAAATTGCATCCTTAAAGTATATGAAAAGAAAAATATACTCAAGTGCCCCGGATGCGGTGAAGAACGGTTGGAAATCGGGCTAGGAACTGTAGGGTCGCTACTTCGAACCACAAATGACCTCTACGGCAAGGTTTCGGATGGTACGGAAAACCTGCTTTGTTTTTGGAGGAAAATAAATTAGCGTCTATTTGTTGGTGTGTGCCTGCTTGTCACTAAGTGTTAATTAGGTTTGTATGGCGTTGAGTGTAGTTGTAGGTCGTAAGTTTGTCCGTCAACAATTTTTTTTTTCAATACAAGTTACTTTCTTTCCAAAACTTTCTGCGTTCCCCAAACTCAATACACTAAGACAATATTCATGTATCTCAACACTCTACAACATTGATGACACATCACTTACATCAAGATGACATTCAGTAAGGACATAGACATCAAGTTTACAAGATGGCGACAAGGTCACAATGGCGACAAGATCACAATGTCGACAAGGTCAAAACGGTGACAAGTTTCACAAATCACAAATGTTTTATACGCTTACAAGATCAAACAATATGTATGCACTGTACGTTTACAAATAGTCTTACACATGTTTAAACGCTGTAGTAAATTATCAAAATGAGCCTACCACGATCACATTTACATGTACTATAAAGTTTGACAAAAATTCTAAGTTCAAAAACTCTAGTTTTAAATCGTTAATCACATAAACACGTTCATTTCAAAGCCGGACGAGTGCCGCCACGTCCACACATGTCAGGGTCTTAAACTTGGCTCGCTAACCTAACACATGTGAGACAGTACAAGTACAACGTGATTTGACGTAAGACTCAACGACACACCGTTCAATGGATTTATTCACAGATCAAATACATTACGATGATCACAACAATATATACTTGATACTTCAATACACTTACATCCACAATACAGCTCACAAGTCTAACTCTCAAGATGTCCAGACACTCGACTTTCAGCACAGAAAACCACACAACGCCTTTCTCTCATCATGCGTCCGTCCAAGTCCGTGTCCCAGAGCTGTCTGCCGCTAGTTCGCAACTTGCCTCCCCCCTGAGGTGGCTTCACGAGGCATGCGTGCGTCTTGCGTCGTCCTTGCCTGACCGCTGGTCGCTCGTCAGCCAGCAATCTTGCAAGCCGGTAACTACCACTCGCCTGGCGGCGTAACGAAGTTGATGCATCCCTGCTGGGAGCTAAGTCGCCTGGCGGGCGTAACGATGTCACTGCATCACTGTACCCTTTCTGGACTCTGACAGATGTTATGACTGTTCCTAGATAATTGTACCCATTCACATGTTGAAGAATATTCACATTTAATTGTATATTACATTGTGGTATTTCGTTCTTCCTAGTGACGACCATAATATGTGTCTTTTTACAATGTAATTCTAATGCCAGTTGTTCACTGGGAGCAACAACCGCATCTACTAATTGTTGCAGAACTTGCTCATTGACTGCATTCAATACTGTATCATCTGCATAGCTAATGTTATTGATGTTTCGTCCGCCAATGATGATTCCATTTATATCTTCTATATTTCTGAAAATATGTTCAATGTATAGGGAAACAAGATCTGGAGACAATACACATCCCTGTCCCACACTTCTCTTAATAGACTGATATTGTCCCACTGCATTATCAATCCTTATGGCGGTTTGTTGTTTCCAATACATGTTTTTTTTTATTGAGGGGGGGGGGGGGGGGGTAATATGTCTAATGTCTTTCCCGTCAATTTGTAGATCTGCAAGCATATCTATCATTTTGACATCTTACTGTATCGAAAACTTTTGTGTAGTCAATAAAGCAAAGATGTATATCTTTGTTTACTTCTATAGAACGTTCAATAACTGATCGCAGTATATATACAGCATTTACAGTACCCTTTCTTTTTACAAACCCACATTGTTCTTCCCCTATTTCAGGTTGTATTTTCTTACTCACTCTTTGCATGATAATTCGTAGCAAAATCTTTGTGATGTTACTCAATATACTAATTGTTCTATATTGATCTCATTCCAAGGCTCCTGATTTCTTTGGGATTGCAATAATTTTTAGAAGGTTAATTAATTTAAGTCGGTTATAATAATTTCAATGTCTGTGTCATTGTGGCAAAGCCTCTATAACTTTTAAGAAACGATGCAAGCCAAATGTGAAAAGTTACTTCAGATATTAAACACACATCGTGTATGTTAGACAAATAACTATCTATGATTATCTTCCTTGAATATCTATTCATTTGCTTCCGTTGTTAACCCGATTGTCATGTGCGACAAAGTGTGTTCCAGCTGTCGTTTAAACAGAAGGAGTGTCAATATATAAACAGTCCGGCTCAGAAAATATGTGATTAGAAGGACAGAACAGAGGCACGAGAGGGAGCTGTAGCCCTAATGATACACGAGGAGTTTCAAATTGTGCCCTGGAAACATTCCTAACCAAGAGAGTATCAGTGCGCTTTACAGGTGTGATATTCTTTATTCTTCAGTCACGACAATGCGCAAACATGATGAAAACACACTATTATAATATTACTATACTATTAATATCTAATAATTCATACTATTAATAGTAAGAAACGTTCTAGAAGCTTTTTGACACCGCGTGAGTTCACGAATACTGTAAAATAATTGGAATCACTATGACTTAATTGGCGTTACTGAACGAAGGGACAGAGACATGCTTAAACTGCATTTCTTGGCCCAGTAATGGAGAGAGAAACATTTAAGAAATTCTCCTGTACGTGTCTGTACTATTTCGTACAATTTTCGTACTAAGTTCTATTGCTGTGCTCTCTGTGATCCAATGTGAGTTTATCATTTCAAACATTTTTTTTGACGATACTGATGATAATATTCTAACGCAGGTATCGTGTGATTGTATTTGTAAACATGTGTCTATGTGACAATGTTTCATTGAGAAAATATAAACATATTTCTTTTCGCTCGCTGAAATTTTACTTCTGCAGAACGACAATGCTATGTCAACTGATGATGTTCCATGCTCAAAATATTACCTCTTGTAAATGCAATGTCTAAATGCTATAGGAGTGAAATTCTTCTATAAATGCAAATCATGAACTTTATTCCTTGTGCTACAGAGATTCGCTGTAAGCGCTCATGACTGGCTATAAACATCTTCTTCTTGATGGCTGCACTTCATAAGAAATCTTCTTCACGCTGTAGAGACTGCTTTAAAAATATCTTGAACTCAAGCACACTTATTCAATAGTCAATGAAATATCAAATTTCACACATCTTTTCTTAAATATGTTCTGAGAATATTAGAGTGAGTGATATACTCTTTTGTCTGAGATGATTACTCACGTGAAAAGGAAAATTTAGTTAGATTGTGCGTTATTTTGCAAGACGTTGCATTCAACGCCAGCATGATTTCATTGTTGTAAATGGCCCGACGGAAGATTACGTTCAATGCTATTCTAATTTATGATTGAATGCCATAACGAAGTTCTTACTAATTTATGATGCAACTGCTGTGCTGCAAAAGGGACATATGTTCGGATCACATCTTTAATTCAAACTCAATGGAGATAGATGGAAAGGCGGAATTTCATTCAGTTATTCGAACCTTTGTTAATGTTATGATGCATCTCTCAATAATTCGTACGATCATTATTTGGGGAAAAGATCTATGCGTTATTTCTGTTTGTGAATGTATAACCTGGGAATGTTGAGTTGTTCGTAATTTTGGGGGAGTTACATACATGACGGGAGATGATGAGATATGATACGACGTGTGCCTTCCCCATGACATCACTTACCTTATCATTGACGTTCTTGTCTGGCCTGACGACCACATCTTACAATTACTTGCGTCTGACTCTTGACGTCATTATTTCTTTATGATTGTTCGTCCCATCATGACGACGTTTAGTTTATCATTTACGTCTTTATCTCAACAGACAAGACGTTGTCATCTCAACAGACGCTTATCACAACAGATGTTTATCACAACAGACATGTTGTCTCCACAGGATCTCTTTAGTCTCAGTGCGTCATATTTTTTTTATCCTGAAAAAGATGTCATAGGACATCGTTATAACCTTGTGATGTTTTGTTCCATCATTTATTTTGTGTGTGCGTGTGTGTGTGTGTGTTTTATTTTTTTTATTTTTGTGGTGTTATTATATCACCATATCATGTAAGTATATTTTTCAAGGATAAAGCGGTTGGTTTTTGTTTCACATCACCAGAGAGCTAAGTGATGGGGGTTTCGACTGTTTCATCTTCATCCTAAAACTTGGCGTACTGGCTTGATTGCTGAAGATTGGTGAGATGTTGGTACCATGAACATCTATCATGAGGCAGGTCTTTATTTCATCGTGCTTGATGAATAAGTTGCCGCCTTTGTAGCAACTCTAGTGTGCATCCCCTATATTTTTCGACCACCAATCCTCATCCATGTCAGAGAATCAAGCCTACCAATCTAAGCACTTTCCAATTGTAATTTATGACAAATATACATTCTGTTAATTTCAATAGGAACCATCTGCAGTTCACCAAAGGAAAATTTAACATTCCCCATATGGTGGTCGGGGAAGAAGGATCAGTTCAGTTATCAGTTATCAGTTGGGATATCTTTATTGCACTTCGGACATGTCCATAGGTGCTCAAATTCTCTCTCCCCCCCCCCAGCATATGAATCAGCGTCCGGTGGCTAATAGTGCCAGTTCTGTGTTGGTTGACAAGTCGCCTTGTTTTCCCGATGTACCTCTCGCGTCTGGCTGTGCCGATTCTTACTCCCAAGTCTTTCATCCTGGACAGCGATGTGGATTCACTGACGTCAAAGTCCTCTGTTCTCGCCAAATCTTTAAGGATGTTAATAACATCGGCACGATCCATGGGCTGGCCATCTGCAGGGGGTGCAGAGCCAGCCAGTTTATCAGCTCGTTCATTTCCCTCGACTCCGGCATGTCCCGGGACGATGATTAGGGTGTCTTTACGGAAAACAGACTTCCGCAGCAATCCCTGAATAGAGAAGAGAATTGTTCCAAAAGCCATTGGAATATAATGATATCACACATCCCCCTGATCCCTCGAGTAGTGAGATCAGATAACCAGACTTCTCAGATATGGAAACAAAACAGATCTCCCGTGTGATGTACACTGATTGCAGTCTACGTGCTATGCAATGATGTCAACTATTATGGTCTGTTTGACGAGGACGTTTTTACGTCACTCATATTAATTAAAGTCCACTTGTATGGATCTGACAACAACTGATTTAATTGAGATCACACACTAAATATGGTTAAGCAGATAATGTATACGTATTTTTCGATGTGTTGCATTAAGACATCATCTGTGATCAAAATTCATGTATTTATTAATATAAGTTGTTTGTAACTTTTTCCGATTACTGCTTCAGAGTGCCAATGGCTGTATAACTGCCAAGAAATGAAGCAAGCAAAATGTGAAACAAATTCCCATTATTAAATACGCATAATGTATATTATAGGAATTTGAATAACGAAGACACAAACAATAGATTGCACGATTTATTGCCTGGCATATTTCGCTGCATCTAGTCAGGTACATACTGCAGAAATCACACAACACAATGTGAAATAACTAGATAAATCCTTCAAACTGAAATACACTCATGTTCGCACAGTAATGTCGATTGTCTACCACGGTAATTTTAAACTGACTAACATTTCTTTCTGCTTGCACAAGGACGGCTTACGTAGGTTGATTATTATAGCTTCAGCAAACTTTAACAAACGACTACTTTGTGTGTTATGTACTTTGTGAGTCTTTTGTTAAAGTTTAAAGTTAGTTAAAGTTATTCTGCAGCGAAATATGCCAGGCAATCGTGCAATCTATTATTTGTGTCTTTGTTATTCAAATTCACCACGGGAAAACATTGTTTTGTATTATAGGAATAACTAACTTCGATTATCTCCTTTGCTTTGCTTAACAACTATTATATTTGCTCCCCATGTCATTTTCATATGAGGTAACGTGTTTTCAAACTGTCGTTTGAACAGGCGGAATGTCCACATATGAAAAGACTGGCTCAGAAAGGATGAGTAGAGGAGAAGCCTTTAATAATAAAGATAAGAACGAAGCACTAATTAAGCTCCATTAACAAAAGGCCAGCGTTTAATTATTTTGATAAAGCAATGTATTAGCAGTTTAGAGAAGAGCTGGCCAAAACATAAATGGGAAACGAGGAGTATGGAAATATTGGATAAAAAATAATAGACAGAGAGACTAACTGGAAAACATCCTACAGATAACATCTAAACACATTACTATCATTCGTATGACTTTCTAAACGGAAGGAGGCATGCAACCATCGTAAGTGCCTACGCACCAGCCATGACCAATGAAGATGACGTCAAGAACTAGTTATATGAGGACCTGCACACTGTATTAACATATGTTTCAAAGGAGACAAACGTCTACTTCTTGGGGACTTCAATGCCAGAGTAGGTACGGACACCGCCTCTTGGAGTGGCGTTACTTAAAAATAATGAAGTAGGAAATTGCCGAACACAATCTCCGGATTACCAATACAATGTTCCGATTTCCCATAGGAAACAGGACATCGTGGATGCACCCTCGCTCGAAACACTACCATCTCGTTGACTATGTCATCGTCAGGTGGAATGGCAGACAAAAAAAATCCATGTTTGGTGCAAAACGTTTAACAGACCATCTCCTCGTTGTCTCAAAAATAAGCATACAATCAAACCATCATGGCTTCCTCAAGTGGTTAAAGCGAAGGGAAAAAAATGTCACCTGCCTAAACAGTAAAACAAATGCAGCTGTCGTTTGAAAATGTGGCGGAAGAGCGCCTCAAGCCAAATGATGGAGCTAAACAGGATGCGGAAACAGAGTGGGAAGCCTTACAGGACATAATTTACAGCACTGCTATAGAAATCCTGGGCCAACCCCCCGGAAGCACAATGACTGGTTTGATGAAAATTCCGAAGACCTCAACCAATTGCTGGCCGAGAAAGCTCTTCTCCACAAGGCTTATGTGAATGACCCGAAGTCAACATCAAAATAAGATGCTTTCAATAACATCTGGAGAGTAGTGCAGCATACACTTCGGCACATGTGGGACTCCTGGCTGAGCAACAAAGCTGAATGAGATTCAAGGCTTTGTTGATAGACATAATATGCAAAACATCTTCGACACACTGAAGGCGGTATATGGTCCTACATCACCAGGAATAGTCCTCCCCCACCCCCCTCAGTGCAGATTGGGGGTGCATTGGTTACCGATAAAGGAAGACATCCTGTAGCGATGGATAGAGCATTTCAGCAACATTTTAAATGCAACCTCCTCCTTCGATGATGAAACCATCAAATGCCTTCCTCAAGTCCGAACTCTTGATACTCTTGATGGCCTCCTAAGCATAGTCGAAGTAAACAAAGCCATCCAGAAACCTTAAAGCGGTAAGGCGTCTGGTCCTGACTCCATCCCAGCAGAGATATGCAAGGCAGGTGGGCTGGTTCTCATAGAGCAGCTTCACCATGTCTTTATCAACATATGGGTGAACGAGACCAAATCACAATAGTTCATTTTATCAAACTCAAAGAAAAACGCCAATCATGTGATAACCAACGAAGCATCTCATTGCTCTATCATGCTGGGAAGATACTCACCATAATTCTTCTCAATCGCCTCACGGCCCATCTCGATCAAGGTCTTCTTCCCGAGAGTCAACGTGACTTCAAAATAGAACGAGGAACTGTTGACATGATTTTCGCTGCGAGGCAGCTGGACGAGAAATGGCAGGAACAGAACTCTGAAATGTTCTCCACTTTCATTGATCTCACCAAGGCTTTTGATACAGTCAGGAGAGAAGGACTGGAAAATTATGGCGACATATGGTTGTCCACGAAAGTGTGTCCAAATAGTGCGGCTATTTCATGATGGCATTTAGGCAAGAGTACAGGAAGATGGTGAACTGTCTGAGCCCTTTCCTGTCACCAATGGAGTGAAGCAAGTATGTGTCCTGGTACCTACACTGTTCAGCCTCATGTTTTCCGCTGTACTGACACACACCTTTGAAAACAACGACATTGGACTATTGCATGGATGGAAAGTTGTTCAATCTCAGAAGGCTGAAACCTAAAACCAAATCTAACAGCGACACCGTCAGAGAGCTCATGTTTCCTGATGTTTGCGCTCTATACGCCAACTCAGAGGCGGACATGCAACATAACGTTTCAGCTTTCTCATATGCCTTGTCCAACTCTGGGCTCAATATCAACTTGGAGAAGACTGCAGTTATGTACCAGCCAGCTCCAGGGAATAATCACACTGTGCCGAATATCAAATTGAATGACCATAGACTAAGTGTTGTGGACAAATTCACCTATCTTGGCAGCACTGTGTCACAAGCTGATACAATTGATAACGAAGTGAATGCAAGAATCTCCAAGGCCAGCGCAGGCATTACATAAATGTGTGGGACATAACCTGAATAAGCCTGCAAACACAGCTGAAGATTTACAAAGCAGTTGTATTATCCACACAGCTTTATGTTCGTGAAATGTGGACTGTTTATCAGCGATACGCTAGGAAATTAAACAACTTCCACACAGTTTGCTTCAGGAAGCTATTGAAGATTAAATGGCAAGACAAGATCCCAGACACTGAAGGTCTAGAAAGAGCGTTCATGCCCAGTATTCACACTCTACTATCGAAGGATCAGATTCGCTGGGCTGGTCACCTGATTCGCATGCCAAATCACAAGCCCCATAAACGCATATTTAAAGACACTCTAAAGATCTCACTAAAAGCGTTTGGAAGCCATCATGACACTTGGGAGAATGCTGCCAAAGACCGATATTCGTAGCGTACATCATTATGCAAGGGTGTAGTTACTTATCAAACAAACAGGACTGCAAGATAGTTAGTTAGTTAGTTAGTCGCAGTTCTAACTTCACAACAACGGGTCGTTCCCATTATGGTCCTCTCCTGTGCCAGTGAATATCACACAAAACGCTCCCCACTGCCAAATGTGAAAAGTGGAAAAGACAGGAGTCTCGACAAACAACAACCCGCACAGATACACTGTGCATAATGCTGCCGCCAGAATGTCAACACACCAGTCCCCACGAAACACCCAATTCATCTCTAATAGAATCGGCAGTCATTTTTCTATCTGGATGTTTCCTAGATGTTCACCCACACAGTCCACGAAAATACAGTTCATCACCGACGGCAGTGGCAGTCAACCAGAAGCCCAGCAGCCACGCATTTCTGCATAAGGCAAAAACCGGTCAACTCTGGGACATAGCCACCTGTCATCGCTCCGAACATGCAGTCACGTTCCAAAAAAACTTGGGCATATTCAAAAGCACTTCACACGAAACCCACAGCTCACAGTGTCGTGCCAGGCACTTACTCAGTAGCAGGGCGACAGAACCATAAGCCTCCTTAGTCGCCTCTTACGACATGCGTGGTAGGCTACAGTGTTGCTATTCTTTGCTTCCCTTATGGGCCCCGGAAACACACGGGAGGACTGCAAGAGCTGTGAAGAAAAGGCTCCACAGAAGGAAAAAAAAACACTGCAGGAGATCCTCCTCCTAGAACGTCAAGCATTCTTTGTCCACATTGTCAAAGAACATTTGGCACCGAAACAGGCCTTATCAGCCATCTTAGAACTCACGGCCCCATACTTTCAACCCCAGTTGGTGAAATGAATGGTCATCATCATTCTTGATGGACAAAGAACATGACAGATAGTCTGAACATTTACACACGAAGACATATTTAACTCAAAAGAAAGGCATAGGAATCCAGTAGTGTGGTTACACGACAAGTGTACAGATGCACACATAATTGGAAAGGAGCCAGTTATCTATCCGTCCATCCATCAATCTATCAGCGCAGTTATCTATCCGTCCATCCATCAGTCTATCAGCCCAGTTATCTATCCGTCCATCCATCAGTCTATCAGCGCAGTTATCTATCCGTCCATCCATCAGTCTATCAGCGCAGTTATCTATCCGTCCATCCATCAGTCTATCAGCCCAGTTATCCATACGTCCATCCATCAGTCAATCAGCTCAGTTATCTATCCGTCCATCCATCAGTCTATCAGCCCAGTTATCTATCGGCCCATCCATCAATCTATCAGCCCAGTTATCTATCCGTCCATCCATAAATCTATCAGGCCAGTTATCTATCCGTCCATCCATCAGTCTATCAGCCCAGTTATCTATCCGTCCATCCATCAATCTATCAGCCCAGTTATCTATCCATCCATCCATCAGTCTATCAGCCCAGTAATCTATCCGCCTATCCATCACTCTATCAGCACAGTTATCTATCCGTCCATCCATCAATCTATCGGCCCAGTTATCTATCCGTCCATCCATCAGTCTATCAGCCTAGTTATCTATCCGTCCATCCATCAATCTATCGGCCCAGTTATCTATCCGTCCATCCATCAGTCTATCATCCCAGTTATCTATCCGTCCATCCATCAATCTATCAGCCCAGTTATCTATCCGTCCATCCATCAGTCTATCAGCCCAGTTATCTATCCGTCCATCCATCAATCTATCAGCCCAGTTATCTATCCGTCCATCGATCAGTCTATTAACAGAGTTATCTATCCGTCCATCCATCAATCTATCAGACCAGTTATCTATCCGTCCATCCATCAGTCTATCAGCCCAGTTATCTATCCGCCCATCCATCAGTCTATCAGCCCACTTATCTATCCGTCCATCCATCAGTCTATCAGCCCAGTTATCTATCCGCCCATCCATCAATCTATCAGCCCAGTTATCTATCCGCCCATCCATCAATCTATCAGCCCAGTTATCTATCCGCCCATCCATCAATCTATCAGCCCAGTTATCTATCCGCCCATCCATCAGTCTATCAGCCCAGTTATCTATCCGTCCATCCATCAATCTATCAGCCCAGTTATCTATCCGTCCATCCATCAGTCTATCAGCCCAGTTATCTATCCGTCCATCCATTAATCTATCAGCCCAGGTATCTATCCGTCCATCCATCAGTCTATCAGCCCAGTTATCTATCCGCCCATCCATCCATCAGACTATCAGCCCAGTTATCTATCCGTTCATCCATCAGTCTATCAGCCCAGTTATCTATCCGTCCATCCATCAGTCTATCAGCCCAGTTATCTATCCGTCCATCCATCAATCTATCAGCCCAGTTATCTATCCGTCCATCCATCAGTCTATCAGCCCAGTTATCTATCCGCCCATCCATCAATCTATCAGCCCAGTTATCTATCCGTCCATCCATCAATCTATCAGCCCAGTTATCTATCCGCCCATCCATCAATCTATCAGCCCAGTTATCTATCCGCCCATCCATCAATCTATCAGCCCAGTTATCTATCCGTCCATCCATCAATCTATCAGCCCAGTTATCTATCCCCCCATCCATCAATCTATCAGCCCAGTTATCTATCCGTCCATCCATCAGTCTATCAGCCCAGTTATCTATCCGTCCATCCATTAATCTATCAGCCCAGGTATCTATCCGTCCATCCATCAGTCTATCAGCCCAGTTATCTATCCGCCCATCCATCCATCAGACTATCAGCCCAGTTATCTATCCGTTCATCCATCAGTCTATCAGCCCAGTTATCTATCCGTCCATCCATCAGTCTATCAGCCCAGTTATCTATCCGTCCATCCATCAATCTATCAGCCCAGTTATCTATCCGTCCATCCATCAATCTATCAGCCCAGTTATCTATCCGCCCATCCATCAATCTATCAGCCCAGTTATCTATCCGTCCATCCATCAATCTATCAGCCCAGTTATCTATCCGTCCATCCATCAGTCTATCAGCCCAGTTATCTATCCGCCCATCCATCAGTCTATCAGCCCAGTTATCTATCCGTCCATCCATCAGTCTATCAGCCCAGATATCTATTCGCCCATCCATCAGCCTATCAGCCCAGTTATCTATCCGTCCATCCATCAGTCTATCAGCCCAGTTATCTATCCGTCCATCCATCAATCTATCAGCCCAGTTATCTATCCGTCCATCCATCAGTCTATCAGCCCAGTTATCTATCCGCCCATCCATCAGTCTATCAGCTCAGTTATCTATCCGCCCATCCATCAGTCTATCAGCCCAGTTATCTATCCGCCAATCCATCAATCTATCAGTCCAGTTATCTATCCGTCCATCCATCAATCTATCAGCCCAGTTATCTATCCGTCCATCCATCAGTCTATCAGCCCAGTTATCTATCCGCCCATCCATCAATCTATCAGCACACTTATCTATTCCTCCATCCATCAGTCTATCAGCCCAGTTATCTATATGTCCATCCATCAGTCTATCAGTCCAGTTATCTATCCGCCCATCCATCAATCTATCAGCCCAGTTATCTATCCGCCCATCCATCAATCTATCAGCCCAGGTATCTATCCGTCCATCCATCAGTCTATCAGCCCAGTTATCTATCCGGCCATCCATCAATCTATCAGCCCAGTTATCTATCCGTCCATCCATCAGTCTATCAGCCCAGTTATCTATCCGCCCATCCATCAATCTATCAGTCCAGTTATCTATCCGTCCATCCATCAATCTATCAGCCCAGTTATCTATCCGTCCATCCATCAGTCTATCAGCCCAGTTATCTATCCGCCCATCCATCAATCTATCAGCACACTTATCTATTCGTCCATCCATCAGTCTATCAGCCCAGTTATCTATATGTCCATCCATCAGTCTATCAGTCCAGTTATCTATCCGCCCATCCATCAATCTATCAGCCCAGTTATCTATCCGCCCATCCATCAATCTATCAGCCCAGGTATCTATCCGTCCATCCATCAGTCTATCAGCCCAGTTATCTATCCGCCCATCCATCAATCTATCAGCCCAGTTATCTATCCGTCCATCCATCAGTCGATCAGCCCAGTTATCTATCCGTCCATCCATCAGTCTATCAGCCCAGATATCTATTCGCCCATCCATCAGCCTATCAGCCCAGTTATCTATCCGTCCATCCATCAGTCTATCAGCCCAGTTATCTATCCGCCCATCCATCAATCTATCAGCCCACTTATCTATTCGTCCATCCATCAATCTATTAGCCCAGTTATCTATCCGCCCATCCATCAATCTATCAGTCCAGTTATCTATCCGCCCATATATCAATCTATCAGCCCAGTTATTTATCCGCCCATCCATCAATCTATCAGTCCAGTTATCTATCCGTCCATCCATCAATCTATCAGCCCAGTTATCTATCCGTCCATCCATCAATCTATCAGCCCAGTTATCTATCCGTCCATCCATCAATCTATTAGCCCAGTTATCTATCCGCCCATCCATCAATCTATTAGCCCAGGTATCTATCCGCCCATCCATCAATCTATCAGCCCAGTGATCTTTCCGTTAATCCATCAATCTATTAGCCCAGTTATCTATCCGCCCATCCATCAACCTATTAGCCCAGGTATCTATCCGTCCATCCATCAATATATCAGCCCAGGTATCTATCCGTCCATCCATCAATCTATTAGCACAGTAATCTATCCGCCTATCCATCAATCTATTAGCCCAGGTATCTATCCGCCCATCCATCAATCTATCAGCCCAGTTATCTATCCGTCCATCCATCAATCTATTAGCCCAGTTATCTATTAGCCCATCCATCAATCTATTAGCCCAGGTATCTATCCGCACATCCATCAATCTATCAGCCCAGTTATCTATCCACCTATCCATCAATCTATCAGCCCAGTTATCTATCCGCCCATCCATCAATCTATTAGCCCAGTTATCTCCGCCCATCCATCAATCTATTAGCCCAGTTATCTATCCGTCCATCCATCAATATATCAGCCCAGTTATCTATCCGCCCATCCATCAATCTATTAGCCCAGTTATCTATCCGCATATCCATCAATCTATTAGCCCAGTTATCTATCCACCCATCCATCAATCTATCAGCCCAGTTATCTATCCGCCCATCCATCAGTCTATTAGCCCAGTTATCTATCCGTCCATCCATCAATCTATCAGCCCAGTTATCTATCCGCCCATCTATCAATCTATCAGCCCAGTTATCTATCCGTCCATCCATCAATCTCTCAGCCCAGTTATCTATCCGCCCATCCATCAATCTATTAGCCCAGTTATCTATCCGTCCATCCATCAATCTCTCAGCCCAGTTATCTATCCGTCCATCCATCAATCTCTCAGCCCAGTTATCTATCCGTCCATCCATCAATCTCTCAGCCCAGTTATCTATCCGCCCATCCATCAATCTATTAGCCCCTTTATCTATCCATCCATCCATCAATCTCTCAGCCCAGTTATCTATCCGTCCATCCATCAATCTCTCAGCACAGTTATCTATCCGTCCATCCATCAATCTGTCAGCCCAGTTATCTATCCGCCCATCCATCAATCTATCAGCAAAGTTATCTATCCGTCCATCCATCAATCTATCAGCCCAGTTTTCTAATCGTCCATCCATCAATCTATCAGCCCAGTTATCTATCCGTCCATCCATCAGTCTATCAGCCCAGTTATCTATCCGCCCATCCATCAATCTATCAGCACACTTATCTATTCGTCCATCCATCAGTCTATCAGCCCAGTTATCTATCCGCCCATCTATCAATCTATCAGCCCAGTTATCTATCCGCCCATCCATCAATCTATCAGCCCAGTTATCTATCCGCCCATCCATCAATTTATCAGTCCAGTTATCTATCCGTCCATCCATCAATCTATCAGCCCAGTTATCTATCCGTCCATCCATCAGTCTATAAGCCCAGTTATCTATCCGCCCATCCATCAATCTATCAGCACACTTATCTATTCGTCCATCCATCAGTCTATCAGCCCAGTTATCTATCCGTCCATCCATCAGTCTATCAGTCCAGTTATCTATCCGCCCATCCATCAATCTATCAGCCCAGTTATCTATCCGCCCATCCATCAATCTATCAGCCCAGGTATCTATCCGTCCATCCATCAGTCTATGAGCCCAGTTATCTATCCGCCCATCCATCAATCTATCAGCCCAGTTATCTTTCCGTCCATCCATCAGTCTATCAGCCCAGTTATCTATCCGCCCATCCATCAGTCTATCAGCCCAGTTATCTATCCGTCCATCCATCAGTCTATCAGCCCAGTTATCTATCCGCCCATCCATCAGCCTATCAGCCCAGTTATCTATCCGTCCATCCATCAGTCTATCAGCCCAGTTATCTATCCGCCCATCCATCAATCTATCAGACCACTTATCTATTCGTCCATCCATCAATCTATCAGCCCAGTTATCTATCCGCCCATATATCAATCTATCAGCCCAGTTATTTATCCGCCCATCCATCAATCTATCAGTCCAGTTATCTATCCGTCCATCCATCAATCTATCAGCCCAGTTATCTATCCGTCCATCCATCAATATATCAGCCCAGGTATCTATCCGTCCATCCATCAATCTATTAGCCCAGTAATCTATCCGCCTATCCATCAATCTATTAGCCCAGGTATCTATCCGCCCATCCATCAATCTATCAGCCCAGTTATCTATCCGTCCATCCATCAATCTATTAGCCCAGTTATCTATTAGCCCATCCATCAATCTATTAGCCCAGGTATCTATCCGCACATCCATCAATCTATCAGCCCAGTTATCTATACACCTATCCATCAATCTATCAGCCCAGTTATCTATCCGCCCATCCACCAATCTATTAGCCCAGTTATCTACGCCCATCCATCAATCTATTAGCCCAGTTATCTATCCGTCCATCCATCAATATATCAGCCCAGTTATCTATCCGCCCATCCATCAATCTATTAGCCCAGTTATCTATCCGCATATCCATCAATCTATTAGCCCAGTTATCTATCCGCCAATCCATCAATCTATCAGCCCAGTTATCTATCCGCCCATCCATCAGTCTATTAGCCTAGTTATCTATCCGTCCATCCATCAATCTATCAGCCCAGTTATCTAACCGCCCATCCATCAATCTATCAGCCCAGTTATCTATCCGTCCATCCATCAATCTCTCAGCCCAGTTATCTATCCGCCCATCCATCAATCTCTCAGCCCAGTTATCTATCCGTCCATCCATCAATCTCTCAGCCCAGTTATCTATCCGTCCATCCATCAATCTCTCAGCCCAGTTATCTATCCGCCCATCCATCAATCAATTAGCCCCGTTATCTATCCGTCCATCCATCAATCTCTCAGCCCAGTTTTCTATCCGTCCATCCATCAATCTCTCAGCACAGTTATCTATCCGCCTATCCATCAATCTATTAGCCCCGTTATCTATCCGTCCATCCATCAATCTATTAGCCCAGTTATCTATCCGTCCATCCATCAATATATCAGCCCAGTTATATATCCGCCCATCCATCAATCTATTAGCCAAGTTATCTATCCGCCCATCCATCAATCTATTATCCCAATTATCTATCCGCCCATCCATCAATCTATCAGCCCAGTTATCTATCCGCCCATCCATCAGTCTATTAGCCCAGTTATCTATCCGTCCATCCATCAATCTATCAGCCCAGTTATCTATCCGCCCATCAATCAATCTATCAGCCCAGTTATCTATCCGTCCATCCATCAATCTCTCAGCCCAGTTATCTATACGCCCATCCATCAATTTATTAGCCCAGTTATCTATCCGTCCATCCATCAATCTCTTAGCCCAGTTATCTATCCGTCCATCCATCAATCTCTCAGCCCAGTTATCTATCCGCTTATCCATCAATCTATTAGCCCAGTTATCTATCCGTCCATCCATCAATCTATTAGCCCAGTTATCTATTAGCAAATCCATCAATCTATTAGCCCAGGTATCTATCCGCACATCCATCAATCTATCAGCCCAGTTATCTATCCGCCCATCCATCAATCTATCAGCCCAGTTATCTATCCACCCATCCATCAATCTATCAGTCCAGTTATCTATCCGACCATCCATCAATCTATGAGCCCAGTTATCTATCCGTCCATCCATCAATCTATCAGCCCAGTTATCTATCCGTCCATCCATCAGTCTATCAGTCCAGTTATCTATCCGTCCATCCATCAATCTATCAGCCCAGTTATCTATCCGTCCATCCATCAATATATCAGCCCAGGTATCTATCCGTCCATCCATCAATCTATTAGCCCAGTAATCTATCCGCCTATCCATCAATCTATTAGCCCAGGTATCTATCCGCCCATCCATCAATCTATCAGCCCAGTTATCTATCCGCCCATCCATCAATTTATCAGTCCAGTTATCTATCCGTCCATCCATCAATCTATCAGCCCAGTTATCTATCCGTCCATCCATCAGTCTATAAGCCCAGTTATCTATCCGCCCATCCATCAATCTATCAGCACACTTATCTATTCGTCCATCCATCAGTCTATCAGCCCAGTTATCTATCCGTCCATCCATCAGTCTATCAGTCCAGTTATCTATCCGCCCATCCATCAATCTATCAGCCCAGTTATCTATCCGCCCATCCATCAATCTATCAGCCCAGGTATCTATCCGTCCATCCATCAGTCTATGAGCCCAGTTATCTATCCGCCCATCCATCAATCTATCAGCCCAGTTATCTTTCCGTCCATCCATCAGTCTATCAGCCCAGTTATCTATCCGCCCATCCATCAGTCTATCAGCCCAGTTATCTATCCGTCCATCCATCAGTCTATCAGCCCAGTTATCTATCCGCCCATCCATCAGCCTATCAGCCCAGTTATCTATCCGTCCATCCATCAGTCTATCAGCCCAGTTATCTATCCGCCCATCCATCAATCTATCAGACCACTTATCTATTCGTCCATCCATCAATCTATCAGCCCAGTTATCTATCCGCCCATATATCAATCTATCAGCCCAGTTATTTATCCGCCCATCCATCAATCTATCAGTCCAGTTATCTATCCGTCCATCCATCAATCTATCAGCCCAGTTATCTATCCGTCCATCCATCAATATATCAGCCCAGGTATCTATCCGTCCATCCATCAATCTATTAGCCCAGTAATCTATCCGCCTATCCATCAATCTATTAGCCCAGGTATCTATCCGCCCATCCATCAATCTATCAGCCCAGTTATCTATCCGTCCATCCATCAATCTATTAGCCCAGTTATCTATTAGCCCATCCATCAATCTATTAGCCCAGGTATCTATCCGCACATCCATCAATCTATCAGCCCAGTTATCTATACACCTATCCATCAATCTATCAGCCCAGTTATCTATCCGCCCATCCACCAATCTATTAGCCCAGTTATCTACGCCCATCCATCAATCTATTAGCCCAGTTATCTATCCGTCCATCCATCAATATATCAGCCCAGTTATCTATCCGCCCATCCATCAATCTATTAGCCCAGTTATCTATCCGCATATCCATCAATCTATTAGCCCAGTTATCTATCCGCCAATCCATCAATCTATCAGCCCAGTTATCTATCCGCCCATCCATCAGTCTATTAGCCTAGTTATCTATCCGTCCATCCATCAATCTATCAGCCCAGTTATCTAACCGCCCATCCATCAATCTATCAGCCCAGTTATCTATCCGTCCATCCATCAATCTCTCAGCCCAGTTATCTATCCGCCCATCCATCAATCTCTCAGCCCAGTTATCTATCCGTCCATCCATCAATCTCTCAGCCCAGTTATCTATCCGTCCATCCATCAATCTCTCAGCCCAGTTATCTATCCGCCCATCCATCAATCAATTAGCCCCGTTATCTATCCGTCCATCCATCAATCTCTCAGCCCAGTTTTCTATCCGTCCATCCATCAATCTCTCAGCACAGTTATCTATCCGCCTATCCATCAATCTATTAGCCCCGTTATCTATCCGTCCATCCATCAATCTATTAGCCCAGTTATCTATCCGTCCATCCATCAATATATCAGCCCAGTTATATATCCGCCCATCCATCAATCTATTAGCCAAGTTATCTATCCGCCCATCCATCAATCTATTATCCCAATTATCTATCCGCCCATCCATCAATCTATCAGCCCAGTTATCTATCCGCCCATCCATCAGTCTATTAGCCCAGTTATCTATCCGTCCATCCATCAATCTATCAGCCCAGTTATCTATCCGCCCATCCATCAATCTATCAGCCCAGTTATCTATCCGTCCATCCATCAATCTCTCAGCCCAGTTATCTATACGCCCATCCATCAATTTATTAGCCCAGTTATCTATCCGTCCATCCATCAATCTCTTAGCCCAGTTATCTATCCGTCCATCCATCAATCTCTCAGCCCAGTTATCTATCCGCTTATCCATCAATCTATTAGCCCAGTTATCTATCCGTCCATCCATCAATCTATTAGCCCAGTTATCTATTAGCAAATCCATCAATCTATTAGCCCAGGTATCTATCCGCACATCCATCAATCTATCAGCCCAGTTATCTATCCGCCCATCCATCAATCTATCAGCCCAGTTATCTATCCACCCATCCATCAATCTATCAGTCCAGTTATCTATCCGACCATCCATCAATCTATGAGCCCAGTTATCTATCCGTCCATCCATCAATCTATCAGCCCAGTTATCTATCCGTCCATCCATCAGTCTATCAGTCCAGTTATCTATCCGTCCATCCATCAATCTATCAGCCCAGTTATCTATCCGTCCATCCATCAATATATCAGCCCAGGTATCTATCCGTCCATCCATCAATCTATTAGCCCAGTAATCTATCCGCCTATCCATCAATCTATTAGCCCAGGTATCTATCCGCCGATCCATCAATCTATCAGCCCAGTTATCTATCCGTCCATCCATCAATCTATTAGCCCAGTTATCTATTAGCAAATCCATCAATCTATTAGCCCAGGTATCTATCCGCCCATCCATCAATCTATCAGTCCAGTTATCTATCCGTCCATCCATCAATCTATCAGCCCAGTTATCTATCCGTCCATCCATCAGTCTATCAGCCCAGTTATCTATCCGCCCATCCATCAATCTATCAGCATTCTTATCTATTCGTCCATCCATCAGTCTATCAGCCCAGTTATCTATCCGTCCATCCATCAGTCTATCAGTCCAGTTATCTATCCGCCCATCCATCAATCTATCAGCCCAGTTATCTATCCGCCCAGGTATCTATCCGTCCATCACTCAGTCTATGAGCCCAGTTATCTATCCGCCCATCCATCAATCTATCAGCCCAGTTATCTTTCCGTCCATCCATCAGTCTATCAGCCCAGTTATCTATCCGCCCATCCATCAGTCTATCAGCCCAGTTATCTATCCGTCCATCCATCAGTCTATCAGCCCAGTTATCTATCCGCCCATCCATCAGCCTATCAGCCCAGTTATCTATCCGTCCATCCATCAGTCTATCAGCCCAGTTATCTATCCGCCCATCCATCAATCTATCAGACCACTTATCTATTCGTCCATCCATCAATCTATCAGCCCAGTTATCTATCCGCCCATCCATCAATCTATCAGTCCAGTTATCTATCCGCCCATATATCAATCTATCAGCCCAGTTATTTATCCGCCCATCCATCAATCTATCAGTCCAGTTATCTATCCGTCCATCCATCAATCTATCAGCCCAGTTATCTATCCGTCCATCCATCAGTCTATCAGCCCAGTTATCTATCCGCCCATCCATCAATCTATCAGCACACTTATCTATTCGTCCATCCATCAGTCTATCAGCCCAGTTATCTATCCGTCCATCCATCAGTCTATCAGTCCAGTTATCTATCCGCCCATCCATCAATCTATCAGCCCAGTTATCTATCCGCCCATCCATCAATCTATCAGCCCAGGTATCTATCCGTCCATCCATCAGTCTATGAGCCCAGTTATCTATCCGCCCATCCATCAATCTATCAGCCCAGTTATCTTTCCGTCCATCCATCAGTCTATCAGCCCAGTTATCTATCCGCCCATCCATCAGTCTATCAGCCCAGTTATCTATCCGTCCATCCATCAGTCTATCAGCCCAGTTATCTATCCGCCCATCCATCAGCCTATCAGCTCAGTTATCTATCCGTCCATCCATCAGTCTATCAGCCCAGTTATCTATCCGCCCATCCATCAATCTATCGGACCACTTATCTATTCGTCCATCCATCAATCTATCAGCCCAGTTATCTATCCGCCCATCCATCAATCTATCAGTCCAGTTATCTATCCGCCCATATATCAATCTATCAGCCCAGTTATTTATCCGCCCATCCATCAATCTATCAGTCCATTTATCTATCCGTCCATCCATCAATCTATCAGCCCAGTTATCTATCCGTCCATCCATCAATATATCAGCCCAGGTATCTATCCGTCCATCCATCAATCTATTAGCCCAGTAATCTATCCGCCTATCCATCAATCTATTAGCCCAGGTATCTATCCGCCCATCCATCAATCTATCAGCCCAGTTATCTATCCGTCCATCCATCAATCTATTAGCCCAGTTATCTATTAGCCCATCCATCAATCTATTAGCCCAGGTATCTATCCGCACATCCATCAATCTATCAGCCCAGTTATCTATACACCTATCCATTAATCTATCAGCCCAGTTATCTATCCGCCCATCCATCAATCTATTAGCCCAGTTATCTACGCCCATCCATCAATCTATTAGCCCAGTTATCTATCCGTCCATCCATCAATATATCAGCCCAGTTATCTATCCGCCCATCCATCAATCTATTAGCCCAGTTATCTATCCGCATATCCATCAATCTATTAGCCCAGTTATCTATCCGCCAATCCATCAATCTATCAGCCCAGTTATCTATCCGCCCATCCATCAGTCTATTAGCCTAGTTATCTATCCGTCCATCCATCAATCTATCAGCCCAGTTATCTAACCGCCCATCCATCAATCTATCAGCCCAGTTATCTATCCGTCCATCCATCAATCTCTCAGCCCAGTTATCTTTCCGCCCATCCATCAATCTCTCAGCCCAGTTATCTATCCGTCCATCCATCAATCTCTCAGCCCAGTTATCTATCCGTCCATCCATCAATCTCTCAGCCCAGTTATCTATCCGCCCATCCATCAATCAATTAGCCCCGTTATCTATCCGTCCATCCATCAATCTCTCAGCCCAGTTTTCTATCCGTCCATCCATCAATCTCTCAGCACAGTTATCTATCCGCCTATCCATCAATCTATTAGCCCCGTTATCTATCCGTCCATCCATCAATCTATTAGCCCAGTTATCTATCCGTCCATCCATCAATATATCAGCCCAGTTATATATCCGCCCATCCATCAATCTATTAGCCCAGTTATCTATCCGCCCATCCATCAATCTATTATCCCAATTATCTATCCGTCCATCCATCAATCTATCAGCCCAGTTATCTATCCGCCCATCCATCAATTTATTAGCCCAGTTATCTATCCGTCCATCCATCAATCTCTTAGCCCAGTTATCTATCCGTCCATCCATCAATCTCTCAGCCCAGTTATCTATCCGTCCATCCATCAATCTATGAGCCCAGTTATCTATCCGTCCATCCATCAATCTATCAGCCCAGTTATCTATCCGTCCATCCATCAGTCTATCAGTCCAGTTATCTATCCGTCCATCCATCAATCTATCAGCCCAGTTATCTATCCGTCCATCCATCAATATATCAGCCCAGGTATCTATCCGTCCATCCATCAATCTATTAGCCCAGTAATCTATCCGCCTATCCATCAATCTATTAGCCCAGGTATCTATCCGCCGATCCATCAATCTATCAGCCCAGTTATCTATCCGTCCATCCATCAATCTATTAGCCCAGTTATCTATTAGCAAATCCATCAATCTATTAGCCCAGGTATCTATCCGCACATCCATCAATCTATCAGCCCAGTTATCTATCCACCTATCCATCAATCTATCAGCCCAGTTATCTATCCGCCTATCCATCAATCTATTAGCCCAGTTATCTCCGCCCATCCATCAATCTATTAGCCCAGTTATCTATCCGTCCATCCATCAATATATCAGCCCAGTTATCTATCCGCCCATCCATCAATCTATTAGCCCAGTTATCTATCAGCATATCCATCAATCTATTAGCCCAGTTATCTATCCGCCCATCCATCAATCTATCAGCCCAGTTATCTATCCGTCCATCCATCAATATATCAGCCCAGTTATCTATCCGCCCATCCATCAATCTATTAGCCTAGTTATCTATCCGTCCATCCATCAATCTATCAGCCAAGTTATATATACACCTATCCATCAATCTATCAGCCCAGTTATCTATCCGCCCATCCATCAATCTATTAGCCCAGTTATCTACGCCCATCCATCAATCTATTAGCCCAGTTATCTATCCGTCCATCCATCAATATATCAGCCCAGTTATCTATCCGCCCATCCATCAATCTATTAGCCCAGTTATCTATCCGCATATCCATCAATCTATTAGCCCAGTTATCTATCCGCCAATTCATCAATCTATCAGCCCAGTTATCTATCCGCCCATCCATCAATCTATTAGCCCAGTTATCTCCGCCCATCCATCAATCTATTAGCCCAGTTATCTATCCGTCCATCCATCAATATATCAGCCCAGTTATCTATCCGCCCATCCATCAATCTATTAGCCCAGTTATCTATCAGCATATCCATCAATCTATTAGCCCAGTTATCTATCCGCCCATCCATCAATCTATCAGCCCAGTTATCTATCCGTCCATCCATCAATATATCAGCCCAGTTATCTATCCGCCCATCCATCAATCTATTAGCCTAGTTATCTATCCGTCCATCCATCAATCTATCAGCCCAGTTATCTATACACCTATCCATCAATCTATCAGCCCAGTTATCTATCCGCCCATCCATCAATCTATTAGCCCAGTTATCTACGCCCATCCATCAATCTATTAGCCCAGTTATCTATCCGTCCATCCATCAATATATCAGCCCAGTTATCTATCCGCCCATCCATCAATCTATTAGCCCAGTAATCTATCCGCCTATCCATCAATCTATTAGCCCAGGTATCTATCCGCCGATCCATCAATCTATCAGCCCAGTTATCTATCCGTCCATCCATCAATCTATTAGCCCAGTTATCTATTAGCAAATCCATCAATCTATTAGCCCAGGTATCTATCCGCACATCCATCAATCTATCAGCCCAGTTATCTATCCACCTATCCATCAATCTATCAGCCCAGTTATCTATCCGCCCATCCATCAATCTATTAGCCCAGTTATCTCCGCCCATCCATCAATCTATTAGCCCAGTTATCTATCCGTCCATCCATCAATATATCAGCCCAGTTATCTATCCGCCCATCCATCAATCTATTAGCCCAGTTATCTATCAGCATATCCATCAATCTATTAGCCCAGTTATCTATCCGCCCATCCATCAATCTATCAGCCCAGTTATCTATCCGTCCATCCATCAATATATCAGCCCAGTTATCTATCCGCCCATACATCAATCTATTAGCCTAGTTATCTATCCGTCCATCCATCAATCTATCAGCCAAGTTATATATACACCTATCCATCAATCTATCAGCCCAGTTATCTATCCGCCCATCCATCAATCTATTAGCCCAGTTATCTACGCCCATCCATCAATCTATTAGCCCAGTTATCTATCCGTCCATCCATCAATATATCAGCCCAGTTATCTATCCGCCCATCCATCAATCTATTAGCCCAGTTATCTATCCGCATATCCATCAATCTATTAGCCCAGTTATCTATCCGCCAATTCATCAATCTATCAGCCCAGTTATCTATCCGCCCATCCATCAATCTATTAGCCCAGTTATCTCCGCCCATCCATCAATCTATTAGCCCAGTTATCTATCCGTCCATCCATCAATATATCAGCCCAGTTATCTATCCGCCCATCCATCAATCTATTAGCCCAGTTATCTATCAGCATATCCATCAATCTATTAGCCCAGTTATCTATCCGCCCATCCATCAATCTATCAGCCCAGTTATCTATCCGTCCATCCATCAATATATCAGCCCAGTTATCTATCCGCCCATCCATCAATCTATTAGCCTAGTTATCTATCCGTCCATCCATCAATCTATCAGCCCAGTTATCTATACACCTATCCATCAATCTATCAGCCCAGTTATCTATCCGCCCATCCATCAATCTATTAGCCCAGTTATCTACGCCCATCCATCAATCTATTAGCCCAGTTATCTATCCGTCCATCCATCAATATATCAGCCCAGTTATCTATCCGCCCATCCATCAATCTATTAGCCCAGTTATCTATCCGCATATTCATCAATCTATTAGCCCAGTTATCTATCCGCCAATCCATCAATCTATCAGCCCAGTTATCTATCCGCCCATCCATCAGTCTATTAGCCTAGTTATCTATCCGTCCATCCATCAATCTATCAGCCCAGTTATCTAAACGCCCATCCATCAATCTATCAGCCCAGTTATCTATCCGTCCATCCATCAATCTCTCAGCCCAGTTATCTATCCGCCCATCCATCAATCTCTCAGCCCAGTTATCTATCCGTCCATCCATCAATCTCTCAGCCCAGTTATCTATCCGTCCATCCATCAATCTCTCAGCCCAGTTATCTATCCGCCCATCCATCAATCAATTAGCCCCGTTATCTATCCGTCCATCCATCAATCTCTCAGTCCAGTTTTCTATCCGGCCATCCATCAATCTCTCAGCACAGTTATCTATCCGCCTATCCATCAATCTATTAGCCCCGTTATCTATCCGTCCATCCATCAATCTATTAGCCCAGTTATCTATCCGTCCATCCATCAATATATCAGCCCAGTTATATATCCGCCCATCCATCAATCTATTAGCCCAGTTATCTACGCCCATCCATCTATCTATTAGCCCAGTTATCTATCCGTCCATCCATCAATCTATTAGCCCAGTTATCTATTAGCAAATCCATCAATCTATTAGCCCAGTTATCTACGCCCATCCATCAATCTATTAGCCCAGGTATCTATCCGCACATCCATCAATCTATCAGCCCAGTTATCTATCCGCCCATCCATCAATCTATCAGCCCAGTTATCTATCCACCCATCCATCAATCTATCAGTCCAGTTATCTATCCGTCCATCCATCAATCTATGAGCCCAGTTATCTATCCGTCCATCCATCAATCTATCAGCCCAGTTATCTATCCGTCCATCCATCAATATATCAGCCCAGGTATCTATCCGTCCATCCATCAATCTATTAGCCCAGTAATCTATCCGCCTATCCATCAATCTATTAGCCCAGGTATCTATCCGCCGATCCATCAATCTATCAGCCCAGTTATCTATCCGTCCATCCATCAATATATTAGCCCAGTTATCTATTAGCAAATCCATCAATCTATTAGCCCAGGTATCTATCCGCCCATCCATCAATCTATCAGTCCAGTTATCTATCCGTCCATCCATCAATCTATCAGCCCAGTTATCTATCCGTCCATCCATCAGTCTATCAGCCCAGTTATCTATCCGCCCATCCATCAATCTATCAGCACACTTATCTATTCGTCCATCCATCAGTCTATCAGCCCAGTTATCTATCCGTCCATCCATCAGTCTATCAGTCCAGTTATCTATCCGCCCATCCATCAATCTATCAGCCCAGTTATCTATCCGCCCATCCATCAATCTATCAGCCCAGGTATCTATCCGTCCATCCATCAGTCTATGAGCCCAGTTATCTATCCGCCCATCCATCAATCTATCAGCCCAGTTACCTTTCCGTCCATCCATCAGTCTATCAGCCCAGTTATCTATCCGCCCATCCATCAGTCTATCAGCCCAGTTATCTATCCGTCCATCCATCAGTCTATCAGCCCAGTTATCTATCCGCCCATCCATCAGCCTATCAGCTCAGTTATCTATCCGTCCATCCATCAGTCTATCAGCCCAGTTATCTATCCGCCCATCCATCAATCTATCAGCCCAGTTATCTATCCGCCCATCCATCAATCTATCAGTCCAGTTATCTATCCGCCCATATACCAATCTATCAGCCCAGTTATTTATCCGCCCATCCATCAATCTATCAGTCCAGTTATCTATCCGTCCATCCATCAATCTATCAGCCCAGTTATCTATCCGTCCATCCATCAATATATCAGCCCAGGTATCTATCCGTCCATCCATCAATCTATTAGCCCAGTAATCTATCCGCCTATCCATCAATCTATTAGCCCAGGTATCTATCCGCCCATCCATCAATCTATCAGCCCAGTTATCTATCCGTCCATCCATCAATCTATTAGCCCAGTTATCTATTAGCCCATCCATCAATCTATTAGCCCAGGTATCTATCCGCACATCCATCAATCTATCAGCCCAGTTATCTATACACCTATCCATCAATCTATCAGCCCAGTTATCTATCCGCCCATCCATCAATCTATTAGCCCAGTTATCTACGCCCATCCATCAATCTATTAGCCCAGTTATCTATCCGTCCATCCATCAATATATCAGCCCAGTTATCTATCCGCCCATCCATCAATCTATTAGCCCAGTTATCTATCCGCATATCCATCAATCTATTAGCCCAGTTATCTATCCGCCAATCCATCAATCTATCAGCCCAGTTATCTATCCGCCCATCCATCAGTCTATTAGCCTAGTTATCTATCCGTCCATCCATCAATCTATCAGCCCAGTTATCTAACCGCCCATCCATCAATCTATCAGCCCAGTTATCTATCCGTCCATCCATCAATCTCTCAGCCCAGTTATCTTTCCGCCCATCCATCAATCTCTCAGCCCAGTTATCTATCCGTCCATCCATCAATCTCTCAGCCCAGTTATCTATCCGTCCATCCATCAATCTCTCAGCCCAGTTATCTATCCGCCCATCCATCAATCAATTAGCCCCGTTATCTATCCGTCCATCCATCAATCTCTCAGCCCAGTTTTCTATCCGTCCATCCATCAATCTCTCAGCACAGTTATCTATCCGCCTATCCATCAATCTATTAGCCCCGTTATCTATCCGTCCATCCATCAATCTATTAGCCCAGTTATCTATCCGTCCATCCATCAATATATCAGCCCAGTTATATATCCGCCCATCCATCAATCTATTAGCCCAGTTATCTATCCGCCCATCCATCAATCTATTATCCCAATTATCTATCCGTCCATCCATCAATCTATCAGCCCAGTTATCTATCCGCCCATCCATCAATTTATTAGCCCAGTTATCTATCCGTCCATCCATCAATCTCTTAGCCCAGTTATCTATCCGTCCATCCATCAATCTCTCAGCCCAGTTATCAATCCGTCCATCCATCAATCTATGAGCCCAGTTATCTATCCGTCCATCCATCAATCTATCAGCCCAGTTATCTATCCGTCCATCCATCAGTCTATCAGTCCAGTTATCTATCCGTCCATCCATCAATCTATCAGCCCAGTTATCTATCCGTCCATCCATCAATATATCAGCCCAGGTATCTATCCGTCCATCCATCAATCTATTAGCCCAGTAATCTATCCGCCTATCCATCAATCTATTAGCCCAGGTATCTATCCGCCGATCCATCAATCTATCAGCCCAGTTATCTATCCGTCCATCCATCAATCTATTAGCCCAGTTATCTATTAGCAAATCCATCAATCTATTAGCCCAGGTATCTATCCGCACATCCATCAATCTATCAGCCCAGTTATCTATCCACCTATCCATCAATCTATCAGCCCAGTTATCTATCCGCCCATCCATCAATCTATTAGCCCAGTTATCTCCGCCCATCCATCAATCTATTAGCCCAGTTATCTATCCGTCCATCCATCAATATATCAGCCCAGTTATCTATCCGCCCATCCATCAATCTATTAGCCCAGTTATCTATCAGCATATCCATCAATCTATTAGCCCAGTTATCTATCCGCCCATCCATCAATCTATCAGCCCAGTTATCTATCCGTCCATCCATCAATATATCAGCCCAGTTATCTATCCGCCCATCCATCAATCTATTAGCCTAGTTATCTATCCGTCCATCCATCAATCTATCAGCCAAGTTATATATACACCTATCCATCAATCTATCAGCCCAGTTATCTATCCGCCCATCCATCAATCTCTCAGCCCAGTTATCTATCCGCCCATCCATCAATCTCTCAGCCCAGTTATCTATCCGTCCATCCATCAATCTCTCAGCCCAGGTATCTATCCGTCCATCCATCAATCTATTAGCCCAGTAATCTATCCGCCTATCCATCAATCTATTAGCCCAGTTATCTACGCCCATCCATCAATCTATTAGCCCAGTTATCTATCCGTCCATCCATCAATATATCAGCCCAGTTATCTATCCGCCCATCCATCAATCTATTAGCCCAGTTATCTATCCGCATATCCATCAATCTATTAGCCCAGTTATCTATCCGCCAATTCATCAATCTATCAGCCCAGTTATCTATCCGCCCATCCATCAATCTATTAGCCCAGTTATCTCCGCCCATCCATCAATCTATTAGCCCAGTTATCTATCCGTCCATCCATCAATATATCAGCCCAGTTATCTATCCGCCCATCCATCAATCTATTAGCCCAGTTATCTATCAGCATATCCATCAATCTATTAGCCCAGTTATCTATCCGCCCATCCATCAATCTATCAGCCCAGTTATCTATCCGTCCATCCATCAATATATCAGCCCAGTTATCTATCCGCCCATCCATCAATCTATTAGCCTAGTTATCTATCCGTCCATCCATCAATCTATCAGCCCAGTTATCTATACACCTATCCATCAATCTATCAGCCCAGTTATCTATCCGCCCATCCATCAATCTATTAGCCCAGTTATCTACGCCCATCCATCAATCTATTAGCCCAGTTATCTATCCGTCCATCCATCAATATATCAGCCCAGTTATCTATCCGCCCATCCATCAATCTATTAGCCCAGTTATCTATCCGCATATTCATCAATCTATTAGCCCAGTTATCTATCCGCCAATCCATCAATCTATCAGCCCAGTTATCTATCCGCCCATCCATCAGTCTATTAGCCTAGTTATCTATCCGTCCATCCATCAATCTATCAGCCCAGTTATCTAACCGCCCATCCATCAATCTATCAGCCCAGTTATCTATCCGTCCATCCATCAATCTCTCAGCCCAGTTATCTATCCGCCCATCCATCAATCTCTCAGCCCAGTTATCTATCCGTCCATCCATCAATCTCTCAGCCCAGTTATCTATCCGTCCATCCATCAATCTCTCAGCCCAGTTATCTATCCGCCCATCCATCAATCAATTAGCCCCGTTATCTATCCGTCCATCCATCAATCTCTCAGTCCAGTTTTCTATCCGGCCATCCATCAATCTCTCAGCACAGTTATCTATCCGCCTATCCATCAATCTATTAGCCCCGTTATCTATCCGTCCATCCATCAATCTATTAGCCCAGTTATCTATCCGTCCATCCATCAATATATCAGCCCAGTTATATATCCGCCCATCCATCAATCTATTAGCCCAGTTATCTATCCGCCCATCCATCAATCTATTATCCCAATTATCTATCCGCCCATCCATCAATCTATTAGCCCAGTTATCTATCCGCCATCCATCAGTCTATTAGCCCAGTTATCTATCCGTCCATCCATCAATCTATCAGCCCAGTTATCTATCCGCCCATCCATCAATCTATCAGCCCAGTTATCTATCCGTCCATCCATCAATCTCTCAGCTCAGTTATCTATACGCCCATCCATCAATTTATTAGCCCAGTTATCTATCCGTCCATCCATCAATCTCTTAGCCCAGTTATCTATCCGTCCATCCATCAATCTCTCAGCCCAGTTATCTATCCGCTTATCCATCAATCTATTAGCCCAGTTATCTATCCGTCCATCCATCAATCTATTAGCCCAGTTATCTATTAGCAAATCCATCAATCTATTAGCCCAGGTATCTATCCGCACATCCATCAATCTATCAGCCCAGTTATCTATCCGCCCATCCATCAATCTATCAGCCCAGTTATCTATCCACCCATCCATCAATCTATCAGTCCAGTTATCTATCCGTCCATCCATCAATCTATGAGCCCAGTTATCTATCCGTCCATCCATCAATCTATCAGCCCAGTTATCTATCCGTCCATCCATCAGTCTATCAGTCCAGTTATCTATCCGTCCATCCATCAATCTATCAGCCCAGTTATCTATCCGTCCATCCATCAATATATCAGCCCAGGTATCTATCCGTCCATCCATCAATCTATTAGCCCAGTAATCTATCCGCCTATCCATCAATCTATTAGCCCAGGTATCTATCCGCCGATCCATCAATCTATCAGCCCAGTTATCTATCCGTCCATCCATCAATCTATTAGCCCAGTTATCTATTAGCAAATCCATCAATCTATTAGCCCAGGTATCTATCCGCACATCCATCAATCTATCAGCCCAGTTATCTATCCACCTATCCATCAATCTATCAGCCCAGTTATCTATCCGCTTATCCATCAATCTATTAGCCCAGTTATCTCCGCCCATCCATCAATCTATTAGCCCAGTTATCTATCCGTCCATCCATCAATATATCAGCCCAGTTATCTATCCGCCCATCCATCAATCTATTAGCCCAGTTATCTATCAGCATATCCATCAATCTATTAGCCCAGTTATCTATCCGCCCATCCATCAATCTATCAGCCCAGTTATCTATCCGTCCATCCATCAATATATCAGCCCAGTTATCTATCCGCCCATCCATCAGTCTATTAGCCTAGTTATCTATCCGTCCATCCATCAATCTATTAGCCCAGTTATCTATCCGTCCATCCATCAATCTCTCAGCCCAGTTATCTATCCGTCAATCCATCAATCTCTCAGCCCAGTTATCTATCCGCCCATCCATCAATCTATTAGTCCCGTTATCTATCCGTCCATCCATCAATCTCTCAGCTCAGTTTTCTATCCGTCCATCCATCAATCTCTCAGCCCAGTTATATATCCGCCCATCCATCAATCTATTAGCCCAGTTATCTATCCGCCCATACATCAATCTATTATCAAAATTATCTATCCGCCCATCCATTAATCTATCAGCCCAGTTATCTATCCGCCCATCCATCAGTCTATTAGCCCAGTTATTTATCCGTCCATCCATCAATCTATCAGCCCAGTTATCTATCCGCCCATCCATCAATCTATCAGCCCAGTTATCTATCCGTCCATCCATCAATCTCTCATCCCAGTTATCTATACGCCCATCCATCAATTTATTAGCCCAGTTATCTATCCGTCCATCCATCAATCTCATAGCCCAGTTATCTATCCGTCCATCCATCAATCTCTCAGCCCAGTTATCTATCCGCTTATCCATCAATCTATTAGCCCAGTTATCTATCCGTCCATCCATCAATCTATTAGCCCAGTTATCTATTAGCCCATACATCAATCTATTAGCAAAGGTATCTATCCGCCCATCCATCAATCTATCAGCCCAGTTATCTATCCGCCCATCCATCAATCTATCAGCCCAGTTATCTATCCGCCCATCCATCAATCTATTAGCCCAGTTATCTATCCGCCCATCCATCAGTCTATCAGCCCAGTTATCTATCCGCCCATCCATCGGTCTATCAGCCCAGTTATTTATCCGCCCATCCATCAATCTATCAGCCCACTTATCTATTCGTCCATCCATCAATCTATCAGCCCAGTTATCTATCTGCCCATCCATCAATCTATCAGTCCAGTTATCTATCCGCCCATCCATCAATCTATCAGCCCAGTTATCTATCCACCCATCCATCAATCTATCAGTCCAGTTATCTATCCGTCCATCCATCAATCTATAAGCCCAGTTATCTATCCGTCCATTCATCAATCTATCAGCCCAGTTATCTATCCGTCCATCCATCAGTCTATCAGTCCAGTTATCTATCCGTCCATCCATCAATCTATCAGCCCAGTTATCTATCCGTCCATCCATTAATATATCAGCCCAGGTATCTATCCGTCCATCCATCAATCTATTAGCCCAGTAATCTATCCGCCTATCCATCAATCTATTAGCCCAGGTATCTATCCGCCGATCCATCAATCTATCAGCCCAGTTATCTATCCGTCCATCCATCAATCTATTAGCCAAGTTATCTATTAGCCCATCCATCAATCTATTAGCCCAGGTATCTATCCACCTATCCATCAATCTATCAGCCCAGTTATCTATCCGCCCATCCATCAATCTATTAGCCCAGTTATCTCCGCCCATCCATCAATCTATTAGCCCAGTTATCTATCCGTCCATCCATCAATATATCAGCCCAGTTATCTATCCGCCCATCCATCAATCTATTAGCCCAGTTATCTATCCGCATATCCATCAATCTATCAGCCCAGTTATCTATCCGTCCATCCATCAATCTATTAGCCCAGTTATCTCCGCCCATCCATCAATCTATTAGCCCAGTTATCTATCCGTCCATCCATCAATATATCAGCCCAGTTATCTATCCGCCCATTCATCAATCTATCAGCACCCTTATCTATTCGTCCATCCATCAGTCTATCAGCCCAGTTATCTATCCGTCCATCCATCAGTCTATCAGTCCAGTTATCTATCCGCCCATCCATCAATCTATCAGCCCAGTTATCTAACCGCCCATCCATCAATCTATCAGCCCAGGTATCTATCCGTCCATCCATCAGTCTATCAGCGCAGTTATCTATCCGCCCATCCATCAATCTCTCAGCCCAGTTATCTATCCGTCCATCCATCAGTCTATCAGCCCAGTTATCTATCCGCCCATCCATCAGTCTATCAGCCCAGTTATCTATCCGTCCATCCATCAGTCTATCAGCCCAGTTATCTATCCGCCCATCCATCAGCCTATCAGCCCAGTTATCTATCCGTCCATCCATCAGTCTATCAGCCCAGTTATCTATCCGCCCATCCATCAATCTATAAGCCCACTTATCTATTCGTCCATCCATCAATCTATCAGCCCAGTTATCTATCCGCCCATCCATCAATCTATCAGTCCAGTTATCTATCCGCCCATATATCAATCTATCAGCCCAGTTATTTATCCGTCCATCCATCAATCTATCAGCCCAGTTATCTATCCGTCCATCCATCAGTCTATCAGCCCAGTTATCTATCCGCCCATCCATCAGTCTATCAGCTCAGTTATCTATCCGCCCATCCATCAGTATATCAGCCCAGTTATCTATCCGCCCATCCATCAATCTATCAGTCCAGTTATCTATCCGTCCATGCATGAATCTATCAGCCCAGTTATCTATCCGTCCATCTATCAGTCTATCAGCCCAGTTATCTATCCGCCCATCCATCAATCTATCAGCACACTTATCTATTCGTCCATCCATCAGTCTATCAGCCCAGTTATCTATCCGTCCATCCATCAGTCTATCAGTCCAGTTATCTATCCGCCCATCCATCAATCTATCAGCCCAGTTATCTATCCGCCCATTCATCAATCTATCAGCCCAGGTATCTATCCGTCCATCCATCAGTCTATCAGTCCAGTTATCTATCCGTCCATCCATCAATCTATCAGCCCAGTTATCTATCCGTCCATCCATTAATATATCAGCCCAGGTATCTATCCGTCCATCCATCAATCTATTAGCCCAGTAATCTATCCGCCTATCCATCAATCTATTAGCCCAGGTATCTATCCGCCGATCCATCAATCTATCAGCCCAGTTATCTATCCGTCCATCCATCAATCTATTAGCCAAGTTATCTATTAGCCCATCCATCAATCTATTAGCCCAGGTATCTATCCACCTATCCATCAATCTATCAGCCCAGTTATCTATCCGCCCATCCATCAATCTATTAGCCCAGTTATCTCCGCCCATCCATCAATCTATTAGCCCAGTTATCTATCCGTCCATCCATCAATATATCAGCCCAGTTATCTATCCGCCCATCCATCAATCTATTAGCCCAGTTATCTATCCGCATATCCATCAATCTATCAGCCCAGTTATCTATCCGTCCATCCATCAATCTATTAGCCCAGTTATCTCCGCCCATCCATCAATCTATTAGCCCAGTTATCTATCCGTCCATCCATCAATATATCAGCCCAGTTATCTATCCGCCCATCCATCAATCTATTAGCCCAGTTATCTATCCGCATATCCATCAATCTATTAGCCCAGTTATCTATCCGTCCATCCATCAATCTCTCAGCCCAGTTATCTATCCGCCCATCCATCAATCTATTAGCCCAGTTATCTATCCGTCCATCCATCAATCTCTCAGCCCAGTTATCTATCCGCCCATCCATCAATCTATCAGCCCAGTTATCTATCCGTCCATCCATCAATCTATCAGCCCAGTTATCTATCCGCCCATCCATCAATCTATTAGCCCAGTTATCTATCCGTCCATCCATCAATCTATCAGCCCAGTTATCTATCCGTCCATCCATCAATCTATCAGCCCAGTTATCTATCCGTCCATCCATCAGTCTATCAGCCCAGTTATCTATCCGCCCATCCATCAGTCTATCAGCTCAGTTATCTATCCGCCCATCCATCAGTATATCAGCCCAGTTATCTATCCGCCCATCCATCAATCTATCAGTCCAGTTATCTATCCGTCCATCCATCAATCTATCAGCCCAGTTATCTATCCGTCCATCCATCAGTCTATCAGCCCAGTTATCTATCCGCCCATTCATCAATCTATCAGCACCCTTATCTATTCGTCCATCCATCAGTCTATCAGCCCAGTTATCTATCCGTCCATCCATCAGTCTATCAGTCCAGTTATCTATCCGCCCATCCATCAATCTATCAGCCCAGTTATCTAACCGCCCTTCCATCAATCTATCAGCCCAGGTATCTATCCGTCCATCCATCAGTCTATCAGCGCAGTTATCTATCCGCCCATCCATCAATCTCTCAGCCCAGTTATCTATCCGTCCATCCATCAGTCTATCAGCCCAGTTATCTATCCGCCCATCCATCAGTCTATCAGCCCAGTTATCTATCCGTCCATCCATCAGTCTATCAGCCCAGTTATCTATCCGCCCATCCATCAGCCTATCAGCCCAGTTATCTATCCGTCCATCCATCAGTCTATCAGCCCAGTTATCTATCCGCCCATCCATCAATCTATAAGCCCACTTATCTATTCGTCCATCCATCAATCTATCAGCCCAGTTATCTATCCGCCCATCCATCAATCTATCAGTCCAGTTATCTATCCGCCCATATATCAATCTATCAGCCCAGTTATTTATCCGTCCATCCATCAATCTATCAGCCCAGTTATCTATCCGTCCATCCATCAGTCTATCAGCCCAGTTATCTATCCGCCCATCCATCAGTCTATCAGCTCAGTTATCTATCCGCCCATCCATCAGTATATCAGCCCAGTTATCTATCCGCCCATCCATCAATCTATCAGTCCAGTTATCTATCCGTCCATGCATGAATCTATCAGCCCAGTTATCTATCCGTCCATCTATCAGTCTATCAGCCCAGTTATCTATCCGCCCATCCATCAATCTATCAGCACACTTATCTATTCGTCCATCCATCAGTCTATCAGCCCAGTTATCTATCCGTCCATCCATCAGTCTATCAGTCCAGTTATCTATCCGCCCATCCATCAATCTATCAGCCCAGTTATCTATCCGCCCATTCATCAATCTATCAGCCCAGGTATCTATCCGTCCATCCATCAGTCTATCAGCGCAGTTATCTATCCCCCCATCCATCAATCTATCAGCCCAGTTATCTATCCGTCCATCCATCAGTCTATCAGCCCAATTATCTATCCGCCCATCCATCAGTCTATCAGCCCAGTTATCTATCCGTCCATCCATCAGTCTATTAGCCCAGTTATCTATCCGCCCATCCATCAGCCTATCAGCCCAGTTATCTATCCGTCCATCCATCAGTCTATCAGCCCAGTTATCTATCCGCCCATCCATCAATCTATAAGCCCACTTATCTATTCGTCCATCCATCAATCTATCAGCCCAGTTATCTATCCGCCCATCCATCAATCTATCAGTCCAGTTATCTATCCGCCCATATATCAATCTATCAGCCCAGTTATTTATCCGTCCATCCATCAATCTATCAGCCCAGTTATCTATCCGTCCATCCATCAGTCTATCAGCCCAGTTATCTATCCGTCCATCCATCAATCTATCAGCCAAGTTATCTATCCGTCCATCCATCAGTCTATCAGCCCAGTTATCTATCCGTCCATCCATCAATCTATCAGCCCAGTTATCTATCCGCCCATCCATCAATCTATCAGCCCAGGTATCTATCCGTCCATCCATCAATCTATCAGCCCAGTTATCTATCCGTCCATCCATCAATCTATTAGCCCAGTTATCTATCCGCCCACCCATCAATCTATTAGCCCAGGTATCTATACGCCCATCCATCAATTTATTAGCCCAGTTATCTATCCGTCCATCCATCAATCTCTTAGCCCAGTTATCTATCCGTCCATCCATCAATCTCTCAGCCCAGTTATCTATCCGCTTATCCATCAATCTATTAGCCCAGTTATCTATCCGTCCATCCATCAATCTATTAGCCCAGTTATCTATTAGCAAATCCATCAATCTATTAGCTCAGGTATCTATCCGCACATCCATCAATCTATCAGCCCAGTTATCTATCCGCCCATCCATCAATCTATCAGCCCAGTTATCTATCCACCCATCCATCAATCTATCAGTCCAGTTATCTATCCGTCCATCCATCAATCTATGAGCCCAGTTATCTATCCGTCCATCCATCAATCTATCAGCCCAGTTATCTATCCGTCCATCCATCAGTCTATCAGTCCAGTTATCTATCCGTCCATCCATCAATCTATCAGCCCAGTTATCTATCCGTCCATCCATCAATATATCAGCCCAGGTATCTATCCGTCCATCCATCAATCTATTAGCCCAGTAATCTATCCGCCTATCCATCAATCTATTAGCCCAGGTATCTTTCCGCCGATCCATCAATCTATCAGCCCAGTTATCTATCCGTCCATCCATCAATCTATTAGCCCAGTTATCTATTAGCAAATCCATCAATCTATTAGCCCAGGTATCTATCCGCACATCCATCAATCTATCAGCCCAGTTATCTATCCACCTATCCATCAATCTATCAGCCCAGTTATCTATCCGCCCATCCATCAATCTATTAGCCCAGTTATCTCCGCCCATCCATCAATCTATTAGCCCAGTTATCTATCCGTCCATCCATCAATATATCAGCCCAGTTATCTATCCGCCCATCCATCAATCTATTAGCCCAGTTATCTATCAGCATATCCATCAATCTATTAGCCCAGTTATCTATCCGCCCATCCATCAATCTATCAGCCCAGTTATCTATCCGTCCATCCATCAATATATCAGCCCAGTTATCTATCCGCCCATCCATCAGTCTATTAGCCTAGTTATCTATCCGTCCATCCATCAATCTATCAGCCCAGTTATCTATCCGCCCATCCATCAATCTATCAGCCCAGTTATCTATACGTCCATCCATCAATCTCTCAGCCCAGTTATCTATCCGCCCATCCATCAATCTATTAGCCCAGTTATCTATCCGTCCATCCATCAATCTCTCAGCCCAGTTATCTATCCGTCAATCCATCAATCTCTCAGCCCAGTTATCTATCCGCCCATCCATCAATCTATTAGTCCCGTTATCTATCCGTCCATCCATCAATCTCTCAGCTCAGTTTTCTATCCGTCCATCCATCAATCTCTCAGCCCAGTTATATATCCGCCCATCCATCAATCTATTAGCCCAGTTATCTATCCGCCCATACATCAATCTATTATCCCAATTATCTATCCGCCCATCCATCAATCTATCAGCCCAGTTATCTATCCACCCATCCATCAGTCTATTAGCCCAGTTATCTATCCGTCCATCCATCAATCTATCAGCCCAGTTATCTATCCGCCCATCCATCAATCTATCAGCCCAGTTATCTATCCGTCCATCCATCAATCTCTCATCCCAGTTATCTATACGCCCATCCATCAATTTATTAGCCCAGTTATCTATCCGTCCATCCATCAATCTCTTAGCCCAGTTATCTATCCGTCCATCCATCAATCTCTCAGCCCAGTTATCTATCCGCTTATCCATCAATCTATTAGCCCAGTTATCTATCCGTCCATCCATCAATCTATTAGCCCAGTTATCTATTAGCCCATACATCAATCTATTAGCAAAGGTATCTATCCGCCCATCCATCAATCTATCAGCCCAGTTATCTATCCGCCCATCCATCAATCTATCAGCCCAGTTATCTATCCGCCCATCCATCAATCTATTAGCCCAGTTATCTATCCGCCCATCCATCAGTCTATCAGCCCAGTTATCTATCCGCCCATCCATCGGTCTATCAGCCCAGTTATCTATCCGCCCATCCATCAATCTATCAGCCCACTTATCTATTCGTCCATCCATCAATCTATCAGCCCAGTTATCTATCTGCCCATCCATCAATCTATCAGTCCAGTTATCTATCCGCCCATCCATCAATCTATCAGCCCAGTTATCTATCCGCTTATCCATCAATCTATTAGCCCAGTTATCTATCCGTCCATCCATCAATCTATTAGCCCAGTTATCTATTAGCAAATCCAACAATCTATTAGCCCAGGTATCTATCCGCACATCCATCAATCTATCAGCCCAGTTATCTATCCGCCCATCCATCAATCTATCAGCCCAGTTATCTATCCACCCATCCATCAATCTATCAGTCCAGTTATCTATCCGTCCATCCATCAATCTATGAGCCCAGTTATCTATCCGTCCATCCATCAATCTATCAGCCCAGTTATCTATCCGTCCATTCATCAATCTATCAGCCCAGTTATCTATCCGTCCATCCATCAGTCTATCAGTCCAGTTATCTATCCGTCCATCCATCAATCTATCAGCCCAGTTATCTATCCGTCCATCCATTAATATATCAGCCCAGGTATCTATCCGTCCATCCATCAATCTATTAGCCCAGTAATCTATCCGCCTATCCATCAATCTATTAGCCCAGGTATCTATCCGCCGATCCATCAATCTATCAGCCCAGTTATCTATCCGTCCATCCATCAATCTATTAGCCAAGTTATCTATTAGCCCATCCATCAATCTATTAGCCCAGGTATCTATCCGCACATCCATCAATCTATCAGCCCAGTTATCTATCCACCTATCCATCAATCTATCAGCCCAGTTATCTATCCGCCCATCCATCAATCTATTAGCCCAGTTATCTCCGCCCATCCATCAATCTATTAGCCCAGTTATCTATCCGTCCATCCATCAATATATCAGCCCAGTTATCTATCCGCCCATCCATCAATCTATTAGCCCAGTTATCTATCCGCATATCCATCAATCTATCAGCCCAGTTATCTATCCGTCCATCCATCAATCTATTAGCCCAGTTATCTCCGCCCATCCATCAATCTATTAGCCCAGTTATCTATCCGTCCATCCATCAATATATCAGCCCAGTTATCTATCCGCCCATCCATCAATCTATTAGCCCAGTTATCTATCCGCATATCCATCAATCTATCAGCCCAGTTATCTATCCGTCCATCCATCAATCTCTCAGCCCAGTTATCTATCCGCCCATCCATCAATCTATTAGCCCAGTTATCTATCCGTCCATCCATCAATCTCTCAGCCCAGTTATCTATCCGCCCATCCATCAATCTATCAGCCCAGTTATCTATCCGTCCATCCATCAATCTATCAGCCCAGTTATCTATCCACCCATCCATCAATCTATTAGCCCAGTTATCTATCCGTCCATCCATCAATCTATCAGCCCAGTTATCTATCCGTCCATCCATCAATCTATCAGCCCAGTTATCTATCCGTCCATCCATCAGTCTATCAGCCCAGTTATCTATCCGCCCATCCATCAGTCTATCAGCTCAGTTATCTATCCGCCCATCCATCAGTATATCAGCCCAGTTATCTATCCGCCCATCCATCAATCTATCAGTCCAGTTATCTATCCGTCCATCCATCAATCTATCAGCCCAGTTATCTATCCGTCCATCCATCAGTCTATCAGCCCAGTTATCTATCCGCCCATCCATCAATCTATCAGCACACTTATCTATTCGTCCATCCATCAGTCTATCAGCCCAGTTATCTATCCGTCCATCCATCAGTCTATCAGTCCAGTTATCTATCCGCCCATCCATCAATCTATCAGCCCAGTTATCTAACCGCCCATCCATCAATCTATCAGCCCAGGTATCTATCCGTCCATCCATCAGTCTATCAGCGCAGTTATCTATCCGCCCATCCATCAATCTCTCAGCCCAGTTATCTATCCGTCCATCCATCAGTCTATCAGCCCAGTTATCTATCCGCCCATCCATCAGTCTATCAGCCCAGTTATCTATCCGTCCATCCATCAGTCTATCAGCCCAGTTATCTATCCGCCCATCCATCAGCCTATCAGCCCAGTTATCTATCCGTCCATCCATCAGTCTATCAGCCCAGTTATCTATCCGCCCATCCATCAATCTATAAGCCCACTTATCTATTCGTCCATCCATCAATCTATCAGCCCAGTTATCTATCCGCCCATCCATCAATCTATCAGTCCAGTTATCTATCCACCCATATATCAATCTATCAGACCAGTTATTTATCCGTCCATCCATCAATCTATCAGCCCAGTTATCTATCCGTCCATCCATCAGTCTATCAGCCCAGTTATCTATCCGCCCATCCATCAGTCTATCAGCTCAGTTATCTATCCGCCCATCCATCAGTATATCAGCCCAGTTATCTATCCGCCCATCCATCAATCTATCAGTCCAGTTATCTATCCGTCCATGCATGAATCTATCAGCCCAGTTATCTATCCGTCCATCCATCAGTCTATCAGCCCAGTTATCTATCCGCCCATCCATCAATCTATCAGCACACTTATCTATTCGTCCATCCATCAGTCTATCAGCCCAGTTATCTATCCGTCCATCCATCAGTCTATCAGTCCAGTTATCTATCCGCCCATCCATCAATCTATCAGCCCAGTTATCTATCCGCCCATCCATCAATCTATCAGCCCAGGTATCTATCCGTCCATCCATCAGTCTATCAGCGCAGTTATCTATCCCCCCATCCATCAATCTATCAGCCCAGTTATCTATCCGTCCATCCATCAGTCTATCAGCCCAGTTATCTATCCGCCCATCCATCAGTCTATCAGCCCAGTTATCTATCCGTCCATCCATCAATCTATAAGCCCACTTATCTATTCGTCCATCCATCAATCTATCAGCCCAGTTATCTATCCGCCCATCCATCAATCTATCAGTCCAGTTATCTATCCGCCCATATATCAATCTATCAGCCCAGTTATTTATCCGTCCATCCATCAATCTATCAGCCCAGTTATCTATCCGTCCATCCATCAGTCTATCAGCCCAGTTATCTATCCGCCCATCCATCAGTCTATCAGCCCAGTTATCTATCCGTCCATCCATCAATCTATAAGCCCACTTATCTATTCGTCCATCCATCAATCTATCAGCCCAGTTATCTATCCGCCCATCCATCAATCTATCAGTCCAGTTATCTATCCGCCCATATATCAATCTATCAGCCCAGTTATTTATCCGTCCATCCATCAATCTATCAGCCCAGTTATCTATCCGTCCATCCATCAGTCTATCAGCCCAGTTATCTATCCGTCCATCCATCAATCTATCAGCCCAGTTATCTATCCGTCCATCCATCAGTCTATCAGCCCAGTTATCTATCCGTCCATCCATCAATCTATCAGCCCAGTTATCTATCCGCCCATCCATCAATCTATCAGCCCAGGTATCTATCCGTCCATCCATCAATCTATCAGCCCAGTTATCTATCCGTCCATCCATCAATCTATTAGCCCAGTTATCTATCCGCCCACCCATCAATCTATTAGCCCAGGTATCTATCCGCCCATCCATCAATCTATCAGCCCAGTTATCTATCCGTCCATCCATCAATCTATTAGCCCAGTTATCTATCCGCCCATCCATCAACCTATTAGCCCAGATATATATCCGTCCATCCATCAATATATCAGCCCAGGTATCTATCCGTCCATCCATCAATCTATTAGCCCAGTAATCTATCCGCCTATCCATCAATCTATTAGCCCAGGTATCTATCCGCCCATTTGAAACAACAATCCATGCCTTAAAACTAAAGAGTGCACAGTCATTTGACAAAAGTGCACAAACAGGAAGTATTCATAGTGCTGCAGAGATGTGTATGACCAGTGGATGTTCGTCGCAAAATGACATGCAGTTAGTTTCCACAGGCTGCAACACTACTAAACCTGTAGAACGTGCACCATCCATCTACCCCATTGATGTGCGTGTCAGCAATAGGTCCCAGGCCTCAAGTGTAGACTCTCCAGCAGCAGACGAGAAGTTAAAGAGCTCAGCCACTACCACTACTGAGCATCAACAACCAGCCCAAACAAGCAACGACTATAATAAACAAGAACGCATGAAAGATGACAGCGATCAGTGGCAAGAAATCAAACGGGCGCGTCAACAGCGTGAAATAACAATGGATGACAGTGCAACTCATGTCGTCATTGGAGACTCTCTGCTCAAGGGAATCTATAGTGACCGCATGTCATCTTCTGACAGCGAAACTACCTCGATCTACCCGCTACCAGGAGCTGACATTGACAGACTGACCTCTACACTGCGGAAATTCAAGGTGAATGATAGAATTAGAAGAACAACAGTCCATATCGGTGTCAACAATATTATGAACAATCACATCATAAGCACCTCACAACTCGCTACATTGGAGGTGTTGTTGCGCAAGAAATTTCCTAAAGCATCTATTTTCTTTTCATCAATCATACTGCCATGTTATGGATTCCAGCGCCGCACTGCCGATGCTGGCAATCTGACTCTACATAAATTTTGTCAAGAAACTAACAATGCTTTCATTAATAATACCCCGTATTTCACATCACCGTCCGGGGCTCCCAAGAAAAAACTATATAAGGATCAACTACATTGTTCAAAACTAGGAACTAGCATACTAGCGAAGAACATAAAATATCCTGAACGTACACAACAATTAGAACCAGTTTCAGTTACAGGAGTAAACCGATCTTCACCTCCGGCTGTAGCCATCTCTCAGTGTTCAGAAAACACTCAACCTCTGCCCACACCACCCTTGCCTATTCCCCAGGAATACAAGGCTGTAAATAGCGACCCAGGCTCCAATCCCAATGTTGCTAACTATGGTGCATTGTTTCCTCCCTTGCCCATAAAACAGTCTCCACCTAGCATGTCAAAGGGGTCACCGATAAACAATGTTGCGGTGCCCCCGATGCCTGCTTCCAATGTAGGCACTTCCAGTAGCTCTCATAGCAGTGGTCCCTCGTTGGACGGTAATCCACACTCTTATCAGTGGAATTGTCAACTTCAACAGCTAATGCAATACAATCCTGCAGCCCTGCACCAAGCTTTAATGATGTCACTCCATCACAGACATTTTCCTATCCCCTCTAATAGTCGTAACTACCACTAAATAACGTTTCAAAACCTCTGAAATTGTTCTACCACAAGCGACATCATCTTTTCATTGTGTAATGTTCGCCAATCACGATCAGTGGCTCAACAAAGATGGTCTACATATAGGCCATCTCAACATCTATCATTTGCTCAATAAATTACCTGAGCTTTCAGTAATACTGTGCAAACAGTTCCATGTGTTTGGAATCACAGAAAGCCGTCTCAACGACAAATTAACCGACTCTGAAATCTCTCTTAAGGGGTTTAAAGTAATTCGAAGAGACGCACATCAAAAATTAGAGACAGGTATTGCTGTATACATTTCAAATTCTCTCAACTGTTCCCGTAGAAGTGATCTCGAGATAGAAGAGATAGAATGTGTTTGGTTAGAGGTGAAGCCAGTCAGCCATCAACCGTTTCTCATTGGATACCTATATCGAAATCCCTGTGCTGGGTATAGTTGGTATGACTGTTTCACTACAATGATGGATATGGTGTTTACAGCAGGTAGAGAAGTCATGATATTAGGTGACTTTAACATAGATATTACTAAATCCAACCAGACATGGGAAGATATCATTCTATCTTACAATTTCAAACAACTAATAAATCGTCCCACAAGAGTTACAGACACCTCCTCAACTATAATTGATCATATATATGTTACTTGTCCAGTTAATATTACCGAATGTTCTGTTCCTGTTAGTGCAGTTAGTGACCATTAACCAATATGTTGTACATGGTCGAAAATTGGGTTCAAAACTCCTAAAAATAAACATTTAAGCATCAAATTTAGAAACTTTAAAGCTCTCAACCAAAATTTATTTTTAGACGACTTAAAAAATGCAGCCCTTGAACATGTTTGCCAACTTCCTGATCCGGATGATGCACTAGCTTACTGGACAAAGACAGTCTACAATGTATTTGATAAACATGTGCCAGTCAAAGAAGTTCGAGTCAAGAATCAACATAAGTCCCCGTGGGTCACTAGCGAAGTTCTCGAAATCATGAGAGAACGAGATACAGCACACAAAAATAAAGATTTTATCAATTACCGCAGACTAAGAAATAAAGTTAAATATGAAATTCGTAGGATAAAGAAAGATCATTTCAAAAATTTGATTGTAGATAAATCAAATAATACAAATATATGGAAGGCTATTAACTCGCTAACCAACAAGAAACACTCTTCAGAGTCAGCAATACCAAACTCTATAACATGCGAGGATTTCAGTTACTTCTTTCAATCAGAAATAGAGAATCTAAAGTCCTCAATACCAGACTCAGTATGTAATTTAAGTTCACTGTCATCATTCTGTGAAGGGAAGTGCTCTAGAAATATTCCCCATGAGAATTCCTTGATGTCTGTTGCAGAAGTATATAAATATCTCTCGAATCTCAAAGCAACAAATTCAGAAGGCCTAGATGGTATCAGTAATAGAATTCTTCGGTGTGCTGCACCTATTATTAGTGAGTCCTTAACGTTCATATATAACCAGTGCCTATCCAAAAACTACTTTCCATCTGCCTTTAAAGTTGCTAAAGTGTATCCTCTACTTAAAAATGGTTCAACTGATATTAGCGTCTTGGGTAATTATAGACCTATTTCCTTACTATCGTCGCTATCAAAGCCATTAGAAAAACACATGCATAAAATAACACTACATCATTTAATTAACAACGATCTAATAATTGACAGTCAATCTGGGTTTCGACCTAAATATTCTTGCCATAGTGCCCTTACAAAAATGACCGATAACTGGCATCTTTGTATCAACAATGGCAACATTTGTGGAGCAGTATTTGTAGACTTTAAAAAGGCCTTTGATATGGTAGATCATGATATTTTAATTAGAAAATTAAAACACATGAAGACTGGCACCAATATGGTGGACCTAATTACGTCATTTTTATCAGACAGACAACAAGTAGTGTCCTTCAATAACTGTCTATCAAGACCCACACAACTTAATTTTGGGGTGCCTCAGGGCTCAATACTAGGTCCGCTGCTTTTTGCAGTGTATATTAACGATCTTCCTTTATACCTCAATACTTCGTGTGATCTATTTGCGGACGACTGCACTATTTACACAAGTCAAGAGAGCCTTTGTGACTTAGAGAGCTCTTTACAAAACGATCTTGACAACCTTAGTAGATGGAGCAATGAAAATCGCATGTTAATTAACATCGACAAAACCAAATCCATGCTAATAACGACCAGACAAAAACTACAGACCCTAGCCATAACTGGGACACAGCTCGAGCTCCACGTGGACACGTTACCTATAATTAATGTAAATGAACATAAAACATTAGGTCTTTTAATTGACAGACATTTAAACTTGAGCCCTCATGTTCACGCCCTTACCAAGAGAATAGCACAAAAAGTTTACCAACTTGCTAAAATTCAACACTTTTTGGATGAAAGCACACGTAAAATATTCTATGCATCCTATATCCAATCACCTCTCGATTATTGTTCCACAGTCTGGGATGGCTGCCCTAAATCTAATATGAAACGATTGTGCTCGCTTCAAAACCGCGCTATACGTCTAGTTTCTAGCATAAAGCACGTTGAAAGTAATAAATTGTACAGCCATCTAAGACTTCTACCACTTCAAAAGCGCTTCCTTTTTAACAAAGCCAAATTAGTGAATAAAATTATATCTGAAAATACCCCAGAGTATCTTCTACCGTTAATTCAATCTAATGCAATGAACAGTAAGCGCTTAAATTTATTACAGCTTCCTAAGCCTAGATTGGACTTATACAAAACTTGTTTCGCATATTCTGGTGCTCACTTGTGGAATAGCCTTCCAACAGAACTGAAAACACCAATGAGTCCCTACACATTCAACCGAAAACTCTTTCAATATTTACTTCATACCGACTATATGCCTCCATAAGTCACCTACTAGTATCATTTTTCCACTATCATTCTTCACTGTATGTGTGTGAACGAGACAGTGGGTGAGAGAGTGAGTGAGAAAGAGTGTGAGTGGAGGAATTAGTATGATAGAGAGAGTGAGAGAGTATGCATGCGCGTGTGCCTGAGTGAGTGTAAAAGTGAGTGAGTGTGTGGACATATGTGTGAGAGATTTAGTTAGAGAATGAGTGAATCTGAGAGAGTGGGTGTGTTGTGTGTCTGCCTGTCTGTGTGATAGAGTGTGAAAGTTAGTGAGTGAGTGTGAGTTAGAGAGTCATCGAGTAAATGAGTGAGTAAGGGAGCGTGAGTGAGTGAGAGAGAATTTGTGGGTATGCGTGTATGTGCACGAATGAGTGAGTGTGAGAGCGAGTGAGTGGGTAAAAGAGAGAGCGTGGGTGAATGAGAGAGTGCATGAGAAAGTGTAATGTATGTGTGTGCATGTCTGGATGTGTGTATGGGTGTATATGTGTGTACATGTGTGTATCTGTGTGTGACTCTGTGTGTATGTCTGTACGTGTGTTAAAGTGTGCGTTCATGTGTTTATATGCGTTTATATGCATGTGCGTGTGTGTATGTGTGTATGGATGAGTCTGTGTGTGTGTGCTCGTGTATGTATTGTATATCTTTGTATGTGTAAGTGTGCATGCATGCAGTGTATGCGAGGGAGTGTATATTCGGGTGTTATGTGAGTACGTGTGAGTAAGTATATGGATGTGTGCAGGTGTGTGTATTGTGTGGGTATGATGTGTGTGGGTGTGTGTATGTACATGTGTGTGAGAGAGAAGAGAGAGAGAGAGAGAGAGAGAGAGAGAGAGAGAGAGAGAGAGAGAGAGAGAGAGAGAGAGAGAGAGTTGAGCGCACGCATGTCATCTAACATGCTGATCCATATGTTTTGTGTATTCTCATTTTTTTTCATATTATCATTTTGATGCACTTGATTTTAACATGCATAAAATGAATTCATGTAAATTACTGTAAAGCAAGTGAGAGAGTTAGTGAGTGTAAGTAAGAGAGAGAGAGAGAGTGAATGAGTGTGAGAGTGTGTGTATGTAAAGAGAGCGCAAGAGAGAGAGAGAGAGAGAGAGAGAGAGAGAGGGGGGGGGGAGAGAAAAAAAAAGAGTTGAATTGCATCACTAATTTTTACGCTACATAATGTATATGTACAATTTTTTCTCCACTTCTTGCAATTGCGAGAATTCTCACGATAATCGTCAGTGTCTCAATTGTGTGTAAAGTGTGGGAGTTTGTTCTTATTAGCTTCAGTGATCATGTGAGGCATCAAGTATTTGTCTAGATGTGAGGATGTATGTATGGGTATGTATGTGAGGGATATGTGTGTGTGTGTGTGGGGAATGTGTGTGTGTGTCTGTGTAAGAGAGAGAGAGAGAGAGAGAGAGAGAGAGAGAGAGGAGAGAGAGAGAGAGAGAGAGAGAGAGAGAGAGAGAGAGAGAGAATTCAGTGCTCGCATGTCCTGTAACATGCCATTCCATATTTTTTGTGTATTTTCATCTTTCACATTATCATTTTGTATGTATGACACTTGATTTTATCATGTATAATATAACATTACTGTAATGTGCGTGAGAGCGTTAGTGTGAGAGAGAGAGAGAGAGAGAGAGAGAGAGAGAGAGAGAGAGAGAGAGAGAGAGAGAGAGAGAGAGAGGGAGAGAGAGTTGAATTGCATCACTAATTTTTAAGTTACAAAATGTATATGTACAATTTTTCTCCATTTTCTTTACAATTTTGCGACAATGCTCACGACAATCGTCACTGTATGTGTGTGTAAAGTGTGGGAGTTTGATCATAATAGTAGGTTGGGGGATCGGGGGATGTGTGTGTGGGTGGATTCGTGATGTGTGTGGGTTGGCTCAGGATGTGTGGGTGGGAGGGGTGGGTTTGTGTGGGTGGGTGGGGGATTGTGTTTGGGTGGGTGGGGGATTGTGTGTAGGTGCGTGCGAGATGTATGGGTGTATGGGGAGATGTGTTTCTGGGTGGGGATGTGTGTTTGTGTAGGTGGTTGTGGGTGAGTGGGTGGAGGAGGATATGTTGGTGGATGATTGATGGTGGGTTATGGGATGGGTGGGGGTATATGTGTGGGTGGGGAGATGTGGGTGTGGGGATATGTGGTGGGTGGGAGATGTGTGCAGGTGGGGTGGTTGTGGGTTTGGGGATGTGTGTGTGGGTGAGGGGTGTGTGGGTGTGGGATGTTTGGGTGGATGGGTGGGGAGTGTGTGTGTGGGTGAGAGATGTGTGGGTGAATGTGTGCGGGGGTGTGTGGGTTGGGGGAGGGGTGCGTGATGGGTGTGGGTGATGGATTTGGAGATGTGTGTGTGGGTGGGGGTCTGTGTGGCTGAATGAAGGATGTATGTGTGGGTAGTGAGGGTGATTGTAGTTGGGGGATGTGTGGATGGGTAGGAGATGTGTGGATAGATGTGTGTGTGGGTGAGGGATGTGTCTTTGGGATGTGTGTGGGTGTGGTATTGTGTGGGTGTGGTATTGTGTGGGAGGGGAGCTGGGTGTGGTTAAATGATGTTTGTGTGGGTGGGTGAAGGTGTGGTTGGGTTTGTGGGTGGGTGAAGGATGTGTGTGAGGGTGGGGGATGTGTGCTTAGATGGGTGGTTGGGATGCGTGAGTGTGGGTGGGTAGATAGGAGATGTATGTGTTGATGAGTGGGTAAGGGATGTGTGGGTGTTAGTGGTTGAGGGATAAGTACGCGTGTCTAGGGATGTGTGAGGGGATGAATGTATGGGTTGTGTGTGCGTGGATGGGAGGTGTGTGTTTGTGAATGGGGAATGTGTTGGTGGGTGGGGATGTGTGTGAAGGATGTTTGTATGGGTGGGGAGATTGTGCGTGGGTGGGGATGTGTGTGTATATGGGTAGGGGTGTGTGGTTAAGGGGTGTGTGGCTGGGGGAATAGGTGGATGGAGGATATGTGGTTGGGTGGATGATGTGTGGTTGGGTAGAGGATGTGTGGTTGGGTAGAGGATGTGTGGGTGGGTGATTGTTTATGAGTAAGGGTGTGTGGTTAAGGGATGTTTGGTTGGGGGATGGGTGGGTAGAGGATGTGTGGGTGGGTAGAAAATATGTGGGTGGGTGAGTGTGTGCAGGTTAGGAGATGGTGGGGGATGTTATTAGGTGCGGGCTCGGGATCTGTGAGTGGGCTGGGGGAGATGGGAGATTATGTGGGTGAGTGCGGAATTTGTGTGTGGGTAGGTGCGGAATATGTGAGTTGACGGGGAGACATGTGTGTGGCTGAGGAATGTGTGTTTGGTTGGGTGGTTAGAGGTGTGTGGGTGGAGGAGGATATTGGGTGAGTGATTGTTGGTGGGAAATGGGACGGGTAGAGGATATGTGAGTGGGTGGGGAGATGTGTGTAGGTGGGGGATGTGTGGGTTATTGAATGTATGTGTGCTTGGGGTGTGGGTGAATGGGATGTGTGGTGGGTGATAGGTGTGTGTGGGTGGGGAGATGTGTAGGTGTAGGGATGTGGTGGATGGGTGGTGGAATGTATTGTATGTGTGTGTGGTTGGGTGGGGAAGTTGGAGTGAATGGGGGATGTGTGGGTGGGTGGTGGATGTGTCTCATAACATAGTAATATGCATTGTTTATGTTTACAAAATTCATGTGACAATTTTTTTTCCTATGCACTGTTGATGAAAGAAAGATGAATGATTGGAAGGGCCGAATGTAAGACGGGCCTGCGTGCCCAATTTGTTACCCTTTGAAAATAAAGTCTGTTCGTTCGTTCGTTCGTTCGTTCCATCAATCTATCAGCCCAGTTATCTATCCGTCCATCCATCAATCTATTAGCCCAGTTATCTATTAGCCCATCCATCAATCTATTAGCCCAGGTATCTATCCGCACATCCATCAATCTGTCAGCCCAGTTATCTATCCACCTATCCATCAATCTCTCAGCCCAGTTATCTTTCCGCCCATCCATCAATCTATTAGCCCAGTTATCTCCGCCCATCCATCAATCTATTAGCCCAGTTATCTATCCGTCCATCCATCAATATATCAGCCCAGTTATCTATCCGCCCATCCATCAATCTATTAGCCCAGTTATCTATCCGCATATCCATCAATCTATCAGCCCAGTTATCTATCCGCCCATCCATCAGTCTATTAGCCCAGTTATCTATCCGTCCATCCATCAATCTATCAGCCCAGTTATCTATCCGCCCATCCATCAATCTATCAGCCCAGTTATCTATCCGTCCATCCATCAATCTCTCAGCCCAGTTATCTATCCGCCCATCCATCAATCTATTAGCCCAGTTATCTATCCGTCCATCCATCAATCTCTCAGCCCAGTTATCTATCCGTCCATCCATCAATCTCTCAGCCCAGTTATCTATCCGTCCATCCATCAATCTCTCAGCCCAGTTATCTATCCGCCCATCCATCAATCTATTAGCCCCGTTATCTATCCGTCCATCCATCAATCTCTCAGCCCAGTTATCTATCCGTCCATCCATCAATCTCTCAGCACAGTTATCTATCCGTCCATCCATCAATCTATCAGCCCAGTTATCTATCCGCCCATCCATCAATCTATCAGCCCAGTTATCTATCCGTCCATCCATCAGTCTATCAGCCCAGTTATCTATCCGCCCATCCATCAATCTATCAGCACACTTATCTATTCGTCCATCCATCAGTCTATCAGACCAGTTATCTATCCGCGCATCCATCAATCTATCAGCCCAGTTATCTATCCGTCCATCCATCAGTCTATCAGTCCAGTTATCTATCCGCGCATATATCAATCTATCAGCCCAGTTATTTATCCGCCCATCCATCAATCTATCAGTCCAGTTATCTATCCGTCCATCCATCAATCTATCAGCCCAGTTATCTATCCGTCCATCCATCAATATATCAGCCCAGGTATCTATCCGTCCATCCATCAATCTATTAGCCCAGTAATCTATCCGCCTATCCATCGATCTATTAGCCCAGGTATCTATCCGCCCATCCATCAATCTATCAGCCCAGTTATCTATCCGTCCATCCATCAATCTATTAGCCCAGTTATCTATTAGCCCATCCATCAATCTATTAGCCCAGGTATCTATCCGCACATCCATCAATATATCAGCCCAGTTATCTATACACCTATCCATCAATCTATCAGCCCAGTTATCTATCCGCCCATCCATCAATCTATTAGCCCAGTTATCTATTAGCCCATCCATCAATCTATTAGCCCAGGTATCTATCCGCACATCCATCAATCTATCAGCCCAGTTATCTATACACCTATCCATCAATCTATCAGCCCAGTTATCTATTCGCCCATCCATCAATCTATTAGCCCAGTTATCTCCGCCCATCCATCAATCTATTAGCCCAGTTATCTATCCGTCCATCCATCAATATATCAGCCCAGTTATCTATCCGCCAATCCATCAATCTATTAGCCCAGTTATCTATCCGCATATCCATCAATCTATTAGCCCAGTTATCTATCCGCCCATCCATCAATCTATCAGCCCAGTTATCTATCCGTCCATCCATCAATCTCTCAGCCCAGTTATCTATCCGCCCATCCATCAATCTATCAGCACACTTATCTATTCGTCCATCCATCAGTCTATCAGCCCAGTTATCTATCCGTCCATCCATCAGTCTATCAGTCCAGTTATCTATCCGCCCATATATCAATCTATCAGCCCAGTTATTTATCCGCCCATCCATCAATCTATCAGTCCAGTTATCTATCCGTCCATCCATCAATCTATCAGCCCAGTTATCTATCCGTCCATCCATCAATATATCAGCCCAGGTATCTATCCGTCCATCCATCAATCTATTAGCCCAGTAATCTATCCGCCTATCCATCAATCTATTAGCCCAGGTATCTATCCGCCCATCCATCAATCTATCAGCCCAGTTATCTATCCGTCCATCCATCAATCTACTAGTCCAGTTATCTATTAGCCCATCCATCAATCTATTAGCCCAGGTATCTATCCGCACATCCATCAATCTATCAGCCCAGTTATCTATACACCTATCCATCAATCTATCAGCCCAGTTATCTATCCGCCCATCCATCAATCTATTAGCCCAGTTATCTCCGCCCATCCATCAATCTATTAGCCCAGTTATCTATCCGTCCATCCATCAATATATCAGCCCAGTTATCTATCCGCCAATCCATCAATCTATTAGCCCAGTTATCTATCCGCATATCCATCAATCTATTAGCCCAGTTATCTATCCGCCCATCCATCAATCTATCAGCCCAGTTATCTATCCGCCCATCCATCAGTCTATTAGCCCAGTTATCTATCCGTCCATCCATCAATCTATCAGCCCAGTTATCTATCCGCCCATCCATCAATCTAGCAGCCCAGTTATCTATCCGTCCATCCATCAATCTCTCAGCCCAGTTATCTATCCGCCCATCCATCAATCTATTAGCCCAGTTATCTATCCGTCCATCCATCAATCTCTCAGCCCAGTTATCTATCCGTCCATCCATCAATCTCTCAGCCCAGTTATCTATCCTTCCATCCATCAATCTCTCAGCCCAGTTATCTATCCTCCCATCCATCAATCTATTAGCCCCGTTATCTATCCGTCCATCCATCAATCTCTCAGCCCAGTTTTCTATCCGTCCATCCATCAATCTCTCAGCACAGTTATCTATCCGTCCATCCATCAATCTATCAGCCCAGTTATCTATCCGTCCATCCATCAATCTCTCAGCCCAGTTATCTATCCGCCTATCCATCAATCTATTAGCCCCGTTATCTATCCGTCCATCCATCAATCTATTAGCCCAGTTATCTATCCGTCCATCCATCAATATATCAGCCCAGTTATCTATCCGCCCATCCATCAATCTATTAGCCCAGTTATCTATCCGCCCATCCATCAATCTATTATCCCAATTATCTATCCGCCCATCCATCAATCTATCAGCCCAGTTATCTATCCGCCCATCCATCAGTCTATTAGCACAGTTATCTATCCGTCCATCCATCAATCTATCAGCCCAGTTATCTATCCGCCCATCCATCAATCTATCAGCCCAGTTATCTATCCGTCCATCCATCAATCTCTCAGCCCAGTTATCTATACGCCAATCCATCAATGTATTAGCCCAGTTATCTATCCGTCCATCCATAAATCTCTTAGCCCAGTTATCTATCCGTCCATCCATCAATCTCTCAGCCCAGTTATCTATCCGCTTATCCATCAATCTATCAGCCCAGTTACCTATCCGCCCATCCATCAATCTATCAGCCCAGTTATCTATCCGCCCATCCATCAATCTATTAGCCCAGTTATCTATCCGCCCATCCATCAGTCTATCAGCCCAGTTATCTATCCGCCCATCCATCAGTCTATCAGCCCAGTTATCTATCCGCCCATCTATCAATCTATCAGCCCACTTATCTATTCGTCCATCCATCAATCTATCAGCCCAGTTATCTATCTGCCCATCCATCAATCTATCAGTCCAGTTATCTATCCGCCCATCCATCAATCTATCAGCCCAGTTATCTATCCACCCATCCATCAATCTATCAGTCCAGTTATCTATCCGTCCATCCATCAATCTATCAGCCCAGTTATCTATCCGTCCATCCATCAATCTATCAGCCCAGTTATCTATCCGTCCAACCATCAGTCTATCAGTCCAGTTATCTATCCGTCCATCCATCAATCTATCAGCTCAGTTATCTATCCGTCCATCCATCAATATATCAGCCCAGGTATCTATCCGTCCATCCATCAATCTCTCAGCCCAGTTATCTATCCTTCCATCCATCAATCTCTCAGCACAGTTATCTATCCGTCCATCCATCAATCTATCAGCCCAGTTATCTATCCGTCCATCCATCAATCTCTCAGCCCAGTTATCTATCCGCCTATCCATCAATCTATTAGCCCCGTTATCTATCCGTCCATCCATCAATCTATTAGCCCAGTTATCTATCCGTCCATCCATCAATATATCAGCCCAGTTATCTATCCGCCCATCCATCAATCTATTAGCCCAGTTATCTATCCGCCCATCCATCAATCTATTATCCCAATTATCTATCCGCCCATCCATCAATCAATCAGCCCAGTTATCTATCCGCCCATCCATCAGTCTATTAGCCCAGTTATCTATCCGTCCATCCATCAATCTATCAGCCCAGTTATCTATCCGCCCATCCATCAATCTATCAGCCCAGTTATCTATCCGTCCATCCATCAATCTCTCAGCCTAGTTATCTATACGCCCATCCATCAATTTATTAGCCCAGTTATCTATATGTCCATCCATCAATCTCTTAGCCCAGTTATCTATCCGTCCATCCATCAATCTCTCAGCCCAGTTATCTATCCGCTTATCCATCAATCTATTAGCCCAGTTATCTATCCGTCCATCCATTAATCTATTAGCCCAGTTATCTATTAGCCCATCCATCAATCTATTAGCAAAGGTATCTATCCGCCCATCCATCAATCTATCAGTCCAGTTATCTATCCGCCCATCCATCAATCTATCAGCCCAGTTATCTATCCACCCATCCATCAATCTATCAGTCCAGTTATCTATCCGTCCATCCATCAATCTATCAGCCCAGTTATCTATCCGTCCATCCATCAATCTATCAGCCCAGTTATCTATCCGTCCATCCATCAGTCTATCAGCCCAGTTATCTATCCGTCCATCCATCAATCTATCAGCCCAGTTATATATCCGTCCATCCATCAGTCTATCAGCCCAGTTATCTAGCCGTCCATCCATCAATCTATCAGCCCAGTTATCTATCCGCCCATCCATCAATCTATCAGCCCAGTTATCTATCCGTCCATCCATCAATCTATCAGACCAGTTATCTATCCGCCCATCCATCAATCTTTTAGCCCAGTTATCTATCCGCCCATCCATCAATCTATTAGCCCAGGTATCTATCCGACCATTCATCAATCTATCAGCCCAGTTATCTATCCGGCCATCCATCAATCTATTAGCCCAGTTATCTATACGCCCATCCATCAATCTATTAGCCCAGGTATCTATCCGTGCATCCATCAATCTATCAGCCCAGGTATCTATCCGTCCATCCATCAATCTATTAGCCCAGTTATCTATCCGCCCATCCATCAATCTATTATCCCAGGTATCTATCCGCCCATCCATCAATCTATCAGCCCAGTTATCTATCCGTCCATCCATCAATCTATTAGCCCAGTTATCTATTAGCCCAACCATCAATCTATTAGCCCAGGTATTTATCCGCCCATCAATCAATCTATTAGCCCAGTTATCTATCCGTCCATCCATCAATATACCAGCCCAGTTATCTATCCGCCCATCCATCAATCCATTAGCCCAGTTATCTATCCGCCCATCCATCAATCTATTAGCCCAGTTATCTATCCGCCCATCCATCAATCTATCAGCCCAGCTATCTATCCGCCCATCCATCAGTCTATTAGCCCAGTAATCTATCCGTCCATCCATCAATCTATCAGCCCAGTTATCTATCCGCCCATCCATCAATCTATCAGACCAGTTATCTATCCGTCCATCCATCAATCTCTCAGCCCAGTTATCTATCCGCACATCCATCAATCTATTAGCCTAGTTATCTATCCGTCCATCCATCAATCTCTCAGCCCAGTTATCTATCCGTCCATCCATCAATCTCTCAGCCCAGTTATCAATCCGTTCATCCATCAATCTCTCAGCCCAGTTATCTATCCGCCCATCGATCAATCTATTAGCCCCGTTATCTATCCGTCCATCCATCAATCTCTCAGCCTAGTTATCTATCCGTCCATCCATCAATCTCTCAGCCCAGTTATCTATCCGTCCATCCATCAATCTATCAGCCCAGTTATCTATCCGTCCATCCATCAATCTCTCAGCCCAGTTATCTATCCGCCCATCCATCAATCTATTAGCCCCGTTATCTATCCGTCCATCCATCAATCTATTAGCCCAGTTATCTATCCGTCCATCCATCAATATATCAGCCCAGTTATCTATCCGCCCATCCATCAATCTATTAGCCCAGTTATCTATCCGCCCATCCATCAATCTATTAGCCCAGTTATCTATCCGCCCATCCATCAATCTATTAGCCCAGTTATCTATCCGCCCATCCATCAATCCATTAGCCCAGTTATCTATCCATCCATCCATCAGTCTATTAGCCCAGTTATCTATCCGCCCATCCATCAATCTATCAGCCCAGTTATCTATCCGTCCATCCATCAGTCTATTACCCCAGTTATCTATCCGTCCATCCATCAATCTATCAGCCCAGTTATATATCCGCCCATCCATCAATCTATCAGCCCAGTTATCTATCCGTCCATCCATCAATCTCTCAGCCCAGTTATCTATCCGCACATCCATCAATCTATCAGCCCAGTTATCTATCCGTCCATCCATCAATCTATCAGCCCAGGTATCTATCCGTCCATCCATCAATCTCTCAGCCCAGTTATCTATCCGCCCATCGATCAATCTATTAGCCCCGTTATCTATCCGTCCATCCATCAATCTATCAGCCCAGTTATCTATCCGTCCATCCATCAATCTCTCAGCCCAGTTATCTATCCGCCCATCCATCAATCTATTAGCCCCGTTATCTATCCGTTTATCCATCAATATATCAGCCCAGTTATCTATCCGCCCATCCATCAATCTATTAGCCCAGTTATCTATCCACCCATCCATCAATCTATCAGTCCAGTTATCTATCCGTCCATCCATCAATCTATCAGCCCAGTTATCTATCCGTCCATCCATCAATCTATCAGCCCAGTTATCTATCCGTCCAACCATCAGTCTATCAGTCCAGTTATCTATCCGTCCATCCATCAATCTATCAGCTCAGTTATCTATCCGTCCATCCATCAATATATCAGCCCAGGTATCTATCCGTCCATCCATCAATCTCTCAGCCCAGTTATCTATCCTTCCATCCATCAATCTCTCAGCACAGTTATCTATCCGTCCATCCATCAATCTATCAGCCCAGTTATCTATCCGTCCATCCATCAATCTCTCAGCCCAGTTATCTATCCGCCTATCCATCAATCTATTAGCCCCGTTATCTATCCGTCCATCCATCAATCTATTAGCCCAGTTATCTATCCGTCCATCCATCAATATATCAGCCCAGTTATCTATCCGCCCATCCATCAATCTATTAGCCCAGTTATCTATCCGCCCATCCATCAATCTATTATCCCAATTATCTATCCGCCCATCCATCAATCAATCAGCCCAGTTATCTATCCGCCCATCCATCAGTCTATTAGCCCAGTTATCTATCCGTCCATCCATCAATCTATCAGCCCAGTTATCTATCCGCCCATCCATCAATCTATCAGCCCAGTTATCTATCCGTCCATCCATCAATCTCTCAGCCTAGTTATCTATACGCCCATCCATCAATTTATTAGCCCAGTTATCTATATGTCCATCCATCAATCTCTTAGCCCAGTTATCTATCCGTCCATCCATCAATCTCTCAGCCCAGTTATCTATCCGCTTATCCATCAATCTATTAGCCCAGTTATCTATCCGTCCATCCATTAATCTATTAGCCCAGTTATCTATTAGCCCATCCATCAATCTATTAGCAAAGGTATCTATCCGCCCATCCATCAATCTATCAGTCCAGTTATCTATCCGCCCATCCATCAATCTATCAGCCCAGTTATCTATCCACCCATCCATCAATCTATCAGTCCAGTTATCTATCCGTCCATCCATCAATCTATCAGCCCAGTTATCTATCCGTCCATCCATCAATCTATCAGCCCAGTTATCTATCCGTCCATCCATCAGTCTATCAGCCCAGTTATCTATCCGTCCATCCATCAATCTATCAGCCCAGTTATATATCCGTCCATCCATCAGTCTATCAGCCCAGTTATCTAGCCGTCCATCCATCAATCTATCAGCCCAGTTATCTATCCGCCCATCCATCAATCTATCAGCCCAGTTATCTATCCGTCCATCCATCAATCTATCAGACCAGTTATCTATCCGCCCATCCATCAATCTTTTAGCCCAGTTATCTATCCGCCCATCCATCAATCTATTAGCCCAGGTATCTATCCGACCATTCATCAATCTATCAGCCCAGTTATCTATCCGGCCATCCATCAATCTATTAGCCCAGTTATCTATACGCCCATCCATCAATCTATTAGCCCAGGTATCTATCCGTGCATCCATCAATCTATCAGCCCAGGTATCTATCCGTCCATCCATCAATCTATTAGCCCAGTTATCTATCCGCCCATCCATCAATCTATTATCCCAGGTATCTATCCGCCCATCCATCAATCTATCAGCCCAGTTATCTATCCGTCCATCCATCAATCTATTAGCCCAGTTATCTATTAGCCCAACCATCAATCTATTAGCCCAGGTATTTATCCGCCCATCAATCAATCTATTAGCCCAGTTATCTATCCGTCCATCCATCAATATACCAGCCCAGTTATCTATCCGCCCATCCATCAATCCATTAGCCCAGTTATCTATCCGCCCATCCATCAATCTATTAGCCCAGTTATCTATCCGCCCATCCATCAATCTATCAGCCCAGCTATCTATCCGCCCATCCATCAGTCTATTAGCCCAGTAATCTATCCGTCCATCCATCAATCTATCAGCCCAGTTATCTATCCGCCCATCCATCAATCTATCAGACCAGTTATCTATCCGTCCATCCATCAATCTCTCAGCCCAGTTATCTATCCGCACATCCATCAATCTATTAGCCTAGTTATCTATCCGTCCATCCATCAATCTCTCAGCCCAGTTATCTATCCGTCCATCCATCAATCTCTCAGCCCAGTTATCAATCCGTTCATCCATCAATCTCTCAGCCCAGTTATCTATCCGCCCATCGATCAATCTATTAGCCCCGTTATCTATCCGTCCATCCATCAATCTCTCAGCCTAGTTATCTATCCGTCCATCCATCAATCTCTCAGCCCAGTTATCTATCCGTCCATCCATCAATCTATCAGCCCAGTTATCTATCCGTCCATCCATCAATCTCTCAGCCCAGTTATCTATCCGCCCATCCATCAATCTATTAGCCCCGTTATCTATCCGTCCATCCATCAATCTATTAGCCCAGTTATCTATCCGTCCATCCATCAATATATCAGCCCAGTTATCTATCCGCCCATCCATCAATCTATTAGCCCAGTTATCTATCCGCCCATCCATCAATCTATTAGCCCAGTTATCTATCCGCCCATCCATCAATCTATTAGCCCAGTTATCTATCCGCCCATCCATCAATCCATTAGCCCAGTTATCTATCCATCCATCCATCAGTCTATTAGCCCAGTTATCTATCCGCCCATCCATCAATCTATCAGCCCAGTTATCTATCCGTCCATCCATCAGTCTATTACCCCAGTTATCTATCCGTCCATCCATCAATCTATCAGCCCAGTTATATATCCGCCCATCCATCAATCTATCAGCCCAGTTATCTATCCGTCCATCCATCAATCTCTCAGCCCAGTTATCTATCCGCACATCCATCAATCTATCAGCCCAGTTATCTATCCGTCCATCCATCAATCTATCAGCCCAGGTATCTATCCGTCCATCCATCAATCTCTCAGCCCAGTTATCTATCCGCCCATCGATCAATCTATTAGCCCCGTTATCTATCCGTCCATCCATCAATCTATCAGCCCAGTTATCTATCCGTCCATCCATCAATCTCTCAGCCCAGTTATCTATCCGCCCATCCATCAATCTATTAGCCCCGTTATCTATCCGTTTATCCATCAATATATCAGCCCAGTTATCTATCCGCCCATCCATCAATCTATTAGCCCAGTTATCTATCCGCCCATCCATTAATCTATTAGCCCAGTTATCTATCCGCCCATCCATCAATCCATTAGCCCAGTTATCTATCCATCCATCCATCAATCTATTAGCCCAGTTATCTATCCGCCCATCCATCAATCTATCAGCCCAGTTATCTATCCGTCCATCCATCAGTCTATAAGCCCAGTTATCTATCCGTCCATCCATCAATCTATCAGCCCAGTTATATATCCGCCCATTCATCAATCTATCAGCCCAGTTATCTATCCGTCCATCCATCAATCTCTCAGCCCAGTTATCTATCCGCACATCCATCAATCTATCAGCCCAGTTATCTATCCGTCCATCCATCAGTCTATCAGCCCTGTTATCTATCCGTCCATCCATCAATCTATCAGCCCAGGTATCTATCCGTCCATCCATCAATCTCTCAGCCTAGTTATCTATCCGCCCATCGATCAATCTATTAGCCCCGTTATCTATCCGTCCATCCATCAATCTCTCAGCGCAGTTATCTATCCGTCCATCCATCAATCTCTCAGCCCAGTTATCTATCCGTCCATCCATCAATCTATCAGCCCAGTTATCTATCCGTCCATCCATCAATCTCTCAGCCCAGTTATCTATCCGCCCATCCATCAATCTATTAGCCCAGTTATCTATCCGTCCATCCATCAATATATCAGCCCAGTTATCTATCCGCCCATCCATCAATCTATTAGCCCAGTTATCTATCCGCCCATCCATCAATCTATTAGCCCAGTTATCTATCCGCCCATCCATCAATCTATCAGCCCAGATATCTATCCGCCCATCCATCAGTCTATTAGCCCAGTTATCTATCCGTCCATCCATCAATCTATCAGCCCAGTTATCTATCCGTCCATCCATCAGTCTATTAGCCCAGTTATCTATCCGTCCATCCATCAATATATCAGCCCAGTTATCTATCCGCCCATCCATCAATCTAATAGCCCAGTTATCTATCCGCCCATCCATCAATCTATTAGCCCAGTTATCTATCCGCCCATCCATCAATCTATCAGCCCAGATATCTATCCGCCCATCCATCAGTCTATTAGCCCAGTTATCTATCCGTCCATCCATCAATCTATCAGCCCAGTTATCTATCCGTCCATCCATCAGTCTATTAGCCCAGTTATCTATCCGTCCATCCATCAATCTATCAGCCCAGTTATCTATCCGTCCATCCATCAATCTATTAGCCCAGTTATCTATCCGCCCATCCATCAATCTATCAGCCCAGTTATCTATCCGTCCATCCATCAATCTATCAGCCCAGTTATCTATCCGTCCATCCATCAATCTATTAGCCCAGTTATCTATCCGCCCATCCATCAATCTATCAGCCCAGTTATCTATCCGTCCATCCATCAGTCTATCAGCCCAGTTATCTATCCGTCCATCCATCAAATCTATCAGCCCAGTTATCTATCTGTCCATCCATCAGTCTATCAGCCCTGTTATCTATCCGCCCATCCATCAATCCATTAGCCCAGTTATCTATCCATCCATCCATCAGTCTATTAGCCCAGTTATCTATCCGCCCATCCATCAATCTATCAGCCCAGTTATCTATCCGTCCATCCATCAGTCTATTACCCCAGTTATCTATCCGTCCATCCATCAATCTATCAGCCCAGTTATATATCCGCCCATCCATCAATCTATCAGCCCAGTTATCTATCCGTCCATCCATCAATCTCTCAGCCCAGTTATCTATCCGCACATCCATCAATCTATCAGCCCAGTTATCTATCCGTCCATCCATCAATCTATCAGCCAGGTATCTATCCGTCCATCCATCAATCTCTCAGCCCAGTTATCTATCCGCCCATCGATCAATCTATTAGCCCCGTTATCTATCCGTCCATCCATCAATCTCTCAGCGCAGTTATCTATCCGTCCATCCATCAATATCTCAGCCCAGTTATCTATCCGTCCATCCATCAATCTATCAGCCCAGTTATCTATCCGTCCATCCATCAATCTCTCAGCCCAGTTATCTATCCGCCCATCCATCAATCTATTAGCCCAGTTATCTATCCGTCCATCCATCAATATATCAGCCCAGTTATCTATCCGCCCATCCATCAATCTATTAGCCCAGTTATCTATCCGCCCATCCATCAATCTATTAGCCCAGTTATCTATCCGCCCATCCATCAATCTATCAGCCCAGATATCTATCCGCCCATCCATCAGTCTATTAGTCCAGTTATCTATCCGTCCATCCATCAATCTATCAGCCCAGTTATCTATCCGTCCATCCATCAGTCTATTAGCCCAGTTATCTATCCGTCCATCCATCAATATATCAGCCCAGTTATCTATCCGCCCATCCATCAATCTAATAGCCCAGTTATCTATCCGCCAATCCATCAATCTATCAGCCCAGTTATCTATCCGTCCATCCATCAGTCTATTAGCCCAGTTATCTATCCGTCCATCCATCAATCTATAAGCCCAGTTATCTATCCGTCCATCCATCAATCTCTCAGCCCAGTTATCTATCCGCCCATCCATCAATCTATTAGCCCAGTTATCTATCCGTCCATCCATCAATCTCTCAGCCCAGTTATCTATCCGCCCATCCATCAATCTATCAGCCCAGTTATTTATCCGTCCATCCATCAATCTATCAGCCCAGTTATCTATCCGTCCATCCATCAGTCTATCAGCCCAGTTATCTATCCGCCCATCCATCAGTCTATCAGCTCAGTTATCTATCCGCCCATCCATCAGTATATCAGCCCAGTTATTTATCCGTCCATCCATCAATCTATCAGCCCAGTTATCTATCCGTCCATCCATCAGTCTATCAGCCCAGTTATCTATCCGTCCATCCATCAATCTATCAGCCCAGTTATCTATCCGCCCATCCATCAGTCTATCAGCTCAGTTATCTATCCGCCCATCCATCAGTATATCAGCCCAGTTATCTATCCGCCCATCCATCAATCTATCAGTCCAGTTATCTATCCGTCCATGCATGAATCTATCAGCCCAGTTATCTATCCGTCCATCCATCAGTCTATCAGCCCAGTTATCTATCCGCCCATCCATCAATCTATCAGCACACTTATCTATTCGTCCATCCATCAGTCTATCAGCCCTGTTATCTATCCGTCCATCCATCAGTCTATCAGCCCAGTTATCTATCCGCCCATCCATCAGTCTATCAGCCCAGTTATCTATCCGTCCATCCATCAGTCTATTAGCCCAGTTATCTATCCGCCCATCCATCAGCCTATCAGCCCAGTTATCTATCCGTCCATCCATCAGTCTATCAGCCCAGTTATCTATCCGCCCATCCATCAATCTATAAGCCCACTTATCTATTCGTCCATCCATCAATCTATCAGCCCAGTTATCTATCCGCCCATCCATCAATCTATCAGTCCAGTTATCTATCCGCCCATATATCAATCTATCAGCCCAGTTATTTATCCGTCCATCCATCAATCTATCAGCCCAGTTATCTATCCGTCCATCCATCAGTCTATCAGCCCAGTTATCTATCCGTCCATCCATCAATCTATCAGCCCAGTTATCTATCCGTCCATCCATCAGTCTATCAGCCCAGTTATCTATCCGTCCATCCATCAATCTATCAGCCCAGTTATCTATCCGCCCATCCATCAATCTATCAGCCCAGGTATCTATCCGTCCATCCATCAATCTATCAGCCCAGTTATCTATCCGTCCATCCATCAATCTATTAGCCCAGTTATCTATCCGCCCACCCATCAATCTATTAGCCCAGGTATCTATCCGCCCATCCATCAATCTATCAGCCCAGTTATCTATCCGTCCATCCATCAATCTATTAGCCCAGTTATCTATCCGCCCATCCATCAACCTATTAGCCCAGATATCTATCCGTCCATCCATCAATATATCAGCCCAGGTATCTATCCGTCCATCCATCAATCTATTAGCCCAGTAATCTATCCGCCTATCCATCAATCTATTAGCCCAGGTATCTATCCGCCCATTTGAAACAACAATCCATGCCTTAAAACTAAAGAGTGCACAGTCATTTGACAAAAGTGCACAAACAGGAAGTATTCATAGTGCTGCAGAGATGTGTATGACCAGTGGATGTTCGTCGCAAAATGACATGCAGTTAGTTTCCACAGGCTGCAACACTACTAAACCTGTAGAACGTGCACCATCCATCTACCCCATTGATGTGCGTGTCAGCAATAGGTCCCAGGCCTCAAGTGTAGACTCTCCAGCAGCAGACGAGAAGTTAAAGAGCTCAGCCACTACCACTACTGAGCATCAACAACCAGCCCAAACAAGCAACGACTATAATAAACAAGAACGCATGAAAGATGACAGCGATCAGTGGCAAGAAATCAAACGGGCGCGTCAACAGCGTGAAATAACAATGGATGACAGTGCAACTCATGTCGTCATTGGAGACTCTCTGCTCAAGGGAATCTATAGTGACCGCATGTCATCTTCTGACAGCGAAACTACCTCGATCTACCCGCTACCAGGAGCTGACATTGACAGACTGACCTCTACACTGCGGAAATTCAAGGTGAATGATAGAATTAGAAGAACAACAGTCCATATCGGTGTCAACAATATTATGAACAATCACATCATAAGCACCTCACAACTCGCTACATTGGAGGTGTTGTTGCGCAAGAAATTTCCTAAAGCATCTATTTTCTTTTCATCAATCATACTGCCATGTTATGGATTCCAGCGCCGCACTGCCGATGCTGGCAATCTGACTCTACATAAATTTTGTCAAGAAACTAACAATGCTTTCATTAATAATACCCCGTATTTCACATCACCGTCCGGGGCTCCCAAGAAAAAACTATATAAGGATCAACTACATTGTTCAAAACTAGGAACTAGCATACTAGCGAAGAACATAAAATATCCTGAACGTACACAACAATTAGAACCAGTTTCAGTTACAGGAGTAAACCGATCTTCACCTCCGGCTGTAGCCATCTCTCAGTGTTCAGAAAACACTCAACCTCTGCCCACACCACCCTTGCCTATTCCCCAGGAATACAAGGCTGTAAATAGCGACCCAGGCTCCAATCCCAATGTTGCTAACTATGGTGCATTGTTTCCTCCCTTGCCCATAAAACAGTCTCCACCTAGCATGTCAAAGGGGTCACCGATAAACAATGTTGCGGTGCCCCCGATGCCTGCTTCCAATGTAGGCACTTCCAGTAGCTCTCATAGCAGTGGTCCCTCGTTGGACGGTAATCCACACTCTTATCAGTGGAATTGTCAACTTCAACAGCTAATGCAATACAATCCTGCAGCCCTGCACCAAGCTTTAATGATGTCACTCCATCACAGACATTTTCCTATCCCCTCTAATAGTCGTAACTACCACTAAATAACGTTTCAAAACCTCTGAAATTGTTCTACCACAAGCGACATCATCTTTTCATTGTGTAATGTTCGCCAATCACGATCAGTGGCTCAACAAAGATGGTCTACATATAGGCCATCTCAACATCTATCATTTGCTCAATAAATTACCTGAGCTTTCAGTAATACTGTGCAAACAGTTCCATGTGTTTGGAATCACAGAAAGCCGTCTCAACGACAAAATAACAGACTCTGAAATCTCTCTTAAGGGGTTTAAAGTAATTCGAAGAGACGCACATCAAAAATTAGAGACAGGTATTGCTGTATACATTTCAAATTCTCTCAACTGTTCCCGTAGAAGTGATCTCGAGATAGAAGAGATAGAATGTGTTTGGTTAGAGGTGAAGCCAGTCAGCCATCAACCGTTTCTCATTGGATACCTATATCGAAATCCCTGTGCTGGGTATAGTTGGTATGACTGTTTCACTACAATGATGGATAGGGTGTTTACAGCAGGTAGAGAAGTCATGATATTAGGTGACTTTAACATAGATATTACTAAATCCAACCAGACATGGGAAGATATCATTCTATCTTACAATTTCAAACAACTAATAAATCGTCCCACAAGAGTTACAGACACCTCCTCAACTATAATTGATCATATATATGTTACTTGTCCAGTTAATATTACCGAATGTTCTGTTCCTGTTAGTGCAGTTAGTGACCATTAACCAATATGTTGTACATGGTCGAAAATTGGGTTCAAAACTCCTAAAAATAAACATTTAAGCATCAAATTTAGAAACTTTAAAGCTCTCAACCAAAATTTATTTTTAGACGACTTAAAAAATGCAGCCCTTGAACATGTTTGCCAACTTCCTGATCCGGATGATGCACTAGCTTACTGGACAAAGACAGTCTACAATGTATTTGATAAACATGTGCCAGTCAAAGAAGTTCGAGTCAAGAATCAACATAAGTCCCCGTGGGTCACTAGCGAAGTTCTCGAAATCATGAGAGAACGAGATACAGCACACAAAAATAAAGATTTTATCAATTACCGCAGACTAAGAAATAAAGTTAAATATGAAATTCGTAGGATAAAGAAAGATCATTTCAAAAATTTGATTGTAGATAAATCAAATAATACAAATATATGGAAGGCTATTAACTCGCTAACCAACAAGAAACACTCTTCAGAGTCAGCAATACCAAACTCTATAACATGCGAGGATTTCAGTTACTTCTTTCAATCAGAAATAGAGAATCTAAAGTCCTCAATACCAGACTCAGTATGTAATTTAAGTTCACTGTCATCATTCTGTGAAGGGAAGTGCTCTAGAAATATTCCCCATGAGAATTCCTTGATGTCTGTTGCAGAAGTATATAAATATCTCTCGAATCTCAAAGCAACAAATTCAGAAGGCCTAGATGGTATCAGTAATAGAATTCTTCGGTGTGCTGCACCTATTATTAGTGAGTCCTTAACGTTCATATATAACCAGTGCCTATCCAAAAACTACTTTCCATCTGCCTTTAAAGTTGCTAAAGTGTATCCTCTACTTAAAAATGGTTCAACTGATATTAGCGTCTTGGGTAATTATAGACCTATTTCCTTACTATCGTCGCTATCAAAGCCATTAGAAAAACACATGCATAAAATAACACTACATCATTTAATTAACAACGATCTAATAATTGACAGTCAATCTGGGTTTCGACCTAAATATTCTTGCCATAGTGCCCTTACAAAAATGACCGATAACTGGCATCTTTGTATCAACAATGGCAACATTTGTGGAGCAGTATTTGTAGACTTTAAAAAGGCCTTTGATATGGTAGATCATGATATTTTAATTAGAAAATTAAAACACATGAAGACTGGCACCAATATGGTGGACCTAATTACGTCATTTTTATCAGACAGACAACAAGTAGTGTCCTTCAATAACTGTCTATCAAGACCCACACAACTTAATTTTGGGGTGCCTCAGGGCTCAATACTAGGTCCGCTGCTTTTTGCAGTGTATATTAACGATCTTCCTTTATACCTCAATACTTCGTGTGATCTATTTGCGGACGACTGCACTATTTACACAAGTCAAGAGAGCCTTTGTGACTTAGAGAGCTCTTTACAAAACGATCTTGACAACCTTAGTAGATGGAGCAATGAAAATCGCATGTTAATTAACATCGACAAAACCAAATCCATGCTAATAACGACCAGACAAAAACTACAGACCCTAGCCATAACTGGGACACAGCTCGAGCTCCACGTGGACACGTTACCTATAATTAATGTAAATGAACATAAAACATTAGGTCTTTTAATTGACAGACATTTAAACTTGAGCCCTCATGTTCACGCCCTTACCAAGAGAATAGCACAAAAAGTTTACCAACTTGCTAAAATTCAACACTTTTTGGATGAAAGCACACGTAAAATATTCTATGCATCCTATATCCAATCACCTCTCGATTATTGTTCCACAGTCTGGGATGGCTGCCCTAAATCTAATATGAAACGATTGTGCTCGCTTCAAAACCGCGCTATACGTCTAGTTTCTAGCATAAAGCACGTTGAAAGTAATAAATTGTACAGCCATCTAAGACTTCTACCACTTCAAAAGCGCTTCCTTTTTAACAAAGCCAAATTAGTGAATAAAATTATATCTGAAAATACCCCAGAGTATCTTCTACCGTTAATTCAATCTAATGCAATGAACAGTAAGCGCTTAAATTTATTACAGCTTCCTAAGCCTAGATTGGACTTATACAAAACTTGTTTCGCATATTCTGGTGCTCACTTGTGGAATAGCCTTCAAACAGAACTGAAAACACCAATGAGTCCCTACACATTCAACCGAAAACTCTTTCAATATTTACTTCATACCGACTATATGCCTCCATAAGTCACCTACTAGTATCATTTTTCCACTATCATTCTTCACTGTATGTGTGTGAACGAGACAGTGGGTGAGAGAGTGAGTGAGAAAGAGTGTGAGTGGAGGAATTAGTATGATAGAGAGAGTGAGAGAGTATGCATGCGCGTGTGCCTGAGTGAGTGTAAAAGTGAGTGAGTGTGTGGACATATGTGTGAGAGATTTAGTTAGAGAATGAGTGAATCTGAGAGAGTGGGTGTGTTGTGTGTCTGCCTGTCTGTGTGATAGAGTGTGAAAGTTAGTGAGTGAGTGTGAGTTAGAGAGTCATCGAGTAAATGAGTGAGTAAGGGAGCGTGAGTGAGTGAGAGAGAATTTGTGGGTATGCGTGTATGTGCACGAATGAGTGAGTGTGAGAGCGAGTGAGTGGGTAAAAGAGAGAGCGTGGGTGAATGAGAGAGTGCATGAGAAAGTGTAATGTATGTGTGTGCATGTCTGGATGTGTGTATGGGTGTATATGTGTGTACATGTGTGTATCTGTGTGTGACTCTGTGTGTATGTCTGTACGTGTGTTAAAGTGTGCGTTCATGTGTTTATATGCGTTTATATGCATGTGCGTGTGTGTATGTGTGTATGGATGAGTCTGTGTGTGTGTGCTCGTGTATGTATTGTATATCTTTGTATGTGTAAGTGTGCATGCATGCAGTGTATGCGAGGGAGTGTATATTCGGGTGTTATGTGAGTACGTGTGAGTAAGTATATGGATGTGTGCAGGTGTGTGTATTGTGTGGGTATGATGTGTGTGGGTGTGTGTATGTACATGTGTGTGAGAGAGAAGAGAGAGAGAGAGAGAGAGAGAGAGAGAGAGAGAGAGAGTTGAGCGCACGCATGTCATCTAACATGCTGATCCATATGTTTTGTGTATTCTCATTTTTTTTTTCATATTATCATTTTGATGCACTTGATTTTAACATGCATAAAATGAATTCATGTAAATTACTGTAAAGCAAGTGAGAGAGTTAGTGAGTGTAAGTAAGAGAGAGAGAGAGAGAGAGAGAGAGTGAATGAGTGTGAGAGTGTGTGTATGTAAAGAGAGCGCAAGAGAGAGAGAGAGAGAGAGAGAGAGAGAGAGAGAGAGAGAGAGAGAGAGAGGGGGGGGAGAGCAAAAAAAAGAGTTGAATTGCATCACTAATTTTTACGCTACATAATGTATATGTACAATTTTTTCTCCACTTCTTGCAATTGCGAGAATTCTCACGATAATCGTCAGTGTCTCAATTGTGTGTAAAGTGTGGGAGTTTGTTCTTATTAGCTTCAGTGATCATGTGAGGCATCAAGTATTTGTCTAGATGTGAGGATGTATGTATGGGTATGTATGTGAGGGATATGTGTGTGTGTGTGTGGGGAATGTGTGTGTGTGTGTCTGTGTAAGAGAGAGAGAGAGAGAGAGAGAGAGAGAGAGAGAGAGAGAGAGAGAGAGAGAGGGAGAGAGAGAGAGAGAGAGAGAGAGAGAGAGAGAGAGAGAGAATTCAGTGCTCGCATGTCCTGTAACATGCCATTCCATATTTTTTGTGTATTTTCATCTTTCACATTATCATTTTGTATGTATGACACTTGATTTTATCATGTATAATATAACATTACTGTAATGTGCGTGAGAGCGTTAGTGTGAGAGAGAGAGAGAGAGAGAGAGAGAGAGAGAGAGAGAGAGAGAGAGAGAGAGAGAGAGAGAGAGAGAGGGAGAGAGAGTTGAATTGCATCACTAATTTTTAAGTTACAAAATGTATATGTACAATTTTTCTCCATTTTCTTTACAATTTTGCGACAATGCTCACGACAATCGTCACTGTATGTGTGTGTAAAGTGTGGGAGTTTGATCATAATAGTAGGTTGGGGGATCGGGGGATGTGTGTGTGGATGGATTCGTGATGTGTGTGGGTGGGCTCAGGATGTGTGGGTGGGAGGGGTGGGTTTGTGTGGGTGGGTGGGGGATTGTGTTTGGGTGGGTGGGGGATTGTGTGTAGGTGCGTGCGAGATGTATGGGTGTATGGGGAGATGTGTTTGTGGGTGGGGATGTGTGTTTGTGTAGGTGGTTGTGGGTGAGTGGGTGGAGGAGGATATGTTGGTGGATGATTGATGGTGGGTTATGGGATGGGTGGGGGTATATGTGTGGGTGGGGAGATGTGGGTGTGGGGATATGTGGTGGGTGGGAGATGTGTGCAGGTGGGGTGGTTGTGGGTTTGGGGATGTGTGTGTGGGTGAGGGGTGTGTGGGTGTGGGATGTTTGGGTGGATGGGTGGGGAGTGTGTGTGTGGGTGAGAGATGTGTGGGTGAATGTGTGCGGGGGTGTGTGGGTTGGGGGAGGGGTGCGTTATGGGTGTGGGTGATGGATTTGGAGATGTGTGTGTGGGTGGGGGTGTGTGTGGCTGAATGAAGGATGTATGTGTGGGTAGTGAGGGTGATTGTAGTTGGGGGATGTGTGGATGGGTAGGAGATGTGTGGATAGATGTGTGTGTGGGTGAGGGATGTGTCTTTGGGATGTGTGTGGGTGTGGTATTGTGTGGGTGTGGTATTGTGTGGGAGGGGAGCTGGGTGTGGTTAAATGATGTTTGTGTGGGTGGGTGAAGGTGTGGTTGGGTTTGTGGGTGGGTGAAGGATGTGTGTGAGGGTGGGGGATGTGTGCTTAGATGGGTGGTTGGGATGCGTGAGTGTGGGTGGGTAGATAGGAGATGTATGTGTTGATGAGTGGGTAAGGGATGTGTGGGTGTTAGTGGTTGAGGGATAAGTACGCGTGTCTAGGGATGTGTGAGGGGATGAATGTATGGGTTGTGTGTGCGTGGATGGGAGGTGTGTGTTTGTGAATGGGGAATGTGTTGGTGGGTGGGGATGTGTGTGAAGGATGTTTGTATGGGTGGGGAGATTGTGCGTGGGTGGGGATGTGTGTGTATATGGGTAGGGGTGTGTGGTTAAGGGGTGTGTGGCTGGGGGAATAGGTGGATGGAGGATATGTGGTTGGGTGGATGATGTGTGGTTGGGTAGAGGATGTGTGGTTGGGTAGAGGATGTGTGGGTGGGTGATTGTTTATGAGTAAGGGTGTGTGGTTAAGGGATGTTTGGTTGGGGGATGGGTGGGTAGAGGATGTGTGGGTGGGTAGAAAATATGTGGGTGGGTGAGTGTGTGCAGGTTAGGAGATGGTGGGGGATGTTTGTAGGTGCGGGCTCGGGATCTGTGAGTGGGCTGGGGGAGATGGGAGATTATGTGGGTGAGTGCGGAATTTGTGTGTGGGTAGGTGCGGAATATGTGAGTTGACGGGGAGACATGTGTGTGGCTGAGGAATGTGTGTTTGGTTGGGTGGTTAGAGGTGTGTGGGTGGAGGAGGATATTGGGTGAGTGATTGTTGGTGGGAAATGGGACGGGTAGAGGATATGTGAGTGGGTGGGGAGATGTGTGTAGGTGGGGGATGTGTGGGTTATTGAATGTATGTGTGCTTGGGGTGTGGGTGAATGGGATGTGTGGTGGGTGATAGGTGTGTGTGGGTGGGGAGATGTGTAGGTGTAGGGATGTGGTGGATGGGTGGGGGAATGTATTGTATGTGTGTGTGGTTGGGTGGGGAAGTTGGAGTGAATGGGGGATGTGTGGGTGGGTGGTGGATGTGTCTCATAACATAGTAATATGCATTGTTTATGTTTACAAAATTCATGTGACAATTTTTTTTCCTATGCACTGTTGATGAAAGAAAGATGAATGATTGGAAGGGCCGAATGTAAGACGGGCCTGCGTGCCCAATTTGTTACCCTTTGAAAATAAAGTCTGTTCGTTCGTTCGTTCGTTCGTTCCATCAATCTATCAGCCCAGTTATCTATCCGTCCATCCATCAATCTATTAGCCCAGTTATCTATTAGCCCATCCATCAATCTATTAGCCCAGGTATCTATCCGCACATCCATCAATCTGTCAGCCCAGTTATCTATCCACCTATCCATCAATCTCTCAGCCCAGTTATCTTTCCGCCCATCCATCAATCTATTAGCCCAGTTATCTCCGCCCATCCATCAATCTATTAGCCCAGTTATCTATCCGTCCATCCATCAATATATCAGCCCAGTTATCTATCCGCCCATCCATCAATCTATTAGCCAAGTTATCTATCCGCATATCCATCAATCTATTAGCCCAGTTATCTATCCGCCCATCCATCAATCTATCAGCCCAGTTATCTATCCGCCCATCCATCAGTCTATTAGCCCAGTTATCTATCCGTCCATCCATCAATCTATCAGCCCAGTTATCTATCCGCCCATCCATCAATCTATCAGCCCAGTTATCTATCCGTCCATCCATCAATCTCTCAGCCCAGTTATCTATCCGTCCATCCATCAATCTATTAGCCCAGTTATCTATCCGTCCATCCATCAATCTCTCAGCCCAGTTATCTATCCGTCCATCCATCAATCTCTCAGCCCAGTTATCTATCCGTCCATCCATCAATCTCTCAGCCCAGTTATCTATCCGCCCATCCATCAATCTATTAGCCCCGTTATCTATCCGTCCATCCATCAATCTCTCAGCCTAGTTATCTATCCGTCCATCCATCAATCTCTCAGCACAGTTATCTATCCGTCCATCCATCAATCTATCAGCCCAGTTATCTATCCGCCCATCCATCAATCTATCAGCCCAGTTATCTATCCGTCCATCCATCAGTCTATCAGCCCAGTTATCTATCCGCCCATCCATCAATCTATCAGCACACTTATCTATTCGTCCATCCATCAGTCTATCAGACCAGTTATCTATCCGCGCATCCATCAATCTATCAGCCCAGTTATCTATCCGTCCATCCATCAGTCTATCAGTCCAGTTATCTATCCGCGCATATATCAATCTATCAGCCCAGTTATTTATCCGCCCATCCATCAATCTATCAGTCCAGTTATCTATCCGTCCATCCATCAATCTATCAGCCCAGTTATCTATCCGTCCATCCATCAATATATCAGCCCAGGTATCTATCCGTCCATCCATCAATCTATTAGCCCAGTAATCTATCCGCCTATCCATCGATCTATTAGCCCAGGTATCTATCCGCCCATCCATCAATCTATCAGCCCAGTTATCTATCCGTCCATCCATCAATCTATTAGCCCAGTTATCTATTAGCCCATCCATCAATCTATTAGCCCAGGTATCTATCCGCACATCCATCAATATATCAGCCCAGTTATCTATACACCTATCCATCAATCTATCAGCCCAGTTATCTATCCGCCCATCCATCAATCTATTAGCCCAGTTATCTCCGCCCATCCATCAATCTATTAGCCTAGTTATCTATCCGTCCATCCATCAATATATCAGCCCAGTTATCTATCCGCCCATCCATCAATCTATTAGCCCAGTTATCTATCCGCATATCCATCAATCTATTAACCCAGTTATCTATCCGCCCATCCATCAATCTATCAGCCCAGTTATCTATCCGCCCATCCATCAGTCTATTAGCCCAGTTATCTATCCGTCCATCCATCAATCTATCAGCCCAGTTATCTATCCGCCCATCCATCAATCTATCAGCCCAGTTATCTATCCGTCCATCCATCAATCTCTCAGCCCAGTTATCTATCCGTCCATCCATCAGTCTATCAGCCCAGTTATCTATCCGCCCATCCATCAATCTATCAGCACACTTATCTATTCGTCCATCCATCAGTCTATCAGCCCAGTTATCTATCCGTCCATCCATCAGTCTATCAGTCCAGTTATCTATCCGCCCATATATCAATCTATCAGCCCAGTTATTTATCCGCCCATCCATCAATCTATCAGTCCAGTTATCTATCCATCCATCCATCAATCTATCAGCCCAGTTATCTATCCGTCCATCCATCAATATATCAGCCCAGGTATCTATCCGTCCATCCATCAATCTATTAGCCCAGTAATCTATCCGCCTATCCATCAATCTATTAGCCCAGGTATCTATCCGCCCATCCATCAATCTATCAGCCCAGTTATCTATCCGTCCATCCATCAATCTACTAGTCCAGTTATCTATTAGCCCATCCATCAATCTATTAGCCCAGGTATCTATCCGCACATCCATCAATCTATCAGCCCAGTTATCTATACACCTATCCATCAATCTATCAGCCCAGTTATCTATCCGCCCATCCATCAATCTATTAGCCCAGTTATCTCCGCCCATCCATCAATCTATTAGCCCAGTTATCTATCCGTCCATCCATCAATATATCAGCCCAGTTATCTATCCGCCAATCCATCAATCTATTAGCCCAGTTATCTATCCGCATATCCATCAATCTATTAGCCCAGTTATCTATCCGCCCATCCATCAATCTATCAGCCCAGTTATCTATCCGCCCATCCATCAGTCTATTAGCCCAGTTATCTATCCGGCCATCCATCAATCTATCAGCCCAGTTATCTATCCGCCCATCCATCAATCTATCAGCCCAGTTATCTATCCGTCCATCCATCAATCTCTCAGCCCAGTTATCTATCCGCCCATCCATCAATCTATTAGCCCAGTTATCTATCCGTCCATCCATCAATCTCTCAGCCCAGTTATCTATCCGTCCATCCATCAATCTCTCAGCCCAGTTATCTATCCTTCCATCCATCAATCTCTCAGCCCAGTTATCTATCCGCCCATCCATCAATCTATTAGCCCCGTTATCTATCCGTCCATCCATCAATCTCTCAGCCCAGTTTTCTATCCGTCCATCCATCAATCTCTCAGCACAGTTATCTATCCGTCCATCCATCAATCTATCAGCCCAGTTATCTATCCGTCCATCCATCAATCTCTCAGCACAGTTATCTATCCGCCTATCCATCAATCTATTAGCCCCGTTATCTATCCGTCCATCCATCAATCTATTAGCCCAGTTATCTATCCGTCCATCCATCAATATATCAGCCCAGTTATCTATCCGCCCATCCATCAATCTATTAGCCCAGTTATCTATCCGCCCATCCATCAATCTATTATCCCAATTATCTATCCGCCCATCCATCAATCTATCAGCCCAGTTATCTATCCGCCCATCCATCAGTCTATTAGCACAGTTATCTATCCGTCCATACATCAATCTATCAGCCCAGTTATCTATCCGCCCATCCATCAATCTATCAGCCCAGTTATCTATCCGTCCATCCATCAATCTCTCAGCCCAGTTATCTATACGCCAATCCATCAATGTATTAGCCCAGTTATCTATCCGTCCATCCATAAATCTCTTAGCCCAGTTATCTATCCGTCCATCCATCAATCTCTCAGCCCAGTTATCTATCCGCTTATCCATCAATCTATCAGCCCAGTTACCTATCCGCCCATCCATCAATCTATCAGCCCAGTTATCTATCCGCCCATCCATCAATCTATTAGCCCAGTTATCTATCCGCCCATCCATCAGTCTATCAGCCCAGTTATCTATCCGCCCATCCATCAGTCTATCAGCCCAGTTATCTATCCGCCCATCTATCAATCTATCAGCCCACTTATCTATTCGTCCATCCATCAATCTATCAGCACAGTTATCTATCTGCCCATCCATCAATCTATCAGTCCAGTTATCTATCCGCCCATCCATCAATCTATCAGCCCAGTTATCTATCCACCCATCCATCAATCTATCAGTCCAGTTATCTATCCGTCCATCCATCAATCTATCAGCCCAGTTATCTATCCGTCCATCCATCAATCTATCAGCCCAGTTATCTATCCGTCCATCCATCAGTCTATCAGTCCAGTTATCTATCCGTCCATCCATCAATCTATCAGCTCAGTTATCTATCCGTCCATCCATCAATATATCAGCCCAGGTATCTATCCGTCCATCCATCAATCTCTCAGCCCAGTTATCTATCCTTCCATCCATCAATCTCTCAGCACAGTTATCTATCCGTCCATCCATCAATCTATCAGCCCAGTTATCTATCCGTCCATCCATCAATCTCTCAGCCCAGTTATCTATCCACCTATCCATCAATCTATTAGCCCCGTTATCTATCCGTCCATCCATCAATCTATTAGCCCAGTTATCTATCCGTCCATCCATCAATATATCAGCCCAGTTATCTATCCGCCCATCCATCAATCTATTAGAACAGTTATCTATCCGCCCATCCATCAATCTATTATCCCAATTATCTATCCGCCCATCCATCAATCTATCAGCCCAGTTATCTATCCGCCCATCCATCAGTCTATTAGCCCAGTTATCTATCCGTCCATCCATCAATCTATCAGCCCAGTTATCTATCCGCCCATCCATCAATCTATCAGCCCACTTATCTATCCGTCCATCCATCAATCTCTCAGCCTAGTTATCTATACGCCCATCCATCAATTTATTAGCCCAGTTATCTATCTGTCCATCCATCAATCTCTTAGCCCAGTTATCTATCCGTCCATCCATCAATCTCTCAGCCCAGTTATCTATCCGCTTATCCATCAATCTATTAGCCCAGTTATCTATCCGTCCATCCATTTATCTATTAGCCCAGTTATCTATTAGCCCATCCATCAATCTATTAGCAAAGGTATCTATCCGCCCATCCATCAATCTATCAGTCCAGTTATCTATCCGCCCATCCATCAATCTATCAGCCCAGTTATCTATCCACCCATCCATCAATCTATCAGTCCAGTTATCTATCCGTCCATCCATCAATCTATCAGCCCAGTTATCTATCCGTCCATCCATCAATCTATCAGCCCAGTTATCTATCCGTCCATCCATCAGTCTATCAGCCCAGTTATCTATCCGTCCATCCATCAATCTATCAGCCCAGTTATATATCCGTCCATCCATCAGTCTATCAGCCCAGTTATCTAGCCGTCCATCCATCAATCTATCAGCCCAGTTATCTATCCGCCCATCCATCAATCTATCAGCCCAGGTATCTATCCGTCCATCCATCAATCTATCAGACCAGTTATCTATCCGCCCATCCATCAATCTTTTAGCCCAGTTATCTATCCGCCCATCCATCAATCTATCAGCCCAGTTATCTATCCGTCCATCCATCAATCTATTAGCCCAGTTATCTATTAGCCCATCCATCAATCTATTAGCCCAGGTATCTATCCGGACATCCATCAATATATCAGCCCAGTTATCTATACACCTATCCATCAATCTATCAGCCCAGTTATCTATCCGCCCATCCATCAATCTATTAGCCCAGTTATCTCCGCCCATCCATCAATATATTAGCCTAGTTATCTATCCGTCCATCCATCAATATATCAGCCCAGTTATCTATCCGCCCATCCATCAATCTATTAGCCCAGTTATCTATCCGCATATCCATCAATCTATTAACCCAGTTATCTATCCGCCCATCCATCAATCTATCAGCCCAGTTATCTATCCGCCCATCCATCAGTCTATTAGCCCAGTTATCTATCCGTCCATCCATCAATCTATCAGCCCAGTTATCTATCCGCCCATCCATCAATCTATCAGCCCAGTTATCTATCCGTCCATCCATCAATCTCTCAGCCCAGTTATCTATCCGTCCATCCATCAGTCTATCAGCCCAGTTATCTATCCGCCCATCCATCAATCTATCAGCACACTTATCTATTCGTCCATCCATCAGTCTATCAGCCCAGTTATCTATCCGTCCATCCATCAGTCTATCAGTCCAGTTATCTATCCGCCCATATATCAATCTATCAGCCCAGTTATTTATCCGCCCATCCATCAATCTATCAGTCCAGTTATCTATCCATCCATCCATCAATCTATCAGCCCAGTTATCTATCCGTCCATCCATCAATATATCAGCCCAGGTATCTATCCGTCCATCCATCAATCTATTAGCCCAGTAATCTATCCGCCTATCCATCAATCTATTAGCCCAGGTATCTATCCGCCCATCCATCAATCTATCAGCCCAGTTATCTATCCGTCCATCCATCAATCTACTAGTCCAGTTATCTATTAGCCCATCCATCAATCTATTAGCCCAGGTATCTATCCGCACATCCATCAATCTATCAGCCCAGTTATCTATACACCTATCCATCAATCTATCAGCCCAGTTATCTATCCGCCCATCCATCAATCTATTAGCCCAGTTATCTCCGCCCATCCATCAATCTATTAGCCCAGTTATCTATCCGTCCATCCATCAATATATCAGCCCAGTTATCTATCCGCCAATCCATCAATCTATTAGCCCAGTTATCTATCCGCATATCCATCAATCTATTAGCCCAGTTATCTATCCGCCCATCCATCAATATATCAGCCCAGTTATCTATCCGCCCATCCATCAGTCTATTAGCCCAGTTATCTATCCGGCCATCCATCAATCTATCAGCTCAGTTATCTATCCGTCCATCCATCAATATATCAGCCCAGGTATCTATCCGTCCATCCATCAATCTCTCAGCCCAGTTATCTATCCTTCCATCCATCAATCTCTCAGCACAGTTATCTATCCGTCCATCCATCAATCTATCAGCCCAGTTATCTATCCGTCCATCCATCAATCTCTCAGCCCAGTTATCTATCCACCTATCCATCAATCTATTAGCCCCGTTATCTATCCGTCCATCCATCAATCTATTAGCCCAGTTATCTATCCGTCCATCCATCAATATATCAGCCCAGTTATCTATCCGCCCATCCATCAATCTATTAGCCCAATTATCTATCCGCCCATCCATCAATCTATCAGCCCAGTTATCTATCCGCCCATCCATCAGTCTATTAGCCCAGTTATCTATCCGTCCATCCATCAATCTATCAGCCCAGTTATCTATCCGCCCATCCATCAATCTATCAGCCCAGTTATCTATCCGTCCATCCATCAATCTCTCAGCCTAGTTATCTATACGCCCATCCATCAATTTATTAGCCCAGTTATCTATCTGTCCATCCATCAATCTCTTAGCCCAGTTATCTATCCGTCCATCCATCAATCTCTCAGCCCAGTTATCTATCCGCTTATCCATCAATCTATTAGCCCAGTTATCTATCCGTCCATCCATTAATCTATTAGCCCAGTTATCTATTAGCCCATCCATCAATCTATTAGCAAAGGTATCTATCCGCCCATCCATCAATCTATCAGTCCAGTTATCTATCCGCCCATCCATCAATCTATCAGCCCAGTTATCTATCCACCCATCCATCAATCTATCAGTCCAGTTATCTATCCGTCCATCCATCAATCTATCAGCCCAGTTATCTATCCGTCCATCCATCAATCTATCAGCCCAGTTATCTATCCGTCCATCCATCAGTCTATCAGCCCAGTTATCTATCCGTCCATCCATCAATCTATCAGCCCAGTTATATATCCGTCCATCCATCAGTCTATCAGCCCAGTTATCTAGCCGTCCATCCATCAATCTATCAGCCCAGTTATCTATCCGCCCATCCATCAATCTATCAGCCCAGGTATCTATACGTCCATCCATCAATCTATCAGACCAGTTATCTATCCGCCCATCCATCAATCTTTTAGCCCAGTTATCTATCCGCCCATCCATCAATCTATCAGCCCAGTTATCTATCCATCCATCCATCAATCTATTAGCCCAGTTATCTATTAGCCCATCCATCAATCTATTAGCCCAGGTATCTATCCGCACATCCATCAATATATCAGCCCAGTTATCTATACACCTATCCATCAATCTATCAGCCCAGTTATCTATCCGCCCATCCATCAATCTATTAGCCCAGTTATCTCCGCCCATCCATCAATCTATTAGCCTAGTTATCTATCCGTCCATCCATCAATATATCAGCCCAGTTATCTATCCGCCCATCCATCAATCTATTAGCCCAGTTATCTATCCGCATATCCATCAATCTATTAACCCAGTTATCTATCCGCCCATCCATCAATCTATCAGCCCAGTTATCTATCCGCCCATCCATCAGTCTATTAGCCCAGTTATCTATCCGTCCATCCATCAATCTATCAGCCCAGTTATCTATCCGCCCATCCATCAATCTATCATCCCAGTTATCTATCCGTCCATCCATCAATCTCTCAGCCCAGTTATCTATCCGTCCATCCATCAGTCTATCAGCCCAGTTATCTATCCGCCCATCCATCAATCTATCAGCACACTTATCTATTCGTCCATCCATCAGTCTATCAGCCCAGTTATCTATCCGTCCATCCATCAGTCTATCAGTCCAGTTATCTATCCGCTCATATATCAATCTATCAGCCCAGTTATTTATCCGCCCATCCATCAATCTATCAGTCCAGTTATCTATCCGTCCATCCATCAATCTATCAGCCCAGTTATCTATCCGTCCATCCATCAATATATCAGCCCAGGTATCTATCCGTCCATCCATCAATCTATTAGCCCAGTAATCTATCCGCCTATCCATCAATCTATTAGCCCAGGTATCTATCCGCCCATCCATCAATCTATCAGCCCAGTTATCTATCCGTCCATCCATCAATCTACTAGTCCAGTTATCTATTAGCCCATCCATCAATCTATTAGCCCAGGTATCTATCCGCACATCCATCAATCTATCAGCCCAGTTATCTATACACCTATCCATCAATCTATCAGCCCAGTTATCTATCCGCCCATCCATCAATCTATTAGCCCAGTTATCTCCGCCCATCCATCAATCTATTAGCCCAGTTATCTATCCGTCCATCCATCAATATATCAGCCCAGTTATCTATCCGCCAATCCATCAATCTATTAGCCCAGTTATCTATCCGCATATCCATCAATCTATTAGCCCAGTTATCTATCCGCCCATCCATCAATCTATCAGCCCAGTTATCTATCCGCCCATCCATCAGTCTATTAGCCCAGTTATCTATCCGGCCATCCATCAATCTATCAGCCCAGTTATCTATCCGCCCATCCATCAATCTATCAGCCCAGTTATCTATCCGTCCATCCATCAATCTCTCAGCCCAGTTATCTATCCGCCCATCCATCAATCTATTAGCCCAGTTATCTATCCATCCATCCATCAATCTCTCAGCCCAGTTATCTATCCGTCCATCCATCAATCTCTCAGCCCAGTTATCTATCCTTCCATCCATCAATCTCTCAGCCCAGTTATCTATCCGCCCATCCATCAATCTATTAGCCCCGTTATCTATCCGTCCATCCATCAATCTCTCAGCCCAGTTTTCTATCCGTCCATCCATCAATCTCTCAGCACAGTTATCTATCCGTCCATCCATCAATCTATCAGCCCAGTTATCTATCCGTCCATCCATCAATCTCTCAGCACAGTTATCTATCCGCCTATCCATCAATCTATTAGCCCCGTTATCTATCCGTCCATCCATCAATCTATTAGCCCAGTTATCTATCCGTCCATCCATCAATATATCAGCCCAGTTATCTATCCGCCCATCCATCAATCTATTAGCCCAGTTATCTATCCGCCCATCCATCAATCTATTATCCCAATTATCTATCCGCCCATCCATCAATCTATCAGCCCAGTTATCTATCCGCCCATCCATCAGTCTATTAGCACAGTTATCTATCCGTCCATACATCAATCTATCAGCCCAGTTATCTATCCGCCCATCCATCAATCTATCAGCCCAGTTATCTATCCGTCCATCCATCAATCTCTCAGCCCAGTTATCTATACGCCAATCCATCAATGTATTAGCCCAGTTATCTATCCGTCCATCCATAAATCTCTTAGCCCAGTTATCTATCCGTCCATCCATCAATCTCTCAGCCCAGTTATCTATCCGCTTATCCATCAATCTATCAGCCCAGTTACCTATCCGCCCATCCATCAATCTATCAGCCCAGTTATCTATCCGCCCATCCATCAATCTATTAGCCCAGTTATCTATCCGCCCATCCATCAGTCTATCAGCCCAGTTATCTATCCGCCCATCCATCAGTCTATCAGCCCAGTTATCTATCCGCCCATCTATCAATCTATCAGCCCACTTATCTATTCGTCCATCCATCAATCTATCAGCCCAGTTATCTATCTGCCCATCCATCAATCTATCAGTCCAGTTATCTATCCGCCCATCCATCAATCTATCAGCCCAGTTATCTATCCACCCATCCATCAATCTATCAGTCCAGTTATCTATCCGTCCATCCATCAATCTATCAGCCCAGTTATCTATCCGTCCATCCATCAATCTATCAGCCCAGTTATCTATCCGTCCATCCATCAGTCTATCAGTCCAGTTATCTATCCGTCCATCCATCAATCTATCAGCTCAGTTATCTATCCGTCCATCCATCAATATATCAGCCCAGGTATCTATCCCTCCATCCATCAATCTCTCAGCCCAGTTATCTATCCTTCCATCCATCAATCTCTCAGCACAGTTATCTATCCGTCCATCCATCAATCTATCAGCCCAGTTATCTATCCGTCCATCCATCAATCTCTCAGCCCAGTTATCTATCCACCTATCCATCAATCTATTAGCCCCGTTATCTATCCGTCCATCCATCAATCTATTAGCCCAGTTATCTATCCGTCCATCCATCAATATATCAGCCCAGTTATCTATCCGCCCATCCATCAATCTATTAGCCCAGTTATCTATCCGCCCATCCATCAATCTATTATCCCAATTATCTATCCGCCCATCCATCAATCTATCAGCCCAGTTATCTATCCGCCCATCCATCAGTCTATTAGCCCAGTTATCTATCCGTCCATCCATCAATCTATCAGCCCAGTTATCTATCCGCCCATCCATCAATCTATCAGCCCAGTTATCTATCCGTCCATCCATCAATCTCTCAGCCTAGTTATCTATACGCCCATCCATCAATTTATTAGCCCAGTTATCTATCTGTCCATCCATCAATCTCTTAGCCCAGTTATCTATCCGTCCATCCATCAATCTCTCAGCCCAGTTATCTATCCGCTTATCCATCAATCTATTAGCCCAGTTATCTATCCGTCCATCCATTAATCTATTAGCCCAGTTATCTATTAGCCCATCCATCAATCTATTAGCAAAGGTATCTATCCGCCCATCCATCAATCTATCAGTCCAGTTATCTATCCGCCCATCCATCAATCTATCAGCCCAGTTATCTATCCACCCATCCATCAATCTATCAGTCCAGTTATCTATCCGTCCATCCATCAATCTATCAGCCCAGTTATCTATCCGTCCATCCATCAATCTATCAGCCCAGTTATCTATCCGTCCATCCATCAGTCTATCAGCCCAGTTATCTATCCGTCCATCCATCAATCTATCAGCCCAGTTATATATCCGTCCATCCATCAGTCTATCAGCCCAGTTATCTAGCCGTCCATCCATCAATCTATCAGCCCAGTTATCTATCCGCCCATCCATCAATCTATCAGCCCAGGTATCTATCCGTCCATCCATCAATCTATCAGACCAGTTATCTATCCGTCCATCCATCAATCTTTTAGCCCAGTTATCTATCCGCCCATCCATCAATCTATTAGCCCAGGTATCTATCCGACCATTCATCAATCTATCAGCCCAGTTATCTAGCCGTCCATCCATCAATCTATCAGCCCAGTTATCTATCCGCCCATCCATCAATCTATCAGCCCAGGTATCTATCCGTCCATCCATCAATCTATCAGACCAGTTATCTATCCGTCCATCCATCAATCTTTTAGCCCAGTTATCTATCCGCCCATCCATCAATCTATTAGCCCAGGTATCTATCCGACCATTCATCAATCTATCAGCCCAGTTATCTATCCGGCCATCCATCAATCTATTAGCCCAGTTATCTATACGCCCATCCATCAATCTATTAGCCCAGGTATCTATCCGTCCATCCATCAATCTATCAGCCCAGGTATCTATCCGTCCATCCATCAATCTATTAGCCCAGTTATCTATCCGCCCATCCATCAATCTATTATCCCAGGTATCTATCCGCCCATCCATCAATCTATCAGCCCAGTTATCTATCCGTCCATCCATCAATCTATTAGCCCAGTTATCTATTAGCCCAACCATCAATCTATTAGCCCAGGTATCTATCCGCCCATCCATTAATCTATCAGCCCAGTTATCTATCCGCCCATCCATCAATCTATCAGCCCAGTTATCTATCCGCCCATGCATCAATCTATTAGCCCAGTTATCTATCCGCCCATCAATCAATCTATTAGCCCAGTTATCTATCCGTCCATCCATCAATATACCAGCCCAGTTATCTATCCGCCCATCCATCAATCCATTAGCCCAGTTATCTATCCGCCCATCCATCAATCTATTAGCCCAGTTATCTATCCGCCCATCCATCAATCTATTAGCCCAGTTATCTATCCGTCCATCCATCAATCTATCAGCCCAGTTATCTATCCGCCCATCCATCAATCTATCAGACCAGTTATCTATCCGTCCATCCATCAATCTCTCAGCCCAGTTATCTATCCGCACATCCATCAATCTATTAGCCTAGTTATCTATCCGTCCATCCATCAATCTCTCAGCCCAGTTATCTATCCGTCCATCCATCAATCTCTCAGCCCAGTTATCAATCCGTCCATCCATCAATATACCAGCCCAGTTATCTATCCGCCCATCCATCAATCCATTAGCCCAGTTATCTATCCGCCCATCCATCAATCTATTAGCCCAGCTATCTATCCGCCCATCCATCAGTCTATTAGCCCAGTTATCTATCCGTCCATCCATCAATCTATCAGCCCAGTTATCTATCCGCCCATCCATCAATCTATCAGACCAGTTATCTATCCGTCCATCCATCAATCTCTCAGCCCAGTTATCTATCCGCACATCCATCAATCTATTAGCCTAGTTATCTATCCGTCCATCCATCAATCTCTCAGCCCAGTTATCTATCCGTCCATCCATCAATCTCTCAGCCCAGTTATCAATCCGTTCATCCATCAATCTCTCAGCCCAGTTATCTATCCGCCCATCGATCAATCTATTAGCCCCGTTATCTATCCGTCCATCCATCAATCTCTCAGCCTAGTTATCTATCCGTCCATCCATCAATCTCTCAGCCCAGTTATCTTTCCGTCCATCCATCAATCTATCAGCCCAGTTATCTATCCGTCCATCCATCAATCTCTCAGCCCAGTTATCTATCCGCCCATCCATCAATCTATTAGCCCCGTTATCTATCCGTCCATCCATCAATCTATTAGCCCAGTTATCTATCCGTCCATCCATCAATATATCAGCCCAGTTATCTATCCGCCCATCCATCAATCTATTAGCCCAGTTATCTATCCGCCCATCCATCAATCTATTAGCCCAGTTATCTATCCGCCCATCCATCAATCTATTAGCCCAGTTATCTATCCGCCCATCCATCAATCCATTAGCCCAGTTATCTATCCATCCATCCATCAGTCTATTAGCCCAGTTATCTATCCGCCCATCCATCAATCTATCAGCCCAGTTATCTATCCGTCCATCCATCAGTCTATTACCCCAGTTATCTATCCGTCCATCCATCAATCTATCAGCCCAGTTATATATCCGCCCATCCATCAATCTATCAGCCCAGTTATCTATCCCTCCATCCATCAATCTCTCAGCCCAGTTATCTATCCGCACATCCATCAATCTATCAGCCCAGGTATCTATCCGTCCATCCATCAATCTCTCAGCCCAGTTATCTATCCGCCCATCGATCAATCTATTAGCCCCGTTATCTATCCGTCCATCCATCAATCTATCAGCCCAGTTATCTATCCGTCCATCCATCAATCTCTCAGCCCAGTTATCTATCCGCCCATCCATCAATCTATTAGCCCCGTTATCTATCCGTTTATCCATCAATATATCAGCCCAGTTATCTATCCGCCCATCCATCAATCTATTAGCCCAGTTATCTATCCGCCCATCCATCAATCTATTAGCCCAGTTATCTATCCGCCCATCCATCAATCTATTAGCCCAGTTATCTATCCGCCCATCCATCAATCCATTAGCCCAGTTATCTATCCATCCATCCATCAATCTATTAGCCCAGTTATCTATCCGCCCATCCATCAATCTATCAGCCCAGTTATCTATCCGTCCATCCATCAGTCTATAAGCCCAGTTATCTATCCGTCCATCCATCAATCTATCAGCCCAGTTATATATCCGCCCATTCATCAATCTATCAGCCCAGTTATCTATCCGTCCATCCATCAATCTCTCAGCCCAGTTACCTATCCGCACATCCATCAATCTATCAGCCCAGTTATCTATCCGTCCATCCATCAGTCTATCAGCCCTGTTATCTATCCGTCCATCCATCAATCTATCAGCCCAGGTATCTATCCGTCCATCCATCAATCTCTCAGCCTAGTTATCTATCCGCCCATCGATCAATCTATTAGCCCCGTTATCTATCCGTCCATCCATCAATCTCTCAGCGCAGTTATCTATCCGTCCATCCATCAATCTCTCAGCCCAGTTATCTATCCGTCCATCCATCAATCTATCAGCCCAGTTATCTATCCGTCCATCCATCAATCTCTCAGCCCAGTTATCTATCCGCCCATCCATCAATCTATTAGCCCAGTTATCTATCCGTCCATCCATCAATATATCAGCCCAGTTATCTATCCGCCCATCCATCAATCTATTAGCCCAGTTATCTATCCGCCCATCCATCAATCTATTAGCCCAGTTATCTATCCGCCCATCCATCAATCTATCAGCCCAGATATCTATCCGCCCATCCATCAGTCTATTAGCCCAGTTATCTATCCGTCCATCCATCAATCTATCAGCCCAGTTATCTATCCGTCCATCCATCAGTCTATTAGCCCAGTTATCTATCCGTCCATCCATCAATATATCAGCCCAGTTATCTATCCGCCCATCCATCAATCTAATAGCCCAGTTATCTATCCGCCCATCCATCAATCTATTAGCCCAGTTATCTATCCGCCCATCCATCAATCTATCAGCCCAGATATCTATCCGCCCATCCATCAGTCTATTAGCCCAGTTATCTATCCGTCCATCCATCAATCTATCAGCCCAGTTATCTATCCGTCCATCCATCAGTCTATTAGCCCAGTTATCTATCCGTCCATCCATCAATCTATCAGCCTAGTTATCTATCCGTCCATCCATCAATCTATTAGCTCAGTTATCTATCCGCCCATCCATCAATCTATCAGCCCAGTTATCTATCCGTCCATCCATCAGTCTATCAGCCCAGTTATCTATCCGTCCATCCATCAATCTATCAGCCCAGTTATCTATCCGTCCATCCATCAGTCTATCAGCCCTGTTATCTATCCGCCCATCCATCAATCCATTAGCCCAGTTATCTATCCATCCATCCATCAGTCTATTAGCCCAGTTATCTATCCGCCCATCCATCAATCTATCAGCCCAGTTATCTATCCGTCCATCCATCAGTCTATTACCCCAGTTATCTATCCGTCCATCCATCAATCTATCAGCCCAGTTATATATCCGCCCATCCATCTCTATCAGCCCAGTTATCTATCCGTCCATCCATCAATCTCTAAGCCCAGTTATCTATCCGCACATCCATCAATCTATCAGCCCAGTTATCTATCCGTCCATCTATCAATCTATCAGCCCAGGTATCTATCCGTCCATCCATCAATCTCTCAGCCCAGTTATCTATCCGCCCATCGATCAATCTATTAGCCCCGTTATCTATCCGTCCATCCATCAATCTCTCAGTGCAGTTATCTATCCGTCCATCCATCAATATCTCAGCCCAGTTATCTATCCGTCCATCCATCAATCTATCAGCCCAGTTATCTATCCGTCCATCCATCAATCTCTCAGCCCAGTTATCTATCCGCCCATCCATCAATCTATTAGCCCAGTTATCTATCCGTCCATCCATCAATATATCAGCCCAGTTATCTATCCGCCCATCCATCAATCTATTAGCCCAGTTATCTATCCGCGCATCCATCAATCTATTAGCCCAGTTATCTATCCGCCCATCCATCAATCTATCAGCCCAGATATCTATCCGCCCATCCATCAGTCTATTAGCCCAGTTATCTATCCGTCCATCCATCAATCTATCAGCCCAGTTATCTATCCGTCCATCCATCATTCTATTAGCCCAGTTATCTATCCGTCCATCCATCAATATATCAGCCCAGTTATCTATCCGCCCATCCATCAATCTAATAGCCCAGTTATCTATCCGCCCATCCATCAATCTATTAGCCCAGTTATCTATCCGCCCATCCATCAATCTATCAGCCCAGATATCTATCCGCCCATCCATCAGTCTATTAGCCCAGTTATCTATCCGTCCATCCATTAATCTATCAGCCCAGTTATCTATCCGTCCATCCATCAGTCTATTAGCCCAGTTATCTATCCGTCCATCCATCAATCTATCAGCCCAGTTATCTATCCGTCCATCCATCAATCTATTAGCCCAGTTATCTATCCGCCCATCCATCAATCTATCAGCCCAGTTATCTATCCGTCCATCCATCAGTCTATCAGCCCAGTTATCTATCCGTCCATCCATCAATCTATCAGCCCAGTTATCTATCCGTCCATCCATCAGTCTATCAGCCCTGTTATCTATCCGTCCATCCATCAATCTATCAGCCCAGGTATTTATCCGTCCATCCATCAGTCTATCAGCCCAGTTATCTATCCGTCCATCCATCCATCAGTCTATCAGCCCAGTTATCTATCCATTCATCCATCAATCTATCAGCCCAGTTATCTATCCGCCCATCCATCAGTCTATCAGCCCAGTTATCTATCCGTCCATCCATCAGTCTATCAGCCCAGTTATCTATCCGCCCATCCATCAATCTATCAGCCCACTTATCTATTCGTCCAACCATCAGTCTTTCAGCCCAGTTATCTATCCGTCCATCCATCAGTCTATCAGCCCAGTTATCTATCCGCCCATCCATCAATCTATCAGCCCAGTTATCTATCCGTCCATCCATCAATCTATCAGCCCAGTTATCTATCCGTCCATCCATCAATCTATCAGCCCAGTTATCTATCCGCCCATCCATCAATCTATCAGCAAAGTTATCTATCCGTCCATCCATCAATCTATCAGCCCAGTTATCTATCCGCCCATCCATCAATCTATCAGCCCAGTTATCTATCCGTCCATCCATCAATCTATCAGCCCAGTTATCTATCCTTCCATCCATCAATCTATCAGCCCAGTTATCTATCCGTCCATCCATCAGTCCATCAGCCCAGTTATCTATCCGCCCATCCATCAGTCTATCAGCCCAGTTATCTATCCGCCCATCCATCAGTCTATCAGCCCAGTTATCTATCCGCCCATCCATCAATCTCTCAGCCCAGTTATCTATCCGTCCATCCATCAATCTATCAGTCCAGTTATGTATCCGTCCATCCATCAATCTCTCAGCCCATTTATCTATCGCCTATCCATCAATCTATTAGCCCCGTTATCTATCCGTCCATCCATCAATCTATTAGCCCAGTTATCTATCCGTCCATCCATCAATATATCAGCCCAGTTACCTATCCACCCATCCATCAATCTTTACGCCCAGTTATCTATCCGCCCATACATCAATCTATTAGACCAGTTATCTATCCGCCCATCCATCAATCTATCAGCCCAGTTATCTATCCGCCCATCCATAAATCTATTAGCCCAGGAATCTATCCGCCAATCCATCAATCTATCAGCCCAGTTATCTATCCGCCCATCCATCAATCTATCAGCCCAGTAATATATCCGCCCATCCATCAGTCTATCAGCCCAGTTATCTATCCGCCCATCCATCAGTCTATCAGCCCAGTTATCTATCCGTCCATCCATCAGTCTATCAGTCCAGTTATCTATCCGCCCATCCATCAATCTATCAGCCCACTTATCTATTCGTTCATCCATCAATTTATCAGCCCAGTTATCTATCCGCCCATCCATCAATCTATCAGTCCAGTTATCTATCCGCCCATCCATGAATCTATCAACCCAGTTAATTATCCGCCCATCCATCAATCTATTAGCCCAGTTATCTATCCGCCCATCCATCAATCTATTAGCCCAGTTATCTATCCGCCCATCCATCAATCCATTAGCCCAGTTATCTATCCATCCATCCATCAGTCTATTAGCCCAGTTATCTATCCGCCCATCCATCAATCTATCAGCCAGGTTATCTATCCGTCCATCCATCAGTCTATTACCCCAGTTATCTATCCGTCCATCCATCAATCTATCAGCCCAGTTATCTATCCGTCCATCCATCAATCTCTCAGCCCAGTTATCTATCCGCACATCCATCAATCTATCAGCCCAGTTATCTATCCGTCCATCCATCAATCTATCAGCCCAGGTATCTATCCGTCCATCCATCAATCTCTCAGCCCAGTTATCTATCCGCCCATCGATCAATCTATTAGCCCCGTTATCTATCCGTCCATCCATCAATCTATCAGCCCAGTTATCTATCCGTCCATCCATCAATCTCTCAGCCCAGTTATCTATCCGCCCATCCATCAATCTATTAGCCCCGTTATCTATCCGTTTATCCATCAATATATCAGCCCAGTTATCTATCCGCCCATCCATCAATCTATTAGCTCAGTTATCTATCCGCCCATCCATCAATCTATTAGCCCAGTTATCTATCCGCCCATCCATCAATCTATTAGCCCAGTTATCTATCCGCCCATCCATCAATCCATTAGCCCAGTTATCTATCCATCCATCCATCAATCTATTAGCCCAGTTATCTATCCGCCCATCCATCAATCTATCAGCCCAGTTATCTATCCGTCCATCCATCAGTCTATAAGCCCAGTTATCTATCCGTCCATCCATCAATCTATCAGCCCAGTTATATATCCGCCCATTCATCAATCTATCAGCCCAGTTATCTATCCGTCCATCCATCAATCTCTCATCCCAGTTATCTATCCGCACATCCATCAATCTATCAGCCCAGTTATCTATCCGTCCATCCATCAGTCTATCAGCCCTGTTATCTATCCGTCCATCCATCAATCTATCAGCCCAGGTATCTATCCGTCCATCCATCAATCTCTCAGCCCAGTTATCTATCCGCCCATCGATCAATCTATTAGCCCCGTTATCTATCCGTCCATCCATCAATCTCTCAGCGCAGTTATCTATCCGTCCATCCATCAATCTCTCAGCCCAGTTATCTATCCGTCCATCCATCAATCTATCAGCCCAGTTATCTATCCGTCCATCCATCAATCTCTCAGCCCAGTTATCTATCCGCCCACCCATCAATCTATTAGCCCAGTTATCTATCCGTCCATCCATCAATATATCAGCCCAGTTATCTATCCGCCCATCCATCAATCTATTAGCCCAGTTATCTATCCGCCCATCCATCAATCTATTAGCCCAGTTATCTATCCGCCCATCCATCAATCTATCAGCCCAGATATCTATCCGCCTATCCATCAGTCTATTAGCCCAGTTATCTATCCGTCCATCCATCAATATATCAGCCCAGTTATCTATCCGCCCATCCATCAATCTAATAGCCCAGTTATCTATCCGCCCATCCATCAATCTATTAGCCCAGTTATCTATCCGCCCATCCATCAATCTATCAGCCCAGATATCTATCCGCCCATCCATCAGTCTATTAGCCCAGTTATCTATCCGTCCATCCATCAATCTATCAGCCCAGTTATCTATCCGTCCATCCATCAGTCTATTAGCCCAGTTATCTATCCGTCCATCCATCAATCTATCAGCCCAGTTATCTACCCGTCCATCCATCAATCTATTAGCCCAGTTATCTATCCGCCCATCCATCAATCTATCAGCCCAGTTATCTATCCGTCCATCCATCAGTCTATCAGCCCAGTTATCTATCCGTCCATCCATCAATCTATCAGCCCAGTTATCTATCCGTCCATCCATCAGTCTATCAGCCCTGTTATCTATCCGTCCATCCATCAATCTATCAGCCCAGGTATTTATCCGTCCATCCATCAGTCTATCAGCCCAGTTATCTATCCGTCCATCCATCCATCAGTCTATCAGCCCAGTTATCTATCCGTTCATCCATCAATCTATCAGCCCAGTTATCTATCCGCCCATCCATCAGTCTATCAGCCCAGTTATCTATCCGCCCATCCATCAATCTATCAGCCCACTTATCTATTCGTCCAACCATCAGTCTTTCAGCCCAGTTATCTATCCGTCCATCCATCAGTCTATCAGCCCAGTTATCTATCCGCCCATCCATCAATCTATCAGTCCAGTTATCTATCCGTCCATCCATCAATCTATCAGCCCAGTTATCTATCCGCCCTTCCATCAATCTATCAGCCCAGTTATCTATCCGTCCATCCATCAATCTATCAGCCCAGTTATCTATCCGTCCATCCATCAATCTATCAGCCAAGTTATCTATCCGCCCATCCATCAATCTATCAGCCCAGTTATCTATCCGTCCATCCATCAATCTATCAGCCCAGTTATCTATCCGTCCATCCATCAATCTATCAGCCCAGTTATCTATCCGTCCATCCATCAATCTATCAGCCCAGTTATCTATCCGCCCATCCATCAATCTATCAGCCCAGTTATCTATCCGTCCATCCATCAATCTATCAGCCCAGTTATCTACCCGTCCATCCATCAATCTATTAGCCCAGTTATCTATCCGCCCATCCATCAATCTATCAGCCCAGTTATCTATCCGTCCATCCATCAGTCTATCAGCCCAGTTATCTATCCGTCCATCCATCAATCTATCAGCCCAGTTATCTATCCGTCCATCCATCAGTCTATCAGCCCTGTTATCTATCCGTCCATCCATCAATCTATCAGCCCAGGTATTTATCCGTCCATCCATCAGTCTATCAGTCCAGTTATCTATCCGTCCATCCATCCATCAGTCTATCAGCCCAGTTATCTATCCGTTCATCCATCAATCTATCAGCCCAGTTATCTATCCGCCCATCCATCAGTCTATCAGCCCAGTTATCTATCCGCCCATCCATCAATCTATCAGCCCACTTATCTATTCGTCCAACCATCAGTCTTTCAGCCCAGTTATCTATCCGTCCATCCATCAGTCTATCAGCCCAGTTATCTATCCGCCCATCCATCAATCTATCAGTCCATTTATCTATCCGTCCATCCATCAATCTATCAGCCCAGTTATCTATCCGCCCATCCATCAATCTATCAGCCCAGTTATCTATCCGTCCATCCATCAATCTATCAGCCCAGTTATCTATCCGTCCATCCATCAATCTATCAGCCAAGTTATCTATCCGCCAATCCATCAATCTATCAGCCCAGTTATCTATCCGTCCATCCATCAATCTATCAGCCCAGTTATCTATCCGTCCATCCATCAATCTATCAGCCCAGTTATCTATCCGTCCATCCATCAATCTATCAGCCCAGTTATCTATCCGCCCATCCATCAATCTATCAGCCCAGTTATCTATCCGTCCATCCACCAATCTATCAGCCCAGTTATCTATCCGCTCATCCATCAATCTATCAGCCCAGTTATCTATCCGTCCATCCATCAATCTATCAGCCCAGTTATCTATCCTTCCATCCATCAATCTATCAGCCCAGTTATCTATCCGTCCATCCATCAGTCCATCAGCCCAGTTATCTATCCGCCCATCCATCAATCTATTAGCCCCGTTATCTATCCGTTTATCCATCAATATATCAGCCCAGTTATCTATCCGCCCATCCATCAATCTATTAGCTCAGTTATCTATCCGCCCATCCATCAATCTATTAGCCCAGTTATCTATCCGCCCATCCATCAATCTATTAGCCCAGTTATCTATCCGCCCATCAATCAATCCATTAGCCCAGTTATCTATCCATCCATCCATCAATCTATTAGCCCAGTTATCTATCCGCCCATCCATCAATCTATCAGCCCAGTTATCTATCCGTCCATCCATCAGTCTCTAAGCCCAGTTATCTATCCGTCCATCCATCAATCTATCAGCCCAGTTATATATCCGCCCATTCATCAATCTATCAGCCCAGTTATCTATCCGTCCATCCATCAATCTCTCATCCCAGTTATCTATCCGCACATCCATCAATCTATCAGCCCAGTTATCTATCCGTCCATCCATCAGTCTATCAGCCCTGTTATCTATCCGTCCATCCATCAATCTATCAGCCCAGGTATCTATCCGTCCATCCATCAATCTCTCAGCCCAGTTATCTATCCGCCCATCGATCAATCTATTAGCCCCGTTATCTATCCGTCCATCCATCAATCTCTCAGCGCAGTTATCTATCCGTCCATCCATCAATCTCTCAGCCCAGTTATCTATCCGTCCATCCATCAATCTATCAGCCCAGTTATCTATCCGTCCATCCATCAATCTCTCAGCCCAGTTATCTATCCGCCCATCCATCAATCTATTAGCCCAGTTATCTATCCGTCCATCCATCAATATATCAGCCCAGTTATCTATCCGCCCATCCATCAATCTATTAGCCCAGTTATCTATCCGCCCATCCATCAATCTATTAGCCCAGTTATCTATCCGCCCATCCATAAATCTATCAGCCCAGATATCTATCCGTCCATCCATCAGTCCATCAGCCCAGTTATCTATCCGTCCATCCATCAATCTATCAGCCCAGTTATCTATCCGCCCATCCATCAATCTATCAGCCCAGTTATCTATCCGTCCATCCATCAATCTCTCAGCCCAGTTATCTATCCGCACATCCATCAATCTATCAGCCCAGTTATCTATCCGTCCATCCATCAATCTATCAGCCCAGGTATCTATCCGTCCATCCATCAATCTCTCAGCCCAGTTATCTATCCGCCCATCGATCAATCTATTAGCCCCGTTATCTATCCGTCCATCCATCAATCTATCAGCCCAGTTATCTATCCGTCCATCCATCAATCTCTCAGCCCAGTTATCTATCCGCCCATCCATCAATCTATTAGCCCCGTTATCTATCCGTTTATCCATCAATATATCAGCCCAGTTATCTATCCGCCCATCCATCAATCTATTAGCTCAGTTATCTATCCGCCCATCCATCAATCTATTAGCCCAGTTATCTATCCGCCCATCCATCAATCTATTAGCCCAGTTATCTATCCGCCCATCCATCAATCCATTAGCCCAGTTATCTATCCATCCATCCATCAATCTATTAGCCCAGTTATCTATCCGCCCATCCATCAATCTATCAGCCCAGTTATCTATCCGTCCATCCATCAGTCTATAAGCCCAGTTATCTATCCGTCCATCCATCAATCTATCAGCCCAGTTATATATCCGCCCATTCATCAATCTATCAGCCCAGTTATCTATCCGTCCATCCATCAATCTCTCATCCCAGTTATCTATCCGCACATCCATCAATCTATCAGCCCAGTTATCTATCCGTCCATCCATCAGTCTATCAGCCCTGTTATCTATCCGTCCATCCATCAATCTATCAGCCCAGGTATCTATCCGTCCATCCATCAATCTCTCAGCCCAGTTATCTATCCGCCCATCGATCAATCTATTAGCCCCGTTATCTATCCGTCCATCCATCAATCTCTCAGCGCAGTTATCTATCCGTCCATCCATCAATCTCTCAGCCCAGTTATCTATCCGTCCATCCATCAATCTATCAGCCCAGTTATCTATCCGTCCATCCATCAATCTCTCAGCCCAGTTATCTATCCGCCCATCCATCAATCTATTAGCCCAGTTATCTATCCGTCCATCCATCAATATATCAGCCCAGTTATCTATCCGCCCATCCATCAATCTATTAGCCCAGTTATCTATCCGCCCATCCATCAGTCTATTAGCCCAGTTATCTATCCGTCCATCCATCAATCTATCAGCCCAGTTATCTATCCGTCCATCCATCAGTCTATTAGCCCAGTTATCTATCCGTCCATCCATCAATATATCAGCCCAATTATCTATCCGCCCATCCATCAATCTAATAGCCCAGTTATCTATCCGCCCATCCATCAATCTATTAGCCCAGTTATCTATCCGCCCATCCATCAATCTATCAGCCCAGATATCTATCCGCCCATCCATCAGTCTATTAGCCCAGTTATGTATCCGTCCATCCATCAATCTATCAGCCCAGTTATCTATCCGTCCATCCATCAGTCTATTAGCCCAGTTATCTATCCGTCCATCCATCAATCTATCAGCCCAGTTATCTACCCGTCCATCCATCAATCTATTAGCCCAGTTATCTATCCGCCCATCCATCAATCTATCAGCCCAGTTATCTATCCGTCCATCCATCAGTCTATCAGCCCAGTTATCTATCCGTCCATCCATCAATCTATCAGCCCAGTTATCTATCCGTCCATCCATCAGTCTATCAGCCCTGTTATCTATCCGTCCATCCATCAATCTATCAGCCCAGGTATTTATCCGTCCATCCATCAGTCTATCAGCCCAGTTATCTATCCGTCCATCCATCCATCAGTCTATCAGCCCAGTTATCTATCCGTTCATCCATCAATCTATCAGCCCAGTTATCTATCCGCCCATCCATCAGTCTATCAGCCCAGTTATCTATCCGCCCATCCATCAATCTATCAGCCCACTTATCTATTCGTCCAACCATCAGTCTTTCAGCCCAGTTATCTATCCGTCCATCCATCAGTCTATCAGCCCAGATATCTATCCGCCCATCCATCAATCTATCAGTCCAGTTATCTATCCGTCCATCCATCAATCTATCAGCCCAGTTATCTATCCGCCCATCCATCAATCTATCAGCCCAGTTATCTATCCGTCCATCCATCAATCTATCAGCCCAGTTATCTATCCGTCCATCCATCAATCTATCAGCCAAGTTATCTATCCGCCCATCCATCAATCTATCAGCCCAGTTATCTATCCGTCCATCCATCAATCTATCAGCCCAGTTATCTATCCGTCCATCCATCAATCTATCAGCCCAGTTATCTATCCGTCCATCCATCAATCTATCAGCCCAGTTATCTATCCGCCCATCAATCAATCTATCAGCCCAGTTATCTATCCGTCCATCCATCAATCTATCAGCCCAGTTATCTACCCGTCCATCCATCAATCTATTAGCCCAGTTATCTATCCGCCCATCCATCAATCTATCAGCCCAGTTATCTATCCGTCCATCCATCAATCTATCAGCCCAGTTATCTATCCGTCCATCCATCAGTCTATCAGACCTGTTATCTATCCGTCCATCCATCAATCTATCAGCCCAGGTATTTATCCGTCCATCCATCAGTCTATCAGCCCAGTTATCTATCCGTCCATCCATCCATCAGTCTATCAGCCCAGTTATCTATCCGTTCATCCATCAATCTATCAGCCCAGTTATCTATCCGCCCATCCATCAGTCTATCAGCCCAGTTATCTATCCGCCCATCCATCAATCTATCAGCCCACTTATCTATTCGTCCAACCATCAGTCTTTCAGCCCAGTTATCTATCCGTCCATCCATCAGTCTATCAGCCCAGTTATCTATCCGCCCATCCATCAATCTATCAGTCCAGTTATCTATCCGTCCATCCATCAATCTATCAGCCCAGTTATCTATCCGCCCATCCATCAATCTATCAGCCCAGTTATCTATCCGTCCATAAATCAATCTATCAGCCCAGTTATCTATCCGTCCATCCATCAATCTATCAGCCAAGTTATCTATCCGCCCATCCATCAATCTATCAGCCCAGTTATCTATCCGTCCATCCATCAATCTATCAGCCCAGTTATCTATCCGTCCATCCATCAATCTATCAGCCCAGTTATCTATCCGTCCATCCATCAATCTATCAGCCCAGTTATCTATCCGCCCATCCATCAATCTATCAGCCCAGTTATCTATCCGTCCATCCACCAATCTATCAGCCCAGTTATCTATCCGCTCATCCATCAATCTATCAGCCCAGTTATCTATCCGTCCATCCATCAATCTATCAGCCCAGTTATCTATCCTTCCATCCATCAATCTATCAGCCCAGTTATCTATCCGTCCATCCATCAGTCCATCAGCCCAGTTATCTATCCGCCCATCCATCAGTCTTTCAGCCCAGTTATCTATCCGCCCATCCATCAGGCTATCAGCCCAGTTATCTATCCGTCCATCCATCAATCTATCAGTCCAGTTATCTATCCGTCCATCCATCAATCTCTCAGCCCAGTTATCTATCGCCTATCCATCAATCTATTAGCCCCGTTATCTATCCGTCCATCCATCAATCTATTAGCCCAGTTATCTATCCGTCCATCCATCAATATATCAGCCCAGTTACCTATCCGCCCATCCATCAATCTTTACGCCCAGTTATCTATCCGCCCATACATCAATCTATTAGACCAGTTATCTATCCGCCCATCCATCAATCTATCAGCCCAGTTATCTATCCGCCCATCCATCAATCTATTAGCCCAGGAATCTATCCGCCAATCCATCAATCTATCAGTCCAGTTATCTATCCGCCCATCCATCAATCTATCAGCCCAGTTATCTATCCGCCCATCCATCAATCTATTAGCCCAGTAATATATCCGCCCATCCATCAGTCTATCAGCCCAGTTATCTATCCGCCCATCCATCAGTCTATCAGCCCAGTTATCTATCCGTCCATCCATCAGTCTATCAGTCCAGTTATCTATCCGCCCATCCATCAATCTATCAGCCCACTTATCTATTCGTTCATCCATCAATTTATCAGCCCAGTTATCTATCCGCCCATCCATCAATCTATCAGCCCAGTTATCTATCCGTCCATCCATCAGTCTATCAGCCCAGTTATCTATCCGTCCATCCATCAATCTATCAGCCCAGTTATCTATCCGTCCATCCATCAGTCTATCAGCCCAGTTATCTAGCCGTCCATCCATCAATCTATCAGCCCAGTTATCTATCCGCCCATCCATCAATCTATCAGCCCAGGTATCTATCCGTCCATCCATCAGTCTATCAGCCCTGTTATCTATCCGTCCATCCATCAATCTATCAGCCCAGGTATTTATCCGTCCATCCATCAGTCTATCAGCCCAGTTATCTATCCGTCCATCCATCCATCAGTCTATCAGCCCAGTTATCTATCCGTTCATCCATCAATCTATCAGCCCAGTTATCTATCCGCCCATCCATCAGTCTATCAGCCCAGTTATCTATCCGCCCATCCATCAATCTATCAGCCCACTTATCTATTCGTCCAACCATCAGTCTTTCAGCCCAGTTATCTATCCGTCCATCCATCAGTCTATCAGCCCAGTTATCTATCCGCCCATCCATCAATCTATCAGTCCAGTTATCTATCCGTCCATCCATCAATCTATCAGCCCTGTTATCTATCCGCCCATCCATCAATCTATCAGCCCAGTTATCTATCCGTCCATCCATCAATCTATCAGCCCAGTTATCTATCCGTCCATCCATCAATCTATCAGCCAAGTTATCTATCCGCCCATCCATCAATCTATCAGCCCAGTTATCTATCCGTCCATCCATCAATCTATCAGCCCAGTTATCTATCCATCAATCTATCAGCCCAGTTATCTATCCGTCCATCCATCAATCTATCAGCCCAGTTATCTATCCGCCCATCCATCAATCTATCAGCCCAGTTATCTATCCGTTCATCCACCAATCTATCAGCCCAGTTATCTATCCGCTCATCCATCAATCTATCAGCCCAGTTATCTATCCGTCCATCCATCAATCTATCAGCCCAGTTATCTATCCTTCCATCCATCAATCTATCAGCCCAGTTATCTATCCGTCCATCCATCAGTACATCAGCCCAGTTATCTATCCGCCCATCCATCAGTCTATCAGCCCAGTTATCTATCCGCCCATCCATCAGGCTATCAGCCCAGTTATCTATCCGTCCATCCATCAATCTATCAGTCCAGTTATCTATCCGTCCATCCATCAATCTCTCAGCCCAGTTATCTATCGCCTATCCATCAATCTATTAGCCCCATTATCTATCCGTCCATCCATCAATCTATTAGCCCAGTTATCTATCCGTCCATCCATCAATATATCAGCCCAGTTACCTATCCGCCCATCCATCAATCTTTACGCCCAGTTATCTATCCGCCCATACATCAATCTATTAGACCAGTTATCTATCCGCCCATCCATCAATCTATCAGCCCAGTTATCTATCCGCCCATCCATCAATCTATTAGCCCAGGAATCTATCCGCCAATCCATCAATCTATCAGTCCAGTTATCTATCCGCCCATCCATCAATCTATCAGCCCAGTTATCTATCCGCCCATCCATCAATCTATTAGCCCAGTAATATATCCGCCCATCCATCAGTCTATCAGCCCAGTTATCTATCCGCCCATCCATCAGTCTATCAGCCCAGTTATCTATCCGTCCATCCATCAGTCTATCAGTCCAGTTATCTATCCGCCCATCCATCAATCTATCAGCCCACTTATCTATTCGTTCATCCATCAATTTATCAGCCCAGTTATCTATCCGCCCATCCATCAATCTATCAGCCCAGTTAATTATCCGCCCATCCATCAATCTATCAGTCCAGTTATCTATCCGTCCATCCATCAATCTATCAGAACAGTTATCTATCCGTCCATCCATCAATCTATCAGCCCAGTTATCTATCCGTCCATCCATCAGTCTATCAGCCCAGTTATCTATCCGTCCATCCATCAATCTATCAGCCCAGTTATCTATCCGTCCATCCATCAGTCTATCAGCCCAGTTATCTAGCCGTCCATCCATCAATCTATCAGCCCAGTTATCTATCCGCCATCCATCAATCTATCAGCCCAGGTATCTATCCGTCCATCCATCAATCTATCAGCCCAGTTTTCTATCCGCCCATCCATCAATCTATTAGCCCAGTTATCTATCCGCCCATCCATCAATCTATTAGCCGAGGTATGTATCCGCCATCCATCAATCTATCAGCCCAATTATCTATCCGTCCATCCATCAACCTATTAGCCCAGTTATCTATCCGCCCATCCATCAATCTATTAGCCCAGGTATCTATCCGTCCATCCATCAATCTATCAGCCCAGGTATCTATCCGTCCATCAATCAATCTATTAGCCCAGTTATCTATCCGCCCATCCATCAATCTATTAGACCAGGTATCTATCCGCCCATCCATCAATTTATCAGCCCAGTTATCTATCCGTCCATCCATCAATCTATTAGCCCAGTTATCTATTAGCCCATCCATCAATCTATTAGCCCAGGTAACTATCCGCCCATCCATCAATCTATCAGCCCAGTTATCTATCCGCCCATCCATCAATCTATCAGCCCAGTTATCTATCCGCCCATCCATCAATCTATTAGCCAAGTTATCTATCCGCACATTCATCAATCTATTAGCCCAGTTATCTATCCGTCTATCCATCAATATATCAGCCCAGTTATCTATCCGCCCATCCATCAATCTATTAGCCCAGTTATCTATCCGCCCATCCATCAATCTATTAGCCCAGTTATCTATCCGCCCATCCATCAATCTATCAGTCCAGTTATCTATCCGTCCATCCATCAATCTATCAGCCCAGTTATCTATCCGCCCATCCATCAATCTATCAGCCCAGTTATCTATCCGTCCATCCATCAATCTATCAGCCCAGTTATCTATCCGTCCATCCATCAATCTATCAGCCAAGTTATCTATCCGCCCATCCATCAATCTATCAGCCCAGTTATCTATCCGTCCATCCATCAATCTATCAGCCCAGTTATCTATCCGTCCATCCATCAATCTATCAGCCCAGTTATCTATCCGTCCATCCATCAATCTATCAGCCCAGTTATCTATCCGCCAATCCATCAATCTATCAGCCCAGTTATCTATCCGTCCATCCACCAATCTATCAGCCCAGTTATCTATCCGCCCATCCATCAATCTATCAGCCCAGTTATCTATCCGTCCATCCATCAATCTATCAGCCCAGTTATCTATCCTTCCATCCATCAATCTATCAGCCCAGTTATCTATCCGTCCATCCATCAGTCCATCAGCCCAGTTATCTATCCGCCCATCCATCAGTCTATCAGCCCAGTTATCTATCCGCCCATCCATCAGTCTATCAGCCCAGTTATCTATCCGCCCATCCATCAATCTCTCAGCCCAGTTATCTATCCGTCCATCCATCAATCTATCAGTCCAGTTATCTATCCGTCCATCCATCAATCTCTCAGCCCAGTTATCTATCGCCTATCCATCAATCTATTAGCCCCGTTATCTATCCGTCCATCCATCAATCTATTAGCCCAGTTATCTATCCGTCCATCCATCAATATATCAGCCCAGTTACCTATCCGCCCATCCATCAATCTTTACGCCCAGTTATCTATCCGCCCATACATCAATCTATTAGACCAGTTATCTATCCGCCCATCCATCAATCTATCAGCCCAGTTATCTATCCGCCCATCCATCAATCTATTAGCCCAGGAATCTATCCGCCAATCCATCAATCTATCAGCCCAGTTATCTATCCGCCCATCCATCAATCTATCAGCCCAGTTATCTATCCGCCCATCCATCAATCTATTAGCCCAGTAATTTATCCGCCCATCCATCAGTCTATCAGCTATGTTATCTATCCGCCCATCCATCAGTCTATCAGCCCAGTTATCTATCCGTCCATCCATCAGTCTATCAGTCCAGTTATCTATCCGCCCATCCATCAATCTATCAGCCCACTTATCTATTCGTTCATCCATCAATTTATCAGCCCAGTTATCTATTCGCCCATCCATCAATCTATCAGTCCAGTTATCTATCCGCCCATCCATCAATCTATCAGCCCAGTTAATTATCCGCCCATCCATCAATCTATCAGTCCAGTTATCTATCCGTCCATCCATCAATCTATCAGCCCAGTTATCTATCCGTCCATCCATCAATCTATCAGCCCAGTTATCTATCCGTCCATCCATCAGTCTATCAGCCCAGTTATCTATCCGTCCATCCATCAATCTATCAGCCCAGTTATCTATCCGTCCATCCATCAGTCTATCAGCCCAGTTATCTAGCCGTCCATCCATCAATCTATCAGCCCAGTTATCTATCCGCCCATCCATCAATCTATCAGCCCAGGTATCTATCCGTCCATCCATCAATCTATCAGCCCAGTTTTCTATCCGCCCATCCATCAATCTATTAGCCCAGTTATCTATCCGCCCATCCATCAATCTATTAGCCGAGGTATCTATCCGCCCATCCATCAATCTTTCAGCCCAATTATCTATCCGTCCATCCATCAACCTATTAGCCCAGTTATCTATCCGCCCATCCATCAATCTATTAGCCCAGGTATCTATCCGTCCATCCATCAATCTATCAGCCCAGGTATCTATCCGTCCATCCATCAATCTATTAGCCCAGTTATCTATTAGCCCATCCATCAATCTATTAGCCCAGGTATCTATCCGCCCATCCATCAATCTATCAGCCCAGTTATCTATCCGCCCATCCATCAATCTATCAGCCCAGTTATCTATCCGCCCATCCATCAATCTATTAGCCAAGTTATCTATCCGCACATTCATCAATCTATTAGCCCAGTTATCTATCCGTCTATCCATCAATATATCAGCCCAGTTATCTATCCGCCCATCCATCAATCTATTAGCCCAGTTATCTATCCGCCCATCCATCAATCTATTAGCCCAGTTATCTATCCGCCCATCCATCAATCTATCAGCCCAGTTATCTATCCGCCCATCCATCATTCTATTAGCCCAGTTATCTATCCGTCCATCCATCAATCTATCAGCCCAGTTAGCTATCCGCCCATCCATCAATCTATCAGCCCAGTTATCTATCCGTCCATCCATCAATCTATTAGCCCAGTTATCTATCCGCCAATCCATCAATCTATTAGCCCAAATATCTATCCGTCCATCCATCAATCTATTAGCCCAGTTATCTATCCGTCCATCCATCAATATATCAGCCCAGTTACCTATCCGCCCATCCATCAATCTTTACGCCCAGTTATCTATCCGCCCATACATCAATCTATTAGACCAGTTATCTTTCCGCCCATCCATCAATCTATTAGCCCAGGAATCTATCCGCCCATCCATCAATCTATTAGCCCAGTAATATATCCGCCCATCCATCAGTCTATCAGCCCAGTTATCTATCCGCCCATCCATCAGTCTATCAGCCCAGTTATCTATCCGTCCATCCATCAGTCTATCAGTCCAGTTATCTATCCGCCCATCCATCAATCTATCAGCCCACTTATCTATTCGTTCATCCATCAATTTATCAGCCCAGTTATCTATCCGCCCATCCATCAATCTATAAGTCCAGTTATCTATCCGCCCATCCATCAATCTATCAGCCCAGTTAATTATCCGCCCATCCATCAATCTATTAGTCCAGTTATCTATCAGTCCATCCATCAATCTATCAGCCCAGTTATCTATCCGTCCATCCATCAATCTATCAGCCCAGTTATCTATCCGTCCATCCATCAGTCTATCAGCCCAGTTATCTATCCGTCCAACCATCAATCTATCAGCCCAGTTATCTATCCGCCCATCCATCAATCTATCAGCCCAGTTATCTATCCGCCCATCCATCATTCTATTAGCCCAGTTATCTATCCGTCCATCCATCAATCTATCAGCCCAGTTAGCTATCCGCCCATCCATCAATCTATCAGCCCAGTTATCTATCCGTCCATCCATCAATCTATTAGCCCAGTTATCTATCCGCGAATCCATCAATCTATTAGCCCAAATATCTATCCGTCCCTCCATCAATCTATTAGCCCAGTTATCTATCCGTCCATCCATCAATATATCAACCCAGTTACCTATCCGCCCATCCATCAATCTTTACGCCCAGTTATCTATCCGCCCATACATCAATCTATTAGACCAGTTATCTATCCGCCCATCCATCAATCTATCAGCCCAGTTATCTATCCGCCCATCCATCAATCTATTAGCCCAGGAATCTATCCGCCCATCCATCAATCTATTAGCCCAGTAATATATCCGCCCATCCATCAGTCTATCAGCCCAGTTATCTATCCGCCCATCCATCAGTCTATCAGCCCAGTTATCTATCCGTCCATCCATCAGTCTATCAGTCCAGTTATCTATCCGCCCATCCATCAATCTATCAGCCCACTTATCTATTCGTTCATCCATCAATTTATCAGCCCAGTTATCTATCCGCCCATCCATCAATCTATCAGTCCAGTTATCTATCCGCCCATCCATCAATCTATCAGCCCAGTTAATTATCCGCCCATCCATCAATCTATCAGTCCAGTTATCTATCCGTCCATCCATCTATCTATCAGCCCAGTTATCTATCCGTCCATCCATCAATCTATCAGCCCAGTTATCTATCCGTCCATCCATCAATCTATCAGCCCAGGTATCTATCCGTCCATCCATCAATCTATCAGCCCAGTTTTCTATCCGCCCATCCATCAATCTATTAGCCCAGTTATCTATCCGCCCATCCATCAATCTATTAGCCGAGGTATCTATCCGCCCATCCATCAATCTATCAGCCCAATTATCTATCCGTCCATCCATCAACCTATTAGCCCAGTTATCTATCCGCCCATCCATCAATCTATTAGCCCAGGTATCTATCCGTCCATCCATCAACTATCAGCCCAGGTATCTATCCGTCCATCCATCAATCTATTAGCCCAGTTATCTATCCGCCCATCCATCAATCTATTAGACCAGGTATCTATCCGCCCATCCATCAATTTATCAGCCCAGTTATCTATCCGTCCATCCATCAATCTATTAGCCCAGTTATCTATTAGCCCATCCATCAATCTATTAGCCCAGGTATCTATCCGCCCATCCATCAATCTATCAGCCCAGTTATCTATCCGCCCATCCATCAATCTATCAGCCCAGTTATCTATCCGCCCATCCATCAATCTATTAGCCCAGTTATCTATCCGCACATTCATCAATCTATTAGCCCAGTTATCTATCCGTCTATCCATCAATATATCAGCCCAGTTATCTATCCGCCCATCCATCAATCTATTAGCCCAGTTATCTATCCGCCCATCCATCAATCTATTAGCCCAGTTATCTATCCGCCCATCCATCAATCTATCAGCCCAGTTATCTATCCGCCCATCCATCATTCTATTAGCCCAGTTATCTATCCGTCCATCCATCAATCTATCAGCCCAGTTAGCTATCCGCCCATCCATCAATCTATCAGCCCAGTTATCTATCCGTCCATCCATCAATCTATTAGCCCAGTTATCTATCCGCCAATCCATCAATCTATTAGCCCAAATATCTATCCGTCCATCCATCAATCTATAAGCCCAGATATCTATCCGTCCATCCATCAATCTATTAGCCCAGTTATCTATCCGCATATCCATCAATCTATTAGCCCAGGTATCTATCCGCCCATCCATCAATCTATCAGCCCAGTTATCTATCCGTCCATCCATCAATCTATTAGCCCAGATATCTATTAGCCCATCCATCAATCTATTAGCCCAGGTATCTATCCGCCAATCCATCAATCTATCAGCCCAGTTATCTATCCGCCCATCCATCAATCTATTAGCCCAGTTATCTATCCGTCCATCCATCAATCTATTAGCCCAGTTATCTATCCGCCCATCCATCAATCTATTAGCCCAGTTATCTATCCGTCCATCCATCAATATATCAGCCCAGTTATCTATCCGCCCATCCATCAATCTATTAGCCAAGTTATCTATCCGCACATTCATCAATCTATTAGCCCAGTTATCTATCCGTCTATCCATCAATATATCAGCCCAGTTATCTATCCGCCCATCCATCAATCTATTAGCCCAGTTATCTATCCGCCCATCCATCAATCTATTAGCCCAGTTATCTATCCGCCCATCCATCAATCTATCAGCCCAGTTATCTATCCGCCCATCCATCATTCTATTAGCCCAGTTATCTATCCGTCCATCCATCAATCTATCACCCCAGTTAGCTATCCGCCCATCCATCAATCTATCAGCCCAGTTATCTATCCGTCCATCCATCAATCTATTAGCCCAGTTATCTATCCGCCAATCCATCAATCTATTAGCCCAAATATCTATCCGTCCATCCATCAATCTATTAGCCCAGTTATCTATCCGTCCATCCATCAATATATCAGCCCAGTTACCTATCCGCCCATCCATCAATCTTTACGCCCAGTTATCTATCCGCCCATACATCAATCTATTAGACCAGTTATCTATACGCCCATCCATCAATCTATCAGCCCAGTTATCTATCCGCCCATCCATCAATCTATTAGCCCAGGAATCTATCCGCCCATCCATCAATCTATTAGCCCAGTAATACATCCGCCCATCCATCAGTCTATCAGCCCAGTTATCTATCCGCCCATCCATCAGTCTATCAGCCCAGTTATCTATCCGTCCATCCATCAGTCTATGAGTCCAGTTATCTATCCGCCCATCCATCAATCTATCAGCCCACTTATCTATTCGTTCATCCATCAATCTATCAGCCCAGTTATCTATCCGTCCATCCATCAATCTATCAGCCCAGTTATCTATCCGTCCATCCATCAGTCTATCAGCCCAGTTATCTATCCGTCCATCCATCAATCTATCAGCCCAGTTATCTATCCGTCCATCCATCAGTCTATCAGCCCAGTTATCTAGACGTCCATCCATCAATCTATCAGCCCAGTTATCTATCCGCCCATCCATCAATCTATCAGCCCAGGTATCTATCCGTCCATCCATCAATCTATCAGCCCAGTTTTCTATCCGCCCATCCATCAATCTATTAGCCCAGTTATCTATCCGCCCATCCATCAATCTATTAGCCGAGGTATCTATCCGCCCATCCATCAATCTATCAGCCCAATTATCTATCCGTCCATCCATCAACCTATTAGCCCAGTTATCTATCCGCCCATCCATCAATCTATTAGCCCAGGTATCTATCCGTCCATCCATCAATCTATCAGCCCAGGTATCTATCCGTCCATCCATTAATCTATTAGCCCAGTTATCTATCCGCCCATCCATCAATCTATTAGACCAGGTATCTATCCGCCCATCCATCAATTTATCAGCCCAGTTATCTATCCGTCCATCCATCAATCTATTAGCCCAGTTATCTATCCGCCAATCCATCAATCTATTAGCCCAAATATCTATCCGTCCATCCATCAATCTATTAGCCCAGTTATTTATCCGTCCATCCATCAATATATCAGCCCAGTTACCTATCCGCCCATCCATCAATCTTTACGCCCAGTTATCTATCCGCCCATACATCAATCTATTAGACCAGTTATCTATCCGCCCATCCATCAATCTATCAGCCCAGTTATCTATCCGCCCATCCATCAATCTATTAGCCCAGGAATCTATCCGCCCATCCATCAATCTATTAGCCCAGTAATATATCCGCCCATCCATCAATCTATCAGCCCAGTTATCTATCCGCCCATCCATCAATCTATTAGCCCAGGAATCTATCCGCCCATCCATCAATCTATTAGCCCAGTAATATATCCGTCCATCCATTAATCTATCAGCCCAGTTATCTATCCGCCCATCCATCAATCTATCAGCCCAGGTATCTATCCGTCCATCCATCAATCTATCAGCCCAGTTTTCTATCCGCCCATCCATCAATCTATTAGCCCAGTTATCTATCCGCCCATCCATCAATCTATTAGCCGAGGTATCTATCCGCCCATCCATCAATCTATCAGCCCAATTATCTATCCGTCCATCCATCAACCTATTAGCCCAGTTATCTATCCGCCCATCCATCAATCTATTAGCCCAGGTATCTATCCGTCCATCCATCAATCTATCAGCCCAGGTATCTATCCGTCCATCCATCAATCTATTAGCCCAGTTATCTATCCGCCCATCCATCAATCTATTAGACCAGGTATCTATCCGCCCATCCATCAATTTATCAGCCCAGTTATCTATCCGTCCATCCATCAATCTATTAGCCCAGTTATCTATTAGCCCATCCATCAATCTATTAGCCCAGGTATCTATCCGCCCATCCATCAATCTATCAGCCCAGTTATCTATCCGTCCATCCATCAATCTATTAGCCCAGTTATCTATTAGCCCATCCATCAATCTATCAGCCCAGTTATCTATCCGCCCATCCATCATTCTATTAGCCCAGTTATCTATCCGTCCATCCATCAATCTATCAGCCCAGTTAGCTATCCGCCCATCCATCAATCTATCAGCCCAGTTATCTATCCGTCCATCCATCAATCTATTAGCCCAGTTATCTATCCGCCAATCCATCAATCTATTAGCCCAAATATCTATCCGTCCATCCATCAATCTATTAGCCCAGTTATCTATCCGTCCATCCATCAATATATCAGCCCAGTTACCTATCCGCCCATCCATCAATCTTTACGCCCAGTTATCTATCCGCCCATCCATCAATCTATCAGCCCAGTTATCTATCCGCCCATCCATCAATCTATTAGCCCAGGAATCTATCCGCCCATCCATCAATCTATTAGCCCAGTAATATATCCGTCCATCCATCAATCTATCAGCCCAGTTATCTATCCGCCCATCCATCAATCTATCAGCCCAGGTATCTATCCGTCCATCCATCAATCTATCAGCCCAGTTTTCTATCCGCCCATCCATCAATCTATTAGCCCAGTTATCTATCCGCCCATCCATCAATCTATTAGCCGAGGTATCTATCCGCCCATCCATCAATCTATCAGCCCAATTATCTATCCGTCCATCCATCAACCTATTAGCCCAGTTATCTATCCGCCCATCCATCAATCTATTAGCCCAGGTATCTATCCGTCCATCCATCAATCTATCAGCCCAGGTATCTATCCGTCCATCCATCAATCTATTAGCCCAGTTATCTATCCGCCCATCCATCAATCTATTAGACCAGGTATCTATCCGCCCATCCATCAATTTATCAGCCCAGTTATCTATCCGTCCATCCATCAATCTATTAGCCCAGTTATCTATTAGCCCATCCATCAATCTATTAGCCCAGGTATCTATCCGCCCATCCATCAATCTATCAGCCCAGTTATCTATCCGCCCATCCATCAATCTATTAGCCCAGTTATCTATCCGCCCATCCATCAATCTATTAGCCGAGGTATGTATCCGCCATCCATCAATCTATCAGCCCAATTATCTATCCGTCCATCCATCAACCTATTAGCCCAGTTATCTATCCGCCCATCCATCAATCTATTAGCCCAGGTATCTATCCGTCCATCCATCAATCTATCAGCCCAGGTATCTATCCGTCCATCAATCAATCTATTAGCCCAGTTATCTATCCGCCCATCCATCAATCTATTAGACCAGGTATCTATCCGCCCATCCATCAATTTATCAGCCCAGTTATCTATCCGTCCATCCATCAATCTATTAGCCCAGTTATCTATTAGCCCATCCATCAATCTATTAGCCCAGGTAACTATCCGCCCATCCATCAATCTATCAGCCCAGTTATCTATCCGCCCATCCATCAATCTATCAGCCCAGTTATCTATCCGCCCATCCATCAATCTATTAGCCAAGTTATCTATCCGCACATTCATCAATCTATTAGCCCAGTTATCTATCCGTCTATCCATCAATATATCAGCCCAGTTATCTATCCGCCCATCCATCAATCTATTAGCCCAGTTATCTATCCGCCCATCCATCAATCTATTAGCCCAGTTATCTATCCGCCCATCCATCAATCTATCAGTCCAGTTATCTATCCGTCCATCCATCAATCTATCAGCCCAGTTATCTATCCGCCCATCCATCAATCTATCAGCCCAGTTATCTATCCGTCCATCCATCAATCTATCAGCCCAGTTATCTATCCGTCCATCCATCAATCTATCAGCCAAGTTATCTATCCGCCCATCCATCAATCTATCAGCCCAGTTATCTATCCGTCCATCCATCAATCTATCAGCCCAGTTATCTATCCGTCCATCCATCAATCTATCAGCCCAGTTATCTATCCGTCCATCCATCAATCTATCAGCCCAGTTATCTATCCGCCAATCCATCAATCTATCAGCCCAGTTATCTATCCGTCCATCCATCAATATATCAGCCCAGTTACCTATCCGCCCATCCATCAATCTTTACGCCCAGTTATCTATCCGCCCATCCATCAATCTATCAGCCCAGTTATCTATCCGCCCATCCATCAATCTATTAGCCCAGGAATCTATCCGCCCATCCATCAATCTATTAGCCCAGTAATATATCCGTCCATCCATCAATCTATCAGCCCAGTTATCTATCCGCCCATCCATCAATCTATCAGCCCAGGTATCTATCCGTCCATCCATCAATCTATCAGCCCAGTTTTCTATCCGCCCATCCATCAATCTATTAGCCCAGTTATCTATCCGCCCATCCATCAATCTATTAGCCGAGGTATCTATCCGCCCATCCATCAATCTATCAGCCCAATTATCTATCCGTCCATCCATCAACCTATTAGCCCAGTTATCTATCCGCCCATCCATCAATCTATTAGCCCAGGTATCTATCCGTCCATCCATCAATCTATCAGCCCAGGTATCTATCCGTCCATCCATCAATCTATTAGCCCAGTTATCTATCCGCCCATCCATCAATCTATTAGACCAGGTATCTATCCGCCCATCCATCAATTTATCAGCCCAGTTATCTATCCGTCCATCCATCAATCTATTAGCCCAGTTATCTATTAGCCCATCCATCAATCTATTAGCCCAGGTATCTATCCGCCCATCCATCAATCTATCAGCCCAGTTATCTATCCGCCCATCCATCAATCTATTAGCCCAGTTATCTATCCGCCCATCCATCAATCTATTAGCCGAGGTATGTATCCGCCATCCATCAATCTATCAGCCCAATTATCTATCCGTCCATCCATCAACCTATTAGCCCAGTTATCTATCCGCCCATCCATCAATCTATTAGCCCAGGTATCTATCCGTCCATCCATCAATCTATCAGCCCAGGTATCTATCCGTCCATCAATCAATCTATTAGCCCAGTTATCTATCCGCCCATCCATCAATCTATTAGACCAGGTATCTATCCGCCCATCCATCAATTTATCAGCCCAGTTATCTATCCGTCCATCCATCAATCTATTAGCCCAGTTATCTATTAGCCCATCCATCAATCTATTAGCCCAGGTAACTATCCGCCCATCCATCAATCTATCAGCCCAGTTATCTATCCGCCCATCCATCAATCTATCAGCCCAGTTATCTATCCGCCCATCCATCAATCTATTAGCCAAGTTATCTATCCGCACATTCATCAATCTATTAGCCCAGTTATCTATCCGTCTATCCATCAATATATCAGCCCAGTTATCTATCCGCCCATCCATCAATCTATTAGCCCAGTTATCTATCCGCCCATCCATCAATCTATTAGCCCAGTTATCTATCCGCCCATCCATCAATCTATCAGTCCAGTTATCTATCCGTCCATCCATCAATCTATCAGCCCAGTTATCTATCCGCCCATCCATCAATCTATCAGCCCAGTTATCTATCCGTCCATCCATCAATCTATCAGCCCAGTTATCTATCCGTCCATCCATCAATCTATCAGCCAAGTTATCTATCCGCCCATCCATCAATCTATCAGCCCAGTTATCTATCCGTCCATCCATCAATCTATCAGCCCAGTTATCTATCCGTCCATCCATCAATCTATCAGCCCAGTTATCTATCCGTCCATCCATCAATCTATCAGCCCAGTTATCTATCCGCCAATCCATCAATCTATCAGCCCAGTTATCTATCCGTCCATCCACCAATCTATCAGCCCAGTTATCTATCCGCCCATCCATCAATCTATCAGCCCAGTTATCTATCCGTCCATCCATCAATCTATCAGCCCAGTTATCTATCCTTCCATCCATCAATCTATCAGCCCAGTTATCTATCCGTCCATCCATCAGTCCATCAGCCCAGTTATCTATCCGCCCATCCATCAGTCTATCAGCCCAGTTATCTATCCGCCCATCCATCAGTCTATCAGCCCAGTTATCTATCCGCCCATCCATCAATCTCTCAGCCCAGTTATCTATCCGTCCATCCATCAATCTATCAGTCCAGTTATCTATCCGTCCATCCATCAATCTCTCAGCCCAGTTATCTATCGCCTATCCATCAATCTATTAGCCCCGTTATCTATCCGTCCATCCATCAATCTATTAGCCCAGTTATCTATCCGTCCATCCATCAATATATCAGCCCAGTTACCTATCCGCCCATCCATCAATCTTTACGCCCAGTTATCTATCCGCCCATACATCAATCTATTAGACCAGTTATCTATCCGCCCATCCATCAATCTATCAGCCCAGTTATCTATCCGCCCATCCATCAATCTATTAGCCCAGGAATCTATCCGCCAATCCATCAATCTATCAGCCCAGTTATCTATCCGCCCATCCATCAATCTATCAGCCCAGTTATCTATCCGCCCATCCATCAATCTATTAGCCCAGTAATTTATCCGCCCATCCATCAGTCTATCAGCTATGTTATCTATCCGCCCATCCATCAGTCTATCAGCCCAGTTATCTATCCGTCCATCCATCAGTCTATCAGTCCAGTTATCTATCCGCCCATCCATCAATCTATCAGCCCACTTATCTATTCGTTCATCCATCAATTTATCAGCCCAGTTATCTATTCGCCCATCCATCAATCTATCAGTCCAGTTATCTATCCGCCCATCCATCAATCTATCAGCCCAGTTAATTATCCGCCCATCCATCAATCTATCAGTCCAGTTATCTATCCGTCCATCCATCAATCTATCAGCCCAGTTATCTATCCGTCCATCCATCAATCTATCAGCCCAGTTATCTATCCGTCCATCCATCAGTCTATCAGCCCAGTTATCTATCCGTCCATCCATCAATCTATCAGCCCAGTTATCTATCCGTCCATCCATCAGTCTATCAGCCCAGTTATCTAGCCGTCCATCCATCAATCTATCAGCCCAGTTATCTATCCGCCCATCCATCAATCTATCAGCCCAGGTATCTATCCGTCCATCCATCAATCTATCAGCCCAGTTTTCTATCCGCCCATCCATCAATCTATTAGCCCAGTTATCTATCCGCCCATCCATCAATCTATTAGCCGAGGTATCTATCCGCCCATCCATCAATCTTTCAGCCCAATTATCTATCCGTCCATCCATCAACCTATTAGCCCAGTTATCTATCCGCCCATCCATCAATCTATTAGCCCAGGTATCTATCCGTCCATCCATCAATCTATCAGCCCAGGTATCTATCCGTCCATCCATCAATCTATTAGCCCAGTTATCTATTAGCCCATCCATCAATCTATTAGCCCAGGTATCTATCCGCCCATCCATCAATCTATCAGCCCAGTTATCTATCCGCCCATCCATCAATCTATCAGCCCAGTTATCTATCCGCCCATCCATCAATCTATTAGCCAAGTTATCTATCCGCACATTCATCAATCTATTAGCCCAGTTATCTATCCGTCTATCCATCAATATATCAGCCCAGTTATCTATCCGCCCATCCATCAATCTATTAGCCCAGTTATCTATCCGCCCATCCATCAATCTATTAGCCCAGTTATCTATCCGCCCATCCATCAATCTATCAGCCCAGTTATCTATCCGCCCATCCATCATTCTATTAGCCCAGTTATCTATCCGTCCATCCATCAATCTATCAGCCCAGTTAGCTATCCGCCCATCCATCAATCTATCAGCCCAGTTATCTATCCGTCCATCCATCAATCTATTAGCCCAGTTATCTATCCGCCAATCCATCAATCTATTAGCCCAAATATCTATCCGTCCATCCATCAATCTATTAGCCCAGTTATCTATCCGTCCATCCATCAATATATCAGCCCAGTTACCTATCCGCCCATCCATCAATCTTTACGCCCAGTTATCTATCCGCCCATACATCAATCTATTAGACCAGTTATCTTTCCGCCCATCCATCAATCTATTAGCCCAGGAATCTATCCGCCCATCCATCAATCTATTAGCCCAGTAATATATCCGCCCATCCATCAGTCTATCAGCCCAGTTATCTATCCGCCCATCCATCAGTCTATCAGCCCAGTTATCTATCCGTCCATCCATCAGTCTATCAGTCCAGTTATCTATCCGCCCATCCATCAATCTATCAGCCCACTTATCTATTCGTTCATCCATCAATTTATCAGCCCAGTTATCTATCCGCCCATCCATCAATCTATAAGTCCAGTTATCTATCCGCCCATCCATCAATCTATCAGCCCAGTTAATTATCCGCCCATCCATCAATCTATTAGTCCAGTTATCTATCAGTCCATCCATCAATCTATCAGCCCAGTTATCTATCCGTCCATCCATCAATCTATCAGCCCAGTTATCTATCCGTCCATCCATCAGTCTATCAGCCCAGTTATCTATCCGTCCAACCATCAATCTATCAGCCCAGTTATCTATCCGCCCATCCATCAATCTATCAGCCCAGTTATCTATCCGCCCATCCATCATTCTATTAGCCCAGTTATCTATCCGTCCATCCATCAATCTATCAGCCCAGTTAGCTATCCGCCCATCCATCAATCTATCAGCCCAGTTATCTATCCGTCCATCCATCAATCTATTAGCCCAGTTATCTATCCGCGAATCCATCAATCTATTAGCCCAAATATCTATCCGTCCCTCCATCAATCTATTAGCCCAGTTATCTATCCGTCCATCCATCAATATATCAACCCAGTTACCTATCCGCCCATCCATCAATCTTTACGCCCAGTTATCTATCCGCCCATACATCAATCTATTAGACCAGTTATCTATCCGCCCATCCATCAATCTATCAGCCCAGTTATCTATCCGCCCATCCATCAATCTATTAGCCCAGGAATCTATCCGCCCATCCATCAATCTATTAGCCCAGTAATATATCCGCCCATCCATCAGTCTATCAGCCCAGTTATCTATCCGCCCATCCATCAGTCTATCAGCCCAGTTATCTATCCGTCCATCCATCAGTCTATCAGTCCAGTTATCTATCCGCCCATCCATCAATCTATCAGCCCACTTATCTATTCGTTCATCCATCAATTTATCAGCCCAGTTATCTATCCGCCCATCCATCAATCTATCAGTCCAGTTATCTATCCGCCCATCCATCAATCTATCAGCCCAGTTAATTATCCGCCCATCCATCAATCTATCAGTCCAGTTATCTATCCGTCCATCCATCTATCTATCAGCCCAGTTATCTATCCGTCCATCCATCAATCTATCAGCCCAGTTATCTATCCGTCCATCCATCAATCTATCAGCCCAGGTATCTATCCGTCCATCCATCAATCTATCAGCCCAGTTTTCTATCCGCCCATCCATCAATCTATTAGCCCAGTTATCTATCCGCCCATCCATCAATCTATTAGCCGAGGTATCTATCCGCCCATCCATCAATCTATCAGCCCAATTATCTATCCGTCCATCCATCAACCTATTAGCCCAGTTATCTATCCGCCCATCCATCAATCTATTAGCCCAGGTATCTATCCGTCCATCCATCAACTATCAGCCCAGGTATCTATCCGTCCATCCATCAATCTATTAGCCCAGTTATCTATCCGCCCATCCATCAATCTATTAGACCAGGTATCTATCCGCCCATCCATCAATTTATCAGCCCAGTTATCTATCCGTCCATCCATCAATCTATTAGCCCAGTTATCTATTAGCCCATCCATCAATCTATTAGCCCAGGTATCTATCCGCCCATCCATCAATCTATCAGCCCAGTTATCTATCCGCCCATCCATCAATCTATCAGCCCAGTTATCTATCCGCCCATCCATCAATCTATTAGCCCAGTTATCTATCCGCACATTCATCAATCTATTAGCCCAGTTATCTATCCGTCTATCCATCAATATATCAGCCCAGTTATCTATCCGCCCATCCATCAATCTATTAGCCCAGTTATCTATCCGCCCATCCATCAATCTATTAGCCCAGTTATCTATCCGCCCATCCATCAATCTATCAGCCCAGTTATCTATCCGCCCATCCATCATTCTATTAGCCCAGTTATCTATCCGTCCATCCATCAATCTATCAGCCCAGTTAGCTATCCGCCCATCCATCAATCTATCAGCCCAGTTATCTATCCGTCCATCCATCAATCTATTAGCCCAGTTATCTATCCGCCAATCCATCAATCTATTAGCCCAAATATCTATCCGTCCATCCATCAATCTATAAGCCCAGATATCTATCCGTCCATCCATCAATCTATTAGCCCAGTTATCTATCCGCATATCCATCAATCTATTAGCCCAGGTATCTATCCGCCCATCCATCAATCTATCAGCCCAGTTATCTATCCGTCCATCCATCAATCTATTAGCCCAGATATCTATTAGCCCATCCATCAATCTATTAGCCCAGGTATCTATCCGCCAATCCATCAATCTATCAGCCCAGTTATCTATCCGCCCATCCATCAATCTATTAGCCCAGTTATCTATCCGTCCATCCATCAATCTATTAGCCCAGTTATCTATCCGCCCATCCATCAATCTATTAGCCCAGTTATCTATCCGTCCATCCATCAATATATCAGCCCAGTTATCTATCCGCCCATCCATCAATCTATTAGCCAAGTTATCTATCCGCACATTCATCAATCTATTAGCCCAGTTATCTATCCGTCTATCCATCAATATATCAGCCCAGTTATCTATCCGCCCATCCATCAATCTATTAGCCCAGTTATCTATCCGCCCATCCATCAATCTATTAGCCCAGTTATCTATCCGCCCATCCATCAATCTATCAGCCCAGTTATCTATCCGCCCATCCATCATTCTATTAGCCCAGTTATCTATCCGTCCATCCATCAATCTATCACCCCAGTTAGCTATCCGCCCATCCATCAATCTATCAGCCCAGTTATCTATCCGTCCATCCATCAATCTATTAGCCCAGTTATCTATCCGCCAATCCATCAATCTATTAGCCCAAATATCTATCCGTCCATCCATCAATCTATTAGCCCAGTTATCTATCCGTCCATCCATCAATATATCAGCCCAGTTACCTATCCGCCCATCCATCAATCTTTACGCCCAGTTATCTATCCGCCCATACATCAATCTATTAGACCAGTTATCTATCCGCCCATCCATCAATCTATCAGCCCAGTTATCTATCCGCCCATCCATCAATCTATTAGCCCAGGAATCTATCCGCCCATCCATCAATCTATTAGCCCAGTAATACATCCGCCCATCCATCAGTCTATCAGCCCAGTTATCTATCCGCCCATCCATCAGTCTATCAGCCCAGTTATCTATCCGTCCATCCATCAGTCTATGAGTCCAGTTATCTATCCGCCCATCCATCAATCTATCAGCCCACTTATCTATTCGTTCATCCATCAATCTATCAGCCCAGTTATCTATCCGTCCATCCATCAATCTATCAGCCCAGTTATCTATCCGTCCATCCATCAGTCTATCAGCCCAGTTATCTATCCGTCCATCCATCAATCTATCAGCCCAGTTATCTATCCGTCCATCCATCAGTCTATCAGCCCAGTTATCTAGACGTCCATCCATCAATCTATCAGCCCAGTTATCTATCCGCCCATCCATCAATCTATCAGCCCAGGTATCTATCCGTCCATCCATCAATCTATCAGCCCAGTTTTCTATCCGCCCATCCATCAATCTATTAGCCCAGTTATCTATCCGCCCATCCATCAATCTATTAGCCGAGGTATCTATCCGCCCATCCATCAATCTATCAGCCCAATTATCTATCCGTCCATCCATCAACCTATTAGCCCAGTTATCTATCCGCCCATCCATCAATCTATTAGCCCAGGTATCTATCCGTCCATCCATCAATCTATCAGCCCAGGTATCTATCCGTCCATCCATTAATCTATTAGCCCAGTTATCTATCCGCCCATCCATCAATCTATTAGACCAGGTATCTATCCGCCCATCCATCAATTTATCAGCCCAGTTATCTATCCGTCCATCCATCAATCTATTAGCCCAGTTATCTATCCGCCAATCCATCAATCTATTAGCCCAAATATCTATCCGTCCATCCATCAATCTATTAGCCCAGTTATTTATCCGTCCATCCATCAATATATCAGCCCAGTTACCTATCCGCCCATCCATCAATCTTTACGCCCAGTTATCTATCCGCCCATACATCAATCTATTAGACCAGTTATCTATCCGCCCATCCATCAATCTATCAGCCCAGTTATCTATCCGCCCATCCATCAATCTATTAGCCCAGGAATCTATCCGCCCATCCATCAATCTATTAGCCCAGTAATATATCCGCCCATCCATCAATCTATCAGCCCAGTTATCTATCCGCCCATCCATCAATCTATTAGCCCAGGAATCTATCCGCCCATCCATCAATCTATTAGCCCAGTAATATATCCGTCCATCCATTAATCTATCAGCCCAGTTATCTATCCGCCCATCCATCAATCTATCAGCCCAGGTATCTATCCGTCCATCCATCAATCTATCAGCCCAGTTTTCTATCCGCCCATCCATCAATCTATTAGCCCAGTTATCTATCCGCCCATCCATCAATCTATTAGCCGAGGTATCTATCCGCCCATCCATCAATCTATCAGCCCAATTATCTATCCGTCCATCCATCAACCTATTAGCCCAGTTATCTATCCGCCCATCCATCAATCTATTAGCCCAGGTATCTATCCGTCCATCCATCAATCTATCAGCCCAGGTATCTATCCGTCCATCCATCAATCTATTAGCCCAGTTATCTATCCGCCCATCCATCAATCTATTAGACCAGGTATCTATCCGCCCATCCATCAATTTATCAGCCCAGTTATCTATCCGTCCATCCATCAATCTATTAGCCCAGTTATCTATTAGCCCATCCATCAATCTATTAGCCCAGGTATCTATCCGCCCATCCATCAATCTATCAGCCCAGTTATCTATCCGTCCATCCATCAATCTATTAGCCCAGTTATCTATTAGCCCATCCATCAATCTATCAGCCCAGTTATCTATCCGCCCATCCATCATTCTATTAGCCCAGTTATCTATCCGTCCATCCATCAATCTATCAGCCCAGTTAGCTATCCGCCCATCCATCAATCTATCAGCCCAGTTATCTATCCGTCCATCCATCAATCTATTAGCCCAGTTATCTATCCGCCAATCCATCAATCTATTAGCCCAAATATCTATCCGTCCATCCATCAATCTATTAGCCCAGTTATCTATCCGTCCATCCATCAATATATCAGCCCAGTTACCTATCCGCCCATCCATCAATCTTTACGCCCAGTTATCTATCCGCCCATCCATCAATCTATCAGCCCAGTTATCTATCCGCCCATCCATCAATCTATTAGCCCAGGAATCTATCCGCCCATCCATCAATCTATTAGCCCAGTAATATATCCGTCCATCCATCAATCTATCAGCCCAGTTATCTATCCGCCCATCCATCAATCTATCAGCCCAGGTATCTATCCGTCCATCCATCAATCTATCAGCCCAGTTTTCTATCCGCCCATCCATCAATCTATTAGCCCAGTTATCTATCCGCCCATCCATCAATCTATTAGCCGAGGTATCTATCCGCCCATCCATCAATCTATCAGCCCAATTATCTATCCGTCCATCCATCAACCTATTAGCCCAGTTATCTATCCGCCCATCCATCAATCTATTAGCCCAGGTATCTATCCGTCCATCCATCAATCTATCAGCCCAGGTATCTATCCGTCCATCCATCAATCTATTAGCCCAGTTATCTATCCGCCCATCCATCAATCTATTAGACCAGGTATCTATCCGCCCATCCATCAATTTATCAGCCCAGTTATCTATCCGTCCATCCATCAATCTATTAGCCCAGTTATCTATTAGCCCATCCATCAATCTATTAGCCCAGGTATCTATCCGCCCATCCATCAATCTATCAGCCCAGTTATCTATCCGCCCATCCATCAATCTATCAGCCCAGTTATCTATCCGCCCATCCATCAATCTATTAGCCCAGTTATCTATCCGCACATTCATCAATCTATTAGCCCAGTTATCTATCCGTCTATCCATCAATATATCAGCCCAGTTATCTATCCGCCCATCCATCAATCTATTAGCCCAGTTATCTATCCGCCCATCCATCAATCTATTAGCCCAGTTATCTATCCGCCCATCCATCAATCTATCAGCCCAGATATCTATTAGCCCATCCATCAATCTATTAGCCCAGGTATCTATCCGCCAATCCATCAATCTATCAGCCCAGTTATCTATCCGCCCATCCATCAATCTATTAGCCCAGTTATCTATCCGTCCATCCATCAATCTATTAGCCCAGTTATCTATCCGCCCATCCATCAATCTATTAGCCCAGTTATCTATCCGTCCATCCATCAATATATCAGCCCAGTTATCTATCCGCCCATCCATCAATCTATTAGCCAAGTTATCTATCCGCACATTCATCAATCTATTAGCCCAGTTATCTATCCGTCTATCCATCAATATATCAGCCCAGTTATCTATCCGCCCATCCATCAATCTATTAGCCCAGTTATCTATCCGCCCATCCATCAATCTATTAGCCCAGTTATCTATCCGCCCATCCATTAATCTATCAGCCCAGTTATCTATCCGCCCATCCATCATTCTATTAGCCCAGTTATCTATCCGTCCATCCATCAATCTATCACCCCAGTTAGCTATCCGCCCATCCATCAATCTATCAGCCCAGTTATCTATCCGTCCATCCATCAATCTATTAGCCCAGTTATCTATCCGCCAATCCATCAATCTATTAGCCCAAATATCTATCCGTCCATCCATCAATCTATTAGCCCAGTTATCTATCCGTCCATCCATCAATATATCAGCCCAGTTACCTATCCGCCCATCCATCAATCTTTACGCCCAGTTATCTATCCGCCCATACATCAATCTATTAGACCAGTTATCTATCCGCCCATCCATCAATCTATCAGCCCAGTTATCTATCCGCCCATCCATCAATCTATTAGCCCAGGAATCTATCCGCCCATCCATCAATCTATTAGCCCAGTAATATATCCGCCCATCCATCAGTCTATCAGCCCAGTTATCTATCCGCCCATCCATCAGTCTATCAGCCCAGTTATCTATCCGTCCATCCATCAGTCTATCAGTCCAGTTATCTATCCGCCCATCCATCAATCTATCAGCCCACTTATCTATCCGCCCATCCATCAATCTATCAGTCCAGTTATCTATCCGTCCATCCATCAATCTATCAGCCCAGTTATCTATCCGTCCATCCATCAATCTATCAGCCCAGTTATCTATCCGTCCATCCATCAGTCTATCAGCCCAGTTATCTATCCGTCCATCCATCAATCTATCAGCCCAGTTATCTATCCGTCCATCCATCAGTCTATCAGCCCAGTTATCTAGACGTCCATCCATCAATCTATCAGCCCAGTTATCTATCCGCCCATCCATCAATCTATCAGCCCAGGTATCTATCCGTCCATCCATCAATCTATCAGCCCAGTTTTCTATCCGCCCATCCATCAATCTATTAGCCCAGTTATCTATCCGCCCATCCATCAATCTATTAGCCGAGGTATCTATCCGCCCATCCATCAATCTATCAGCCCAATTATCTATCCGCCCATCCATCAATCTATCAGCCCAATTATCTATCCGTCCATCCATCAATCTATCACCCCAGTTAGCTATCCGCCCATCCATCAATCTATCAGCCCAGTTATCTATCCGTCCATCCATCAATCTATTAGCCCAGTTATCTATCCGCCAATCCATCAATCTATTAGCCCAAATATCTATCCGTCCATCCATCAATCTATTAGCCCAGTTATCTATCCGTCCATCCATCAATATATCAGCCCAGTTACCTATCCGCCCATCCATCAATCTTTACGCCCAGTTATCTATCCGCCCATACATCAATCTATTAGACCAGTTATCTATCCGCCCATCCATCAATCTATCAGCCCAGTTATCTATCCGCCCATCCATCAATCTATTAGCCCAGGAATCTATCCGCCCATCCATCAATCTATTAGCCCAGTAATACATCCGCCCATCCATCAGTCTATCAGCCCAGTTATCTATCCGCCCATCCATCAGTCTATCAGCCCAGTTATCTATCCGTCCATCCATCAGTCTATGAGTCCAGTTATCTATCCGCCCATCCATCAATCTATCAGCCCACTTATCTATTCGTTCATCCATCAATCTATCAGCCCAGTTATCTATCCGTCCATCCATCAATCTATCAGCCCAGTTATCTATCCGTCCATCCATCAGTCTATCAGCCCAGTTATCTATCCGTCCATCCATCAATCTATCAGCCCAGTTATCTATCCGTCCATCCATCAGTCTATCAGCCCAGTTATCTAGACGTCCATCCATCAATCTATCAGCCCAGTTATCTATCCGCCCATCCATCAATCTATCAGCCCAGGTATCTATCCGTCCATCCATCAATCTATCAGCCCAGTTTTCTATCCGCCCATCCATCAATCTATTAGCCCAGTTATCTATCCGCCCATCCATCAATCTATTAGCCGAGGTATCTATCCGCCCATCCATCAATCTATCAGCCCAATTATCTATCCGTCCATCCATCAACCTATTAGCCCAGTTATCTATCCGCCCATCCATCAATCTATTAGCCCAGGTATCTATCCGTCCATCCATCAATCTATCAGCCCAGGTATCTATCCGTCCATCCATTAATCTATTAGCCCAGTTATCTATCCGCCCATCCATCAATCTATTAGACCAGGTATCTATCCGCCCATCCATCAATTTATCAGCCCAGTTATCTATCCGTCCATCCATCAATCTATTAGCCGAGTTATCTATCCGCCAATCCATCAATCTATTAGCCCAAATATCTATCCGTCCATCCATCAATCTATTAGCCCAGTTATTTATCCGTCCATCCATCAATATATCAGCCCAGTTACCTATCCGCCCATCCATCAATCTTTACGCCCAGTTATCTATCCGCCCATACATCAATCTATTAGACCAGTTATCTATCCGCCCATCCATCAATCTATCAGCCCAGTTATCTATCCGCCCATCCATCAATCTATTAGCCCAGGAATCTATCCGCCCATCCATCAATCTATTAGCCCAGTAATATATCCGCCCATCCATCAATCTATCAGCCCAGTTATCTATCCGCCCATCCATCAATCTATTAGCCCAGGAATCTATCCGCCCATCCATCAATCTATTAGCCCAGTAATATATCCGTCCATCCATTAATCTATCAGCCCAGTTATCTATCCGCCCATCCATCAATCTATCAGCCCAGGTATCTATCCGTCCATCCATCAATCTATCAGCCCAGTTTTCTATCCGCCCATCCATCAATCTATTAGCCCAGTTATCTATCCGCCCATCCATCAATCTATTAGCCGAGGTATCTATCCGCCCATCCATCAATCTATCAGCCCAATTATCTATCCGTCCATCCATCAACCTATTAGCCCAGTTATCTATCCGCCCATCCATCAATCTATTAGCCCAGGTATCTATCCGTCCATCCATCAATCTATCAGCCCAGGTATCTATCCGTCCATCCATCAATCTATTAGCCCAGTTATCTATCCGCCCATCCATCAATCTATTAGACCAGGTATCTATCCGCCCATCCATCAATTTATCAGCCCAGTTATCTATCCGTCCATCCATCAATCTATTAGCCCAGTTATCTATTAGCCCATCCATCAATCTATTAGCCCAGGTATCTATCCGCCCATCCATCAATCTATCAGCCCAGTTATCTATCCGTCCATCCATCAATCTATTAGCCCAGTTATCTATTAGCCCATCCATCAATCTATCAGCCCAGTTATCTATCCGCCCATCCATCATTCTATTAGCCCAGTTATCTATCCGTCCATCCATCAATCTATCAGCCCAGTTAGCTATCCGCCCATCCATCAATCTATCAGCCCAGTTATCTATCCGTCCATCCATCAATCTATTAGCCCAGTTATCTATCCGCCAATCCATCAATCTATTAGCCCAAATATCTATCCGTCCATCCATCAATCTATTAGCCCAGTTATCTATCCGTCCATCCATCAATATATCAGCCCAGTTACCTATCCGCCCATCCATCAATCTTTACGCCCAGTTATCTATCCGCCCATCCATCAATCTATCAGCCCAGTTATCTATCCGCCCATCCATCAATCTATTAGCCCAGGAATCTATCCGCCCATCCATCAATCTATTAGCCCAGTAATATATCCGTCCATCCATCAATCTATCAGCCCAGTTATCTATCCGCCCATCCATCAATCTATCAGCCCAGGTATCTATCCGTCCATCCATCAATCTATCAGCCCAGTTTTCTATCCGCCCATCCATCAATCTATTAGCCCAGTTATCTATCCGCCCATCCATCAATCTATTAGCCGAGGTATCTATCCGCCCATCCATCAATCTATCAGCCCAATTATCTATCCGTCCATCCATCAACCTATTAGCCCAGTTATCTATCCGCCCATCCATCAATCTATTAGCCCAGGTATCTATCCGTCCATCCATCAATCTATCAGCCCAGGTATCTATCCGTCCATCCATCAATCTATTAGCCCAGTTATCTATCCGCCCATCCATCAATCTATTAGACCAGGTATCTATCCGCCCATCCATCAATTTATCAGCCCAGTTATCTATCCGTCCATCCATCAATCTATTAGCCCAGTTATCTATTAGCCCATCCATCAATCTATTAGCCCAGGTATCTATCCGCCCATCCATCAATCTATCAGCCCAGTTATCTATCCGCCCATCCATCAATCTATCAGCCCAGTTATCTATCCGCCCATCCATCAATCTATTAGCCCAGTTATCTATCCGCACATTCATCAATCTATTAGCCCAGTTATCTATCCGTCTATCCATCAATATATCAGCCCAGTTATCTATCCGCCCATCCATCAATCTATTAGCCCAGTTATCTATCCGCCCATCCATCAATCTATTAGCCCAGTTATCTATCCGCCCATCCATCAATCTATCAGCCCAGATATCTATTAGCCCATCCATCAATCTATTAGCCCAGGTATCTATCCGCCAATCCATCAATCTATCAGCCCAGTTATCTATCCGCCCATCCATCAATCTATTAGCCCAGTTATCTATCCGTCCATCCATCAATCTATTAGCCCAGTTATCTATCCGCCCATCCATCAATCTATTAGCCCAGTTATCTATCCGTCCATCCATCAATATATCAGCCCAGTTATCTATCCGCCCATCCATCAATCTATTAGCCAAGTTATCTATCCGCACATTCATCAATCTATTAGCCCAGTTATCTATCCGTCTATCCATCAATATATCAGCCCAGTTATCTATCCGCCCATCCATCAATCTATTAGCCCAGTTATCTATCCGCCCATCCATCAATCTATTAGCCCAGTTATCTATCCGCCCATCCATTAATCTATCAGCCCAGTTATCTATCCGCCCATCCATCATTCTATTAGCCCAGTTATCTATCCGTCCATCCATCAATCTATCACCCCAGTTAGCTATCCGCCCATCCATCAATCTATCAGCCCAGTTATCTATCCGTCCATCCATCAATCTATTAGCCCAGTTATCTATCCGCCAATCCATCAATCTATTAGCCCAAATATCTATCCGTCCATCCATCAATCTATTAGCCCAGTTATCTATCCGTCCATCCATCAATATATCAGCCCAGTTACCTATCCGCCCATCCATCAATCTTTACGCCCAGTTATCTATCCGCCCATACATCAATCTATTAGACCAGTTATCTATCCGCCCATCCATCAATCTATCAGCCCAGTTATCTATCCGCCCATCCATCAATCTATTAGCCCAGGAATCTATCCGCCCATCCATCAATCTATTAGCCCAGTAATATATCCGCCCATCCATCAGTCTATCAGCCCAGTTATCTATCCGCCCATCCATCAGTCTATCAGCCCAGTTATCTATCCGTCCATCCATCAGTCTATCAGTCCAGTTATCTATCCGCCCATCCATCAATCTATCAGCCCACTTATCTATCCGCCCATCCATCAATCTATCAGTCCAGTTATCTATCCGTCCATCCATCAATCTATCAGCCCAGTTATCTATCCGTCCATCCATCAATCTATCAGCCCAGTTATCTATCCGTCCATCCATCAGTCTATCAGCCCAGTTATCTATCCGTCCATCCATCAATCTATCAGCCCAGTTATCTATCCGTCCATCCATCAGTCTATCAGCCCAGTTATCTAGACGTCCATCCATCAATCTATCAGCCCAGTTATCTATCCGCCCATCCATCAATCTATCAGCCCAGGTATCTATCCGTCCATCCATCAATCTATCAGCCCAGTTTTCTATCCGCCCATCCATCAATCTATTAGCCCAGTTATCTATCCGCCCATCCATCAATCTATTAGCCGAGGTATCTATCCGCCCATCCATCAATCTATCAGCCCAATTATCTATCCGTCCATCCATCAACCTATTAGCCCAGTTATCTATCCGCCCATCCATCAATCTATTAGCCCAGGTATCTATCCGTCCATCCATCAATCTATCAGCCCAGGTATCTATCCGTCCATCCATCAATCTATTAGCCCAGTTATCTATCCGCCCATCCATCAATCTATTAGACCAGGTATCTATCCGCCCATCCATCAATTTATCAGCCCAGTTATCTATCCGTCCATCCATCAATCTATTAGCCCAGTTATCTATTAGCCCATCCATCAATCTATTAGCCCAGGTATCTATCCGCCCATCCATCAATCTATCAGCCCAGTTATCTATCCGCCCATCCATCAATCTATCAGCCCAGTTATCTATCCGCCCATCCATCAATCTATTAGCCAAGTTATCTATCCGCACATTCATCAATCTATTAGCCCAGTTATCTATCCGTCTATCCATCAATATATCAGCCCAGTTATCTATCCGCCCATCCATCAATCTATTAGCCCAGTTATCTATCCGCCCATCCATCAATCTATTAGCCCAGTTATCTATCCGCCCATCCATCAATCTATCAGCCCAGTTATCTATCCGCCCATCCATCATTCTATTAGCCCAGTTATCTATCCGTCCATCCATCAATCTATCAGCCCAGTTAGCTATCCGCCCATCCATCAATCTATCAGCCCAGTTATCTATCCGTCCATCCATCAATCTATTAGCCCAGTTATCTATCCGCCAATCCATCAATCTATTAGCCCAAATATCTATCCGTCCATCCATCAATCTATTAGCCCAGTTATCTATCCGTCCATCCATCAATATATCAGCCCAGTTACCTATCCGCCCATCCATCAATCTTTACGCCCAGTTATCTATCCGCCCATACATCAATCTATTAGACCAGTTATCTATCCGCCCATCCATCAATCTATCAGCCCAGTTATCTATCCGCCCATCCATCAATCTATTAGCCCAGGAATCTATCCGCCCATCCATCAATCTATTAGCCCAGTAATATATCCGCCAATCCATCAATATATCAGCCCAGTTATCTATCCGCCCATCCATCAATCTATCAGCCCAGGTATCTATCCGCCCATACATCAATCTATTAGACCAGTTATCTATCCGCCCATCCATCAATCTATCAGCCCAGTTATCTATCCGCCCATCCATCAATCTATTAGCCCAGGAATCTATCCGCCCATCCATCAATCTATTAGCCCAGTAATATATCCGTCCATCCATCAATCTATCAGCCCAGTTATCTATCCGCCCATCCATCAATCTATCAGCCCAGGTATCTATCCGTCCATCCATCAATCTATCAGCCCAGTTTTCTATCCGCCCATCCATCAATCTATTAGCCCAGTTATCTATCCGCCCATCCATCAATCTATTAGCCGAGGTATCTATCCGCCCATCCATCAATCTATCAGCCCAATTATCTATCCGTCCATCCATCAACCTATTAGCCCAGTTATCTATCCGCCCATCCATCAATCTATTAGCCCAGGTATCTATCCGTCCATCCATCAATCTATCAGCCCAGGTATCTATCCGTCCATCCATCAATCTATTAGCCCAGTTATCTATCCGCCCATCCATCAATCTATTAGACCAGGTATCTATCCGCCCATCCATCAATTTATCAGCCCAGTTATCTATCCGTCCATCCATCAATCTATTAGCCCAGTTATCTATTAGCCCATCCATCAATCTATTAGCCCAGGTATCTATCCGCCCATCCATCAATCTATCAGCCCAGTTATCTATCCGCCCATCCATCAATCTATCAGCCCAGTTATCTATCCGCCCATCCATCAATCTATTAGCCCAGTTATCTATCCGCACATTCATCAATCTATTAGCCCAGTTATCTATCCGTCTATCCATCAATATATCAGCCCAGTTATCTATCCGCCCATCCATCAATCTATTAGCCCAGTTATCTATCCGCCCATCCATCAATCTATTAGCCCAGTTATCTATCCGCCCATCCATCAATCTATCAGCCCAGTTATCTATCCGCCCATCCATCATTCTATTAGCCCAGTTATCTATCCGTCCATCCATCAATCTATCAGCCCAGTTAGCTATCCGCCAATCCATCAATCTATCAGCCCAGTTATCTATCCGTCCATCCATCAATCTATTAGCCCAGTTATCTATCCGCCAATCCATCAATCTATTAGCCCAAATATCTATCCGTCCATCCATCAATCTATAAGCCCAGATATCTATCCGTCCATCCATCAATCTATTAGCCCAGTTATCTATCCGCATATCCATCAATCTATTAGCCCAGGTATCTATCCGCCCATCCATCAATCTATCAGCCCAATTATCTATCCGTCCATCCATCAATCTATTAGCCCAGATATCTATTAGCCCATCCATCAATCTATTAGCCCAGGTATCTATCCGCCAATCCATCAATCTATCAGCCCAGTTATCTATCCGCCCATCCATCAATCTATTAGCCCAGTTATCTATCCGTCCATCCATCAATCTATTAGCCCAGTTATCTATCCGCCCATCCATCAATCTATTAGCCCAGTTATCTATCCGTCCATCCATCAATATATCAGCCCAGTTATCTATCCGCCCATCCATCAATCTATTAGCCAAGTTATCTATCCGCACATTCATCAATCTATTAGCCCAGTTATCTATCCGTCTATCCATCAATATATCAGCCCAGTTATCTATCCGCCCATCCATCAATCTATTAGCCCAGTTATCTATCCGCCCATCCATCAATCTATTAGCCCAGTTATCTATCCGCCCATCCATCAATCTATCAGCCCAGTTATCTATCCGCCCATCCATCATTCTATTAGCCCAGTTATCTATCCGTCCATCCATCAATCTATCACCCCAGTTAGCTATCCGCCCATCCATCAATCTATCAGCCCAGTTATCTATCCGCCCATCCATCATTCTATTAGCCCAGTTATCTATCCGTCCATCCATCAATCTATCAGCCCAGTTAGCTATCCGCCAATCCATCAATCTATCAGCCCAGTTATCTATCCGTCCATCCATCAATCTATTAGCCCAGTTATCTATCCGCCAATCCATCAATCTATTAGCCCAAATATCTATCCGTCCATCCATCAATCTATAAGCCCAGATATCTATCCGTCCATCCATCAATCTATTAGCCCAGTTATCTATCCGCATATCCATCAATCTATTAGCCCAGGTATCTATCCGCCCATCCATCAATCTATCAGCCCAGTTATCTATCCGTCCATCCATCAATCTATTAGCCCAGGTATCTATCCGCCAATCCATCAATCTATCAGCCCAGTTATCTATCCGCCCATCCATCAATCTATTAGCCCAGTTATCTATCCGTCCATCCATCAATCTATTAGCCCAGTTATCTATCCGCCCATCCATCAATCTATTAGCCCAGTTATCTATCCGTCCATCCATCAATATATCAGCCCAGTTATCTATCCGCCCATCCATCAATCTATTAGCCAAGTTATCTATCCGCACATTCATCAATCTATTAGCCCAGTTATCTATCCGTCTATCCATCAATATATCAGCCCAGTTATCTATCCGCCCATCCATCAATCTATTAGCCCAGTTATCTATCCGCCCATCCATCAATCTATTAGCCAAGTTATCTATCCGCACATTCATCAATCTATTAGCCCAGTTATCTATCCGTCTATCCATCAATATATCAGCCCAGTTATCTATCCGCCCATCCATCAATCTATTAGCCCAGTTATCTATCCGCCCATCCATCAATCTATTAGCCCAGTTATCTATCCGCCCATCCATCAATCTATCAGCCCAGTTATCTATCCGCCAATCCATCAATCTATTAGCCCAAATATCTATCCGTCCATCCATCAATCTATTAGCCCAGTTATCTATCCGTCCATCCATCAATATATCAGCCCAGTTACCTATCCGCCCATCCATCAATCTTTACGCCCAGTTATCTATCCGCCCATACATCAATCTATTAGACCAGTTATCTATCCGCCCATAAATCAATCTATCAGCCCAGTTATCTATCCGCCCATCCATCAATCTATTAGCCCAGTAATATATCCGCCCATCCATCAGTCTATCAGCCCAGTTATCTATCCGCCCATCCATCAGTCTATCAGCCCAGTTATCTATCCGTCCATCCATCAGTCTATCAGTCCAGTTATCTATCCGCCCATCCATCAATCTATCAGCCCACTTATCTATTCGTTCATCCATCAATTTATCAGCCCAGTTATCTATCCGCCCATCCATCAATCTATCAGTCCAGTTATCTATCCGTCCATCCATCAATCTATCAGTCCAGTTATCTATCCGTCCATCCATCAATCTATCAGCCCAGTTATCTATCCGTCCATCCATCAGTCTATCAGCCCAGTTATCTATCCGTCCATCCATCAATCTATCAGCCCAGTTATCTATCCGTCCATCCATCAGTCTATCAGCCCAGTTATCTAGACGTCCATCCATCAATCTATCAGCCCAGTTATCTATCCGCCCATCCATCAATCTATCAGCCCAGGTATCTATCCGTCCATCCATCAATCTATCAGCCCAGTTTTCTATCCGCCCATCCATCAATCTATTAGCCCAGTTATCTATCCGCCCATCCATCAATCTATTAGCAGAGGTATCTATCCGCCCATCCATCAATCTATCAGCCCAATTATCTATCCGTCCATCCATCAACCTATTAGCCCAGTTATCTATCCGCCCATCCATCAATCTATTAGCCCAGGTATCTATCCGTCCATCCATCAATCTATCAGTCCAGGTATCTATCCGTCCATCCATCAATCTATTAGCCCAGTTATCTATCCGCCCATCCATCAATCTATTAGACCAGGTATCTATCCGCCCATCCATCAATTTATCAGCCCAGTTATCTATCCGTCCATCCATCAATCTATTAGCCCAGTTATCTATTAGCCCATCCATCAATCTATTAGCCCAGGTATCTATCCGCCCATCCATCAATCTATCAGCCCAGTTATCTATCCGCCCATCCATCAATCTATCAGCCCAGTTATCTATCCGCCCATCCATCAATCTATTAGCCAAGTTATCTATCCGCACATTCATCAATCTATTAGCCCAGTTATCTATCCGTCTATCCATCAATATATCAGCGCAGTTATCTATCCGCCCATCCATCAATCTATTAGCCCAGTTATCTATCCGCCCATCCATCAATCTATTAGCCCAGTTATCTATCCGCCCATCCACCAATCTATCAGCCCAGTTATCTATCCGCCCATCCATCATTCTATTAGCCCAGTTATCTATCGGTCCATCCATCAATCTATCAGCCCAGTTAGCTATCCGCCCATCCATCAATCTATCAGCCCAGTTATCTATCCGTCCATCCATCAATCTATTAGCCCAGTTATCTATCCGCCAATCCATCAATCTATTAGCCCAAATATCTATCCGTCCATCCATCAATCTATTAGCCCAGTTATCTATCCGTCCATCCATCAATATATCAGCCCAGTTACCTATCCGCCCATCCATCAATCTTTACGCCCAGTTATCTATCCGCCCATACATCAATCTATTAGACCAGTTATCTATCCGCCCATCCATCAATCTATCAGCCCAGTTATCTATCCGCCCATCCATCAATCTATTAGCCCAGGAATCTATCCGCCCATCCATCAATCTATTAGCCCAGTAATATATCCGCCCATCCATCAGTCTATCAGCCCAGTTATCTATCCGCCCATCCATCAGTCTATCAGCCCAGTTATCTATCCGTCCATCCATCAGTCTATCAGTCCAGTTATCTATCCGCCCATCCATCAATCTATCAGCCCACTTATCTATTCGTTCATCCATCAATTTATCAGCCCAGTTATCTATCCGCCCATTCATCAATCTATCAGTCCAGTTATCTATCCCCCCATCCATCAATCTATCAGCCCAGTTAATTATCCGCCCATCCATCAATCTATCAGTCCAGTTATCTATCCGTCCATCCATCAATCTATCAGCCCAGTTATCTATCCGTCCATCCATCAATCTATCAGCCCAGTTATCTATCCGTCCATCCATCAGTCTATCAGCCCAGTTATCTATCCGTCCATCCATCAATATATCAGCCCAGTTATCTATCCGCCCATCCATCAATCTAATAGCCCAGTTATCTATCCGCCCATCCATCAATCTATTAGCCCAGTTATCTATCCGCCCATCCATCAATCTATCAGCCCAGATATCTATCCGCCCATCCATCAGTCTATTAGCCCAGTTATCTATCCGTCCATCCATCAATCTATCAGCCCAGTTATCTATCCATCCATCCATCAGTCTATTAGCCCAGTTATCTATCCGTCCATCCATCAATCTATCAGCCCAGTTATCTATCCGTCCATCCATCAATCTATTAGCCCAGTTATCTATCCGCCCATCCATCAATCTATCAGCCCAGTTATCTATCCGTCCATCCATCAGTCTATCAGCCCAGTTATCTATCCGTCCATCCATCAATCTATCAGCCCAGTTATCTATCCGTCCATCCATCAGTCTATCAGCCCTGTTATCTATCCGTCCATCCATCAATCTATCAGCCCAGGTATTTATCCGTCCATCCATCAGTCTATCAGCCCAGTTATCTATCCGTCCATCCATCCATCAGTCTATCAGCCCAGTTATCTATCCGTTCATCCATCAATCTATCAGCCCAGTTATCTATCCGCCCATCCATCAGTCTATCAGCCCAGTTATCTATCCGTCCATCCATCAATCTATCAGCCCAGTTATCTATCCGTCCATCCATCAATCTATCAGCCCAGTTATCTATCCGCCCATCCATCAATCTATCAGCCCAGTTATCTATCCGTCCATCCATCAATCTATCAGCCCAGTTATCTATCCGTCCATCCATCAATCTATCAGCCCAGTTATCTATCCGTCCATCCATCAATCTATCAGCCCAGTTATCTATCCGCCCATCCATCAATCTATCAGCCCAGTTATCTATCCGTCCATCCATCAATCTATCAGCCCAGTTATCTATCCGCCCATCCATCAATCTATCAGCCCAGTTATCTATCCGTCCATCCATCAATCTATCAGCCCAGTTATCTATCCTTCCATCCATCAATCTATCAGCCCAGTTATCTATCCGTCCATTCATCAGTCCATCAGCCCAGTTATCTATCCGCCCATCCATCAGTCTATCAGCCCAGTTATCTATCCGCCCATCCATCAGTCTATCAGCCCAGTTATCTATCCGCCCATCCATCAATCTCTCAGCCCAGTTATCTATCCGTCCATCCATCAATCTATCAGTCCAGTTATCTATCCGTCCATCCATCAATCTCTCAGCCCAGTTATCTATCGCCTATCCATCAATCTATTAGCCCCGTTATCTATCCGTCCATCCATCAATCTATTAGCCCAGTTATCTATCCGTCCATCCATCAATATATCAGCCCAGTTACCTATCCGCCCATCCATCAATCTTTACGCCCAGTTATCTATCCGCCCATACATCAATCTATTACACCAGTTATCTATCCGCCCATCCATCAATCTATCAGCCCAGTTATCTATCCGCCCATCCATCAATCTATTAGCCCAGGAATCTATCCGCCAATCCATCAATCTATCAGCCCAGTTATCTATCCGCCCATCCATCAATCTATCAGCCCAGTTATCTATCCGCCCATCCATCAATCTATTAGCCCAGTAATATATCCGCCCATCCATCAGTCTATCAGCCCAGTTATCTATCCGCCGATCCATCAGTCTATCAGCCCAGTTATCTATCCGTCCATCCATCAGTCAATCAGTCCAGTTATCTATCCGCCCATCCATCAATCTATCAGCCCACTTATCTATTCGTTCATCCATCAATTTATCAGCCCAGTTATCTATCCGCCCATCCATTAATCTATCAGTCCAGTTATCTATCCGCCCATCCATCAAACTATCAGCCCAGTTAATTATCCGCCCATCCATCAATCTATCAGTCCAGTTATCTATCCGTCCATCCATCAATCTATCAGCCCAGTTATCTATCCGTCCATCCATCAATCTATCAGCCCAGTTATCTATCCGTCCATCCATCAGTCTATCAGCCCAGTTATCTATCCGTCCATCCATCAATCTATCAGCCCAGTTATCTATCCGTCCATCCATCAGTCTATCAGCCCAGTTATCTAGCCGTCCATCCATCAATCTATCAGCCCAGTTATCTATCCGCCCATCCATCAATCTATCAGCCCAGGTATCTATCCGTCCATCCATCAATCTATCAGCCCAGTTTTCTATCCGCCCATCCATCAATCTATTAGCCCAGTTATCTATCCGCCCATCCATCAATCTATTAGCCGAGGTATCTATCCGCCCATCCATCAATCTATCAGCCCAATTATCTATCCGTCCATCCATCAACCTATTAGCCCAGTTATCTATCCGCCCATCCATCAATCTATTAGCCCAGGTATCTATCCGTCCATCCATCAATCTATCAGCCCAGGTATCTATCCGTCCATCCATCAATCTATTAGCCCAGTTATCTATCCGCCCATCCATCAATCTATTAGACCAGGTATCTATCCGCCCATCCATCAATTTATCAGCCCAGTTATCTATCCGTCCATCCATCAATCTATTAGCCCAGTTATCTATTAGCCCATCCATCAATCTATTAGCCCAGGTATCTATCCGCCCATCCATCAATCTATCAGCCCAGTTATCTATCCGCCCATCCATCAATCTATCAGCCCAGTTATCTATCCGCCCATCCATCAATCTATTAGCCAAGTTATCTATGCGCACATTCATCAATCTATTAGCCCAGTTATCTATCCGTCTATCCATCAATATATCAGCCCAGTTATCTATCCGCCCATCCATCAATCTATTAGCCCAGTTATCTATCCGCCCATCCATCAATCTATTAGCCCAGTTATCTATCCGCCCATCCATCAATCTATCAGCCCAGTTATCTATCCGCCCATCCATCATTCTATTAGCCCAGTTATCTATCCGTCCATCCATCAATCTATCAGCCCAGTTAGCTATCCGCCCATCCATCAATCTATCAGCCCAGTTATCTATCCGTCCATCCATCAATCTATTAGCCCAGTTATCTATCCGCCAATCCATCAATCTATTAGCCCAAATATCTATCCGTCCATCCATCAATCTATTAGCCCAGTTATCTATCCGTCCATCCATCAATATATCAGCCCAGTTACCTATCCGCCCATCCATCAATCTTTACGCCCAGTTATCTATCCGCCCATACATCAATCTATTAGACCAGTTATCTATCCGCCCATCCATCAATCTATCAGCCCAGTTATCTATCCGCCCATCCATCAATCTATTAGCCCAGGAATCTATCCGCCCATCCATCAATCTATTAGCCCAGTAATATATCCGCCCATCCATCAGTCTATCAGCCCAGTTATCTATCCGCCCATCCATCAGTCTATCAGCCCAGTTATCTATCCGTCCATCCATCAGTCTATCAGTCCAGTTATCTATCCGCCCATCCATCAATCTATCAGCCCACTTATCTATTCGTTCATCCATCAATTTATCAGCCCAGTTATCTATCCGCCCATCCATCAATCTATCAGTCCAGTTATCTATCCGCCCATCCATCAATCTATCAGCCCAGTTAATTATCCGCCCATCCATCAATCTATCAGTCCAGTTATCTATCCGTCCATCCATCAATCTATCAGCCCAGTTATCTATCCGTCCATCCATCAATCTATCAGCCCAGTTATCTATCCGTCCATCCATCAGTCTATCAGCCCAGTTATCTATCCGTCCATCCATCAATCTATCAGCCCAGTTATCTATCCGTCCATCCATCAGTCTATCAGCCCAGTTATCTAGCCGTCCATCCATCAATCTATCAGCCCAGTTATCTATCCGCCCATCCATCAATCTATCAGCCCAGGTATCTATCCGTCCATCCATCAATCTATCAGCCCAGTTTTCTATCCGCCCATCCATCAATCTATTAGCCCAGTTATCTATCCGCCCATCCATCAATCTATTAGCCGAGGTATCTATCCGCCCATCCATCAATCTATCAGCCCAATTATCTATCCGTCCATCCATCAACCTATTAGCCCAGTTATCTATCCGCCCATCCATCAATCTATTAGCCCAGGTATCTATCCGTCCATCCATCAATCTATCAGCCCAGTTATCTATCCGTCCATCCATCAATCTATTAGCCCAGTTATCTATCCGCCCATCCATCAATCTATTAGACCAGGTATCTATCCGCCCATCCATCAATTTATCAGCCCAGTTATCTATCCGTCCATCCATCAATCTATTAGCCCAGTTATCTATTAGCCCATCCATCAATCTATTAGCCCAGGTATCTATCCGCCCATCCATCAATCTATCAGCCCAGTTATCTATCCGCCCATCCATCAATCTATCAGCCCAGTTATCTATCCGCCCATCCATCAATCTATTAGCCCAGTTATCTATCCGCACATTCATCAATCTATTAGCCCAGTTATCTATCCGTCTATCCATCAATATATCAGCCCAGTTATCTATCCGCCCATCCATCAATCTATTAGCCCAGTTATCTATCCGCCCATCCATCAATCTATTAGCCCAGTTATCTATCCGCCCATCCATCAATCTATCAGCCCAGTTATCTATCCGCCCATCCATCATTCTATTAGCCCAGTTATCTATCCGTCCATCCATCAATCTATCAGCCCAGTTAGCTATCCGCCCATCCATCAATCTATCAGCCCAGTTATCTATCCGTCCATCCATCAATCTATTAGCCCAGTTATCTATCCGCCAATCCATCAATCTATTAGCCCAAATATCTATCCGTCCATCCATCAATCTATCAGCCCAGATATCTATCCGTCCATCCACCAATCTATTAGCCCAGTTATCTATCCGCATATCCATCAATCTATTAGCCCAGGTATCTATCCGCCCATCCATCAATCTATCAGCCCAGTTATCTATCTGTCCATCCATCAATCTATTAGCCCAGATATCTATTAGCCCATCCATCAATCTATTAGCCCAGGTATCTATCCGCCAATCCATCAATCTATCAGCCCAGTTATCTATCCGCCCATCCATCAATCTATTAGCCCAGTTATCTATCCGCCCATCCATCAATCTATTAGCCCAGTTATCTATCCGCCCATCCATCAATCTATTAGCCCAGTTATCTATCCGTCCATCCATCAATATATCAGCCCAGTTATCTATCCGCCCATCCATCAATCTATTAGCCCAGTTATCTATCCGCCCATCCATCAATCTATTAGCCCAGTTATCTATCCGCCCATCCATCAATCTATCAGCCCAGATATCTATCCGCCCATCCATCAGTCTATTAGCCCAGTTATCTATCCGTCCATCCATCAATATATCAGCCCAGTTATCTATCCGTCCATCCATCAGTCTATTAGCCCAGTTATCTATACGTCCATCCATCAATCTATCAGCCCAGTTATCTATCCGTCCATCCATCAATCTATTAGCCCAGTTATCTATCCGCCCATCCATCAATCTATCAGCCCAGTTATCTATCCGTCCATCCATCAGTCTATCAGCCCAGTTATCTATCCTCCATCCATCAATCTATCATCCCAGTTATCTATCCGTCCATCCATCAGTCTATCAGCCCTGTTATCTATCCGTCCATCCATCAGTCTATCAGCCCAGTTATCTATCCGTCCATCCATCCATCAGTCTATCAGCCCAGTTATCTATCTGTTCATCCATCAATCTATCAGCCCAGTTATCTATCCACCCATCCATCAGTCTATCAGCCCAGTTATCTATCCGTTCATCCATCAGTCTATCAGCCCAGTTATCTATCCGCCCATCCATCAATCTATCATCACACTTATCTATTCGTCCATCCATCAGTCTTTTAGCCCAGCTATCTATCCGTCCATCCATCAGTCTATCAGCCCAGTTATCTATCCGCCCATCCATCAATCTATCAGCCCAGTTATCTATCCGTCCATCCATCAATCTATCAGCCCAGTTATATATCCGTCCATCCATCAATCTATCAGCCCAGTTATCTATCCGCCCATCCATCAATCTATCAGCCCAGTTATCTATCCGTCCATCCATCAATCTATCAGCCCAGTTATCTATCCGTCCATCCATCAATCTATCAGCCCAGTTATCTATCCGTCCATCCATCAATCTATCAGCCCAGTTATCTATCCGCCCATCCATCAATCTATCAGCCCAGTTATCTATCCGTCCATCCATCAATCTATCAGCCCAGTTATCTATCCGCCCATCCATCAATCTATCAGCCCAGTTAGCTATCCGTCCATCCATCAATCTATCAGCCCAGTTATCTATCCTTCCATCCATCAATCTATCAGCCCAGTTATCTATCCGTCCATCCATCAGTCTATCAGCCCAGTTATCTATCCGCCCATCCATCAATCTATCAGCCCAGTTATCTATCCGCCCATCCATCAGTCTATCAGCCCAGTTATCTATCCGCCCATCCATCAATCTCTCAGCCCAGTTATCTATCCTTCCATCCATCAATCTATCAGTCCAGTTATCTATCCGTCCATCCATCAATCTCTCAGCCCAGTTATCTATCGCCTATCGATCAATCTATTAGCCCCGTTATCTATCCGTCCATCCATCAATCTATTAGCCCAGTTATCTATCTGTCCATCCATCAATATATCAGCCCAGGTACCTATCCGCCCATCCATCAATCTTTTAGCCCAGTTATCTATCCGCCCATACATCAATCTATTAGCCCAGTTATCTATCCGCCCATCCATCAATCTATCAGCCCAGTTATCTATCCGCCCATCCATCAGTCTATCAGCCCAGTTATCTATGCGTCCATCCATCAGTCTATCAGTCCAGTTATCTATCCGCCCATCCATCAATCTATCAGCCCACTTATCTATTCGTTCATCCATCAATCTATCAGCCCAGTTATCTATCCGCCCATCCATCAATCTATCAGTCCAGTTATCTATCCGCCCATCCATCAATCTATCAGCCCAGTTATCTATCCGCCCATCCATCAATCTATCAGTCCAGTTATCTATCCGTCCATCCATCAATCTATCAGCCCAGTTATCTATCCGTCCATCCATCAATCTATCAGCCCAGTTATCTATCCGCCCATCCATCAGTCTATCAGCCCAGTTATCTATCCGTCCATCCATCAATCTATCAGCCCAGTTATCTATCCGTCCATCCATCAATCTCTCAGCCCAGTTATCTATCCGTCCATCCATCAATCTCTCAGCCCAGTTATCTATCCGTCCATCCATCAATCTATCAGCCCAGTTATCTATCCGTCCATCCATCAATCTCTCAGCCCAGTTATCTATCCGCCCATCCATCAATCTATTATCCCAGTTATCTATCCGTCCATCCATCAATCTCTCAGCCCAGTTATCTATCCGTCCATCCATCAATCTCTCAGCCCAGGTATCTATCCGTCCATCCATCAATCTATTAGCCCAGTTATCTATCCGCCCATCCATCAATCTATTAGACCAGGTATCTATCCGCCCATCCATCAATCTATCAGCCCAGTTATCTATCCGTCCATCCATCAATCTATTAGCCCAGTTATCTATTAGCCCATCCATCAATCTATTAGCCCAGGTATCTTTCCGCTCATCCATCAATCTATCAGCCCAGTTATCTATCCGCCCATCCATCAATCTATCAGCCCAGTTATCTATCCGCCCATCCATCAATCTATTAGCCCAGTTATCTATCCGCACATTCATCAATCTATTAGCCCAGTTATCTATCCGTCTATCCATCAATATATCAGCCCACTTATCTATCCGCCCATCCATCAATCTATTAGCCCAGTTATCTATCCGCCCATCCATCAATCTATTAGCCCAGTTATCTATCCGCCCATCCATCAATCTATCAGCCCAGTTTTCTATCCACCCATCCATCAATCTATTAGCCCAGTTGTCTATCCGCCCATCCATCAATCTATCAGCCCAGTTATCTATCCGTCCATCCATCAATCTATTAGCCCAGGTATCTATCCGCCCATCCATCAATCTATTAGCCCAAATATCTATCCGTCCATCCATCAATCTATCAGCCCAGGTATCTATCCGTCCATCCATCAATCTATTAGCCCAGTTATCTATCCGCCCATCCATCAATCTATTAGCCCAGGTATTTATCCGCCCATCCATCAATCTATCAGCCCAGTTATCTATCCGTCCATCCATCAATCTATTAGCCCAGTTATCTATTAGCCCATCCATCAATCTATTAGCCCAGGTATCTATCCGCCAATCCATCAATCTATCAGCCCAGTTATCTATCCGCCCATCCATCAATCTATCAGCCCAGTTATCTATCCGCCCATCCATCAATCTATTAGCCCAGTTATCTATCCGCATATCCATCAATCTATTAGCCCAGTTATCTATCCGCCCATCCATCAATCTATCAGCCCAGTTATCTATCCGCCCATCCATCAGTCTATTAGCCAAGTTATCTATCCGTCGATCCATCAATCTATCAGCCCAGTTATCTATCCGCCCATTCATCAATCTATCAGCCCAGTTATCTATCCGTCCATCCATCAATCTCTCAGCCCAGTTATCTATCCGCACATCCATCAATCTATTAGCCCAGTTATCTATCCGTCCATCCATCAATCTCTCAGCCCAGTTATCTATCCTTCCATCCATCAATCTCTCAGCCCAGTTATCTATCCGTCCATCCATCAATCTCTCAGCCCAGTTATCTATCCGTCCATCCATCAATCTCTCAGCCCAGTTATCTATCCGTCCATCCATCAATCTATCAGCCCAGTTATCTATCCGTCCATCCATCAATCTCTCAGCCCAGTTATCTATCCGCCCATCCATCAATCTATTATCCCAGTTATCTATCCGTCCATCCATCAATATATCAGCCCACTTATCTATCCGTCCATCCATCAATCTCTCAGCCCAGTTATCTATCCGTCCATCCATCAATCTCTCAGCCCAGTTATCTATACGTCCATCCATCAATCTCTCAGCCCAGTTATCTATCCGTCCATCCATCAATCTATCAGCCCAGTTATCTATCCGTCCATCCATCAATCTCTCAGCCCAGTTATCTATCCGCCCATCCATCAATCTATTATCCCAGTTATCTATCCGTCCATCCATCAATCTCTCAGCCCAGTTATCTATCCGTCCATCCATCAATCTCTCAGCCCAGTTATCTATCCGTCCATCCATCAATCTATTAGCCCCGTTATCTATCCGTCCATCCATCAATCTATTAGCCCAGTTATCTATCTGTCCATCCATCAATATATCAGCCCAGGTACCTATCCGCCCATCCATCAATCTTTTAGCCCAGTTATCTATCCGCCCATACATCAATCTATTAGCCCAGTTATCTATCCGCCCATCCATCAATCTATCAGCCCAGTTATCTATCCGCCCATCCATCAGTCTATCAGCCCAGTTATCTATGCGTCCATCCATCAGTCTATCAGTCCAGTTATCTATCCGCCCATCCATCAATCTATCAGCCCACTTATCTATTCGTTCATCCATCAATCTATCAGCCCAGTTATCTATCCGCCCATCCATCAATCTATCAGTCCAGTTATCTATCCGCCCATCCATCAATCTATCAGCCCAGTTATCTATCCGCCCATCCATCAATCTATCAGTCCAGTTATCTATCCGTCCATCCATCAATCTATCAGCCCAGTTATCTATCCGTCCATCCATCAATCTATCAGCCCAGTTATCTATCCGCCCATCCATCAGTCTATCAGCCCAGTTATCTATCCGTCCATCCATCAATCTATCAGCCCAGTTATCTATCCGTCCATCCATCAATCTCTCAGCCCAGTTATCTATCCGTCCATCCATCAATCTCTCAGCCCAGTTATCTATCCGTCCATCCATCAATCTATCAGCCCAGTTATCTATCCGTCCATCCATCAATCTCTCAGCCCAGTTATCTATCCGCCCATCCATCAATCTATTATCCCAGTTATCTATCCGTCCATCCATCAATCTCTCAGCCCAGTTATCTATCCGTCCATCCATCAATCTCTCAGCCCAGGTATCTATCCGTCCATCCATCAATCTATTAGCCCAGTTATCTATCCGCCCATCCATCAATCTATTAGACCAGGTATCTATCCGCCCATCCATCAATCTATCAGCCCAGTTATCTATCCGTCCATCCATCAATCTATTAGCCCAGTTATCTATTAGCCCATCCATCAATCTATTAGCCCAGGTATCTTTCCGCCCATCCATCAATCTATCAGCCCAGTTATCTATCCGCCCATCCATCAATCTATCAGCCCAGTTATCTATCCGCCCATCCATCAATCTATTAGCCCAGTTATCTATCCGCACATTCATCAATCTATTAGCCCAGTTATCTATCCGTCTATCCATCAATATATCAGCCCACTTATCTATCCGCCCATCCATCAATCTATTAGCCCAGTTATCTATCCGCCCATCCATCAATCTATTAGCCCAGTTATCTATCCGCCCATCCATCAATCTATCAGCCCAGTTATCTATCCACCCATCCATCAATCTATTAGCCCAGTTGTCTATCCGCCCATCCATCAATCTATCAGCCCAGTTATCTATCCGTCCATCCATCAATCTATCAGCCCAGGTATCTATCCGTCCATCCATCAATCTATTAGCCCAGTTATCTATCCGCCCATCCATCAATCTATTAGCCCAGGTATTTATCCGCCCATCCATCAATCTATCAGCCCAGTTATCTATCCGTCCATCCATCAATCTATTAGCCCAGTTATCTATTAGCCCATCCATCAATCTATTAGCCCAGGTATCTATCCGCCAATCCATCAATCTATCAGCCCAGTTATCTATCCGCCCATCCATCAATCTATCAGCCCAGTTATCTATCCGCCCATCCATCAATCTATTAGCCCAGTTATCTATCCGCATATCCATCAATCTATTAGCCCAGTTATCTATCCGCCCATCCATCAATCTATCAGCCCAGTTATCTATCCGCCCATCCATCAGTCTATTAGCCAAGTTATCTATCCGTCGATCCATCAATCTATCAGCCCAGTTATCTATCCGCCCATTCATCAATCTATCAGCCCAGTTATCTATCCGTCCATCCATCAATCTCTCAGCCCAGTTATCTATCCGCACATCCATCAATCTATTAGCCCAGTTATCTATCCGTCCATCCATCAATCTCTCAGCCCAGTTATCTATCCTTCCATCCATCAATCTCTCAGCCCAGTTATCTATCCGTCCATCCATCAATCTCTCAGCCCAGTTATCTATCCGTCCATCCATCAATCTCTCAGCCCAGTTATCTATCCGTCCATCCATCAATCTATCAGCCCAGTTATCTATCCGTCCATCCATCAATCTCTCAGCTCAGTTATCTATCCGCCCATCCATCAATCTATTATCCCAGTTATCTATCCGTCCATCCATCAATATATCAGCCCACTTATCTATCCGTCCATCCATTAATCTCTCAGCCCAGTTATCTATCCGTCCATCCATCAATCTCTCAGCCCAGTTATCTATCCGTCCATCCATCAATCTCTCAGCCCAGTTATCTATCCGTCCATCCATCAATCTATCAGCCCAGTTATCTATCCGTCCATCCATCAATCTCTCAGCCCAGTTATCTATCCGCCCATCCATCAATCTCTCAGCCCAGTTATCTATCCGTCCATCCATCAATCTCTCAGCCCAGTTATCTATCCGCCCATCCATCAATCTCTCAGCCCAGTTATCTATCCGTCCATCCATCAATCTCTCAGCCCAGTTATCTATCCGTCCATCCATCAATCTCTCAGCCCAGTTATCTATCCAGACAATCCATCAATCTCTCAGCCCAGTTATCTATCCGTCCATCCATCAATCTATTAGCCCAGTTATCTATCCGCCAATCCATCAATCTATTAGCCCAAATATCTATCCGTCCATCCATCAATCTTTTAGCCCAGTTATCTATCCGTCCATCCATCAATATATCAGCCCAGTTACCTATCCGCCCATCCATCAATCTTTACGCCCAGTTATCTATCCGCCCATACATCAATCTATTAGACCAGTTATCTATACGCCCATCCATCAATCTATTATCCCAGTTATCTATCCGTCCATCCATCAATCTCTCAGCCCAGTTATCTATCCGTCCATCCATCAATCTCTCAGCCCAGTTATCTATCCGTCCATCCATCAATCTCTCAGCCCAGTTATCTATCCGTCCATCCATCAATCTCTCAGCCCAGTTATCTATCCGCCCATCCATCAATCTCTCAGCCCAGTTATCTATCCGTCCATCCATCAATCTCTCAGCCCAGTTATCTATCCGTCCATCCATCAATCTCTCAGCCCAGTTATCTATCCAGACAATCCATCAATCTCTCAGCCCAGTTATCTATCCGTCCATCCATCAATCTATTAGCCCAGTTATCTATCCGCCAATCCATCAATCTATTAGCCCAAATATCTATCCGTCCATCCATCAATCTATTAGCCCAGTTATCTATCCGTCCATCCATCAATATATCAGCCCAGTTACCTATCCGCCCATCCATCAATCTTTACGCCCAGTTATCTATCCGCCCATACATCAATCTATTAGACCAGTTATATATCCGCCCATCCATCAATCTATCAGCCCAGTTATCTATCCGCCCATCCATCAATCTATTAGCCCAGGAATCTATCCTTCCATCCATCAATCTCTCAGCCCAGTTATCTATCCGTCCATCCATCAATCTCTCAGCCCAGTTATCTATCCGTCCATCCATCAGTCTATCAGCCCAGTTATCTATCCGTCCATCCATCAGGCTATCAGTCCAGTTATCTATCCGCCCATCCATCAATCTATCAGCCCACTTATCTATTCGTTCATCCATCAATTTATCAGCCCAGTTATCTATCCGCCCATCCATCAATCTATCAGTCCAGTTATCTATCCGCCCATCCATCAATCTATCAGCCCAGTTAATTATCCGCCCATCCATCAATCTATCAGTCCAGTTATCTATCCGTCCATCCATCAATCTATCAGCCCAGTTATCTATCCGTCCATCCATCAATCTATCAGCTCAGTTATCTATCCGTCCATCCATCAGTCTATCAGCCCAGTTATCTATCCGTCCATCCATCAATATATCAGCCCAGTTATCTATCCGCCCATCCATCAATCTAATAGCCCAGTTATCTATCCGCCCATCCATCAATCTATTAGCCCAGTTATCTATCCGCCCATCCATCAATCTATCAGCCCAGATATCTATCCGCCCATCCATCAGTCTATTAGCCGAGGTATCTATCCGTCCATCCATCAATCTATCAGCCCAGTTATCTATCCGTCCATCCATCAGTCTATCAGCCCAGTTATCTATCCGTCCATCCATCAATCTATCAGCCCAGTTATCTATCCGTCCATCCATCAGTCTATCAGCCCTGTTATCTATCCGTCCATCCATCAATCTATCAGCCCAGGTATTTATCCGTCCATCCATCAGTCTATCAGCCCAGTTATCTATCCGTCCATCCATCAATCTCTCAGCCCAGTTATCTATCCGTCCATCTATCAATCTATTAGCCCAGTTATCTATCCGCCCATCCATCAATCTATCAGCCCAGTTATCTATCCGCCCATCCATCAGTCTATTAGCCCAGTTATCTATCCGTCGATCCATCAATCTATCAGCCCAGTTATCTATCCGCCCATTCATCAATCTATCAGTCCAGTTATCTATGCGTCCATCCATCAATCTCTCAGCCCAGTTATCTATCCGCACATCCATCAATCTATTAGCCCAGTTATCTATCCGTCCATCCATCAATCTCTCAGCCCAGTTATCTATCCTTCCATCCATCAATCTCTCAGCCCAGTTATCTATCCGTCCATCCATCAATCTCTCAGCCCAGTTATCTATCCGTCCATCCATCAATCTCTCAGCCCAGTTATCTATCCGTCCATCCATCAATCTATCAGCCCAGTTATCTATCCGTCCATCCATCAATCTCTCAGCCCAGTTATCTATCCGTCCATCCATCAATCTATTATCCCAGTTATCTATCCGTCCATCCATCAATCTCTCAGCCCAGTTATCTATCCGCCCATCCATCAATCTCTCAGCCCAGTTATCTATCCGTCCATCCATCAATCTATCAGCCCAGTTATCTATCCGTCCATCCATCAATCTCTCAGCCCAGTTATCTATCCAGACAATCCATCAATCTCTCAGCCCAGTTATCTATCCGTCCATCCATCAATCTATTAGCCCAGTTATCTATCCGCCAATCCATCAATCTATTAGCCCAAATATCTATCCGTCCATCCATCAATCTATTAGCCCAGTTATCTATCCGTCCATCCATCAATATATCAGCTTAGTTAATTATCCGCCCATCCATCAATCTTTACGCCCAGTTATCTATCCGCCCATACATCAATCTATTAGACCAGTTATCTATCCGCCCATCCATCAATCTATCAGCCCAGTTAATTATCCGCCCATCCATCAATCTATCAGTCCAGTTATCTATCCGTCCATCCATCAATCTATCAGTCCAGTTATCTATCCGTCCATCCATCAATCTATCAGCCCAGTTATCTATCCGTCCATCCATCAATCTATCAGCCCAGTTATCTATCCGTCCATCCATCAGTCTATCAGCCCAGTTATCTATCCGTCCATCCATCAATATATCAGCCCAGTTATCTATCCGCCCATCCATCAATCTAATAGCCCAGTTATCTATCCGCCCATCCATCAATCTATTAGCCCAGTTATCTATCCGCCCATCCATCAATCTATCAGCCCAGATATCTATCCGCCCATCCATCAGTCTATTAGCCCAGTTATCTATCCGTCCATCCATCAATCTATCAGCCCAGTTATCTATCCGTCCATCCATCAGTCTATTAGCCCAGTTATCTATCCGTCCATCCATCAATCTATCAGCCCAGTTATCTATCCGTCCATCCATCAATCTATTAGCCCAGTTATCTATCCGCCCATCCATCAATCTATCAGCCCAGTTATCTATCCGTCCATCCATCAGTCTATCAGCCCAGTTATCTATCCGTCCATCCATCAGTCTATCAGCCCTGTTATCTATCCGTCCATCCATCAATCTATTAGCCCAGTTATCTATCCGCCCATCCATCAATCTATCAGCCCAGTTATCTATCCGTCCATCCATCAATCTATCAGCCCAGTTATCTATCCGTCCATCCATCAGTCTATCAGCCCTGTTATCTATCCGTCCATCCATCAATCTATCAGCCCAGGTATTTATCCGTCCATCCATCAGTCTATCAGCCCAGTTATCTATCCGTCCATCCATCCATCAGTCTATCAGCCCAGTTATCTATCCGTTCATCCATCAATCTATCAGCCCAGTTATCTATCCGCCCATCCATCAGTCTATCAGCCTAGTTATCTATCCGTCCATCCATCAATCTATCAGCCCAGTTATCTATCCGCCCATCCATCAATCTATCAGCCCACTTATCTATTCGTCCAACCATCAGTCTTTCAGCCCAGTTATCTATCCGTCCATCCATCAGTCTATCAGCACAGTTATCTATCCGCCCATCCATCAATCTATCAGTACAGTTATCTATCCGTCCATCCATCAATCTATCAGCCCAGTTATCTATCCGCCCATCCATCAATCTATCAGCCCAGTTATCTATCCGTCCATCCATCAATCTATCAGCCCAGTTATCTATCCGTCCATCCATCAATCTATCAGCCCAGTTATCTATCCGTCCATCCATCAATCTATCAGCCCAGTTATCTATCCGTCCATCCATCAATCTATCAGCCCAGTTATCTATCCGTCCATCCATCAATCTATCAGCCCAGTTATCTATCCGTCCATCCATCAATCTATCAGCCCAGTTATCTATCCGTCCATCCATCAATCTATCAGCCCAGTTATCTATCCGTCCATCCATCAATCTATCAGCCCAGTTATCTATCCGCCCATCCATCAATCTATCAGCCCAGTTATCTATCCGCCCATCCATCAGTCTATCAGCCCAGTTATCTATCCGCACATCCATCAATCTCTCAGCCCAGTTATCTATCCGTCCATCCATCAATCTATTAGCCCAGGTATCTATCCGCCCATCCATCAATCTATTAGCCCAAATATCTATCCGTCCATCCATCAATCTATCAGCCCAGGTATCTATCCGTCCATCCATCAATCTATTAGCCCAGTTATCTATCCGCCCATCCATCAATCTATTAGCCCAGGTATTTATCCGCCAACCCATCAATCTATCAGCCCAGTTATCTATCCGTCCATCCATCAATCTATTAGCCCAGTTATCTATTAGCCCATCCATCAATCTATTAGCCCAGGTATCTATCCGCCAATCCATCAATCTATCAGCCCAGTTATCTATCCGCCCATCCATCAATCTATCAGCCCAGTTATCTATCCGCCCATCCATCAATCTATTAGCCCAGTTATCTATCCGTCCATCCATCAATCTCTCAGCCCAGTTATCTATCCGTCCATCCATCAATCTCTCAGCCCAGTTATCTATCCGTCCATCCATCAATCTATCAGCCCAGTTATCTATCCGTCCATCCATCAATCTCTCAGCCCAGTTATCTATCCGCCCATCCATCAATCTATTATCCCAGTTATCTATCCGTCCATCCATCAATCTCTCAGCCCAGTTATCTATCCGTCCATCCATCAATCTCTCAGCCCAGTTATCTATCCGTCCATCCATCAATCTATTAGCCCAGTTATCTATCCGCCCATCCATCAATCTCTCAGCCCAGTTATCTATCCGTCCATCCATCAATCTCTCAGCCCAGTTATCTATCCGTCCATCCATCAATCTCTCAGCCCAGTTATCTATCCGTCCATCCATTAATCTATCAGCCCAGTTATCTATCCGTCCATCCATCAATCTCTCAGCCCAGTTATCTATCCGCACATCCATCAATCTATTAGCCCAGTTATCTATCCGTCCATCCATCAATCTCTCAGCCCAGTTATCTATCCGTCCATCCATCAATCTCTCAGCCCAGTTATCTATCCGTCCATCTATCAATCTATTAGCCCAGTTATCTATCCGCCCATCCGTCAGTCTATCAGCCCAGTTATCTATCCGCCCATCCATCAGTCTATTAGCCCAGTTATCTATCCGTCGATCCATCAATCTATCAGCCCAGTTATCTATCCGCCCATTCATCAATCTATCAGCCCAGTTATCTATCTGTCCATCCATCAATCTCTCAGCCCAGTTATCTATCCGCACATCCATCAATCTATTAGCCCAGTTATCTATCCGTCCATCCATCAATCTCTCAGCCCAGTTATCTATCCTTCCATCCATCAATCTCTCAGCCCAGTTATCTATCCGTCCATCCATCAATCTCTCAGCCCAGTTATCTATCCGTCCATCCATCAATCTCTCAGCCCAGTTATCTATCCGTCCATCCATCAATCTATCAGCCCAGTTATCTATCCGTCCATCCATCAATCTCTCAGCCCAGTTATCTATCCGCCCATCCATCAATCTATTATCCCAGTTATCTATCCGTCCATCCATCAATCTCTCAGCCCAGTTATCTATCCGTCCATCCATCAATCTCTCAGCCCAGTTATCTATCCGTCCATCCATCAATCTCTCAGCCCAGTTATCTATACGTCCATCCATCAATCTCTCAGCCCAGTTATCTATCCGCCCATCCATCAATCTCTCAGCCCAGTTATCTATCCGTCCATCCATCAATCTCTCAGCCCAGTTATCTATCCGTCCATCCATCAATCTCTCAGCCCAGTTATCTATCCAGACAATCCATCAATCTCTCAGCCCAGTTATCTATCCGTCCATCCATCAATCTATTAGCCCAGTTATCTATCCTCCAATCCATCAATCTATTAGCCCAAATATCTATCCGTCCATCCATCAATCTTTTAGCCCAGTTATCTATCCGTCCATCCATCAATATATCAGCCCAGTTACCTATCCGCCCATCCATCAATCTTTACGCCCAGTTATCTATCCGCCCATACATCAATCTATTAGACCAGTTATCTATCCGCCCATCCATCAATCTATTATCCCAGTTATCTATCCGTCCATCCATCAATCTCTCAGCCCAGTTATCTATCCGTCCATCCATCAATCTCTCAGCCCAGTTATCTATCCGTCCATCCATCAATCTCTCAGCCCAGTTATCTATCCGTCCATCCATCAATCTCTCAGCCCAGTTATCTATCCGCCCATCCATAAATCTCTCAGCCCAGTTATCTATCCGTCCATCCATCAATCTCTCAGCCCAGTTATCTATCCGTCCATCCATCAATCTCTCAGCCCAGTTATCTATCCGTCCATCCATCAATCTATTAGCCCAGTTATCTATCCGTCCATCCATCAATATATCAGCCCAGTTACCTATCCGCCCATCCATCAATCTTTACGCCCAGTTATCTATCCGCCCATACATCAATCTATTAGACCAGTTATCTATCCGCCCATCCATCAATCTATCAGCCCAGTTATCTATCCGCCCATCCATCAATCTATTAGCCCAGGAATCTATCCGCCCATCCATCAATCTATTAGCCCAGTAATATATCCGCCCATCCATCAGTCTATCAGCCCAGTTATCTATCCGCCCATCCATCAGTCTATCAGCCCAGTTATCTATCCGTCCATCCATCAGGCTATCAGTCCAGTTATCTTTCCGCCCATCCATCAATCTATCAGCCCACTTATCTATTCGTTCATCCATCAATTTATCAGCCCAGTTATCTATCCGCCCATCTATCAATCTATCAGTCCAGTTATCTATCCGCCCATCCATCAATCTATCAGCCCAGTTAATTATCCGCCCATCCATCAATCTATCAGTCCAGTTATCTATCCGTCCATCCATCAATCTATCAGCCCAGTTATCTATCCGTCCATCCATCAATCTATCAGCCCAGTTATCTATCCGTCCATCCATCAGTCTATCAGCCCAGTTATCTATCCGTCCATCCATCAATATATCAGCCCAGTTATCTATCCGCCCATCCATCAATCTAATAGCCCAGTTATCTATCCGCCCATCCATCAATCTATTAGCCCAGTTATCTATCCGCCCATCCATCAATCTATCAGCCCAGATATCTATCCGCCCATCCATCAGTCTATTAGCCCAGTTATCTATCCGTCCATCCATCAATCTATCAGCCCAGTTATCTATCCGTCCATCCATCAGTCTATTAGCCCAGTTATCTATCCGTCCATCCATCAATCTATCAGCCCAGTTATCTATCCGTCCATCCATCAATCTATTAGCCCAGTTATCTATCCGCCCATCCATCAATCTATCAGCCCAGTTATCTATCCGTCCATCCATCAGTCTTTCAGCCCAGTTATCTATCCGTCCATCCATCAATCTATCGGCCCAGTTATCTATCCGTCCATCCATCAGTCTATCAGCCCTGTTATCTATCCGTCCATCCATCAATCTATCAGCCCAGGTATTTATCCGTCCATCCATCAGTCTATCAGCCCAGTTATCTATCCGTCCATCCATCCATCAGTCTATCAGCCCAGTTATCTATCCGTTCATCCATCAATCTATCAGCCCAGTTATCTATCCGCCCATCCATCAGTCTATCAGCCCAGTTATCTATCCGTCCATCCATCAGTCTATCAGCCCAGTTATCTATCCGCCCATCCATCAATCTATCAGCCCACTTATCTATTCGTCCAACCATTAGTCTTTCAGCCCAGTTATCTATCCGTCCATCCATCAGTCTATCAGCCCAGTTATCTATCCGCCCATCCATCAATCTATCAGTACAGTTATCTATCCGTCCATCCATCAATCTATCAGCCCAGTTATCTATCCGCCCATCCATCAATCTATCAGCCCAGTTATCTATCCGTCCATCCATCAATCTATCAGCCCAGTTATCTATCCGTCCATCCATCAATCTATCAGCCCAGTTATCTATCCGTCCATCCATCAATCTATCAGCCCAGTTATCTATCCGTCCATCCATCAATCTATCAGCCCAGTTATCTATCCGCCCATCCATCAATCTATCAGCCAAGTTATCTATCCGTCCATCCATCAATCTATCAGCCCAGTTATCTATCCTTCCATCCATCAATCTATCAGCCCAGTTATCTATCCGTCCATCCATCAGTCCATCAGCCCAGTTATCTATCCGCCCATCCATCAGTCTATCAGCCCAGTTATCTATCCGCCCATCCATCAGTCTATCAGCCCAGTTATCTATCCGCCCATCCATCAATCTCTCAGCCCAGTTATCTATCCGTCCATCCATCAATCTATTAGCCCAGGTATCTATCCGCCCATCCATCAATCTATTAGCCCAAATATCTATCCGTCCATCCATCAATCTATCAGCCCAGGTATCTATCCGTCCATCCATCAATCTATTAGCCCAGTTATCTATCCGCCCATCCATCAATCTATTAGCCCAGGTATTTATCCGCCCATCCATCAATCTATCAGCCCAGTTATCTATCCGTCCATCCATCAATTTATTAGCCCAGTTATCTATTAGCCCATCCATCAATCTATTAGCCCAGGTATCTATCCGCCAATCCATCAATCTATCAGCCCAGTTATCTATCCGCCCATCCATCAATCTATCAGCCCAGTTATCTATCCGCCCATCCATCAATCTATTAGCCCAGTTATCTATCCGCATATCCATCAATCTATTAGCCCAGTTATCTATCCGCCCATCCATCAATCTATCAGCCCAGATATCTATCCGCCCATCCATCAGTCTATTAGCCCAGTTATCTATCCGTCGATCCATCAATCTATCAGCCCAGTTATCTATCCGCCCATTCATCAATCTATCAGCCCAGTTATCTATCCGTCCATCCATCAATCTCTCAGCCCAGTTATCTATCCGCACATCCATCAATCTATTAGCCCAGTTATCTATCCGTCCATCCATCAATCTCTCAGCCCAGTTATCTATCCTTCCATCCATCAATCTCTCAGCCCAGTTATCTATCCGTCCATCCATCAATCTCTCAGCCCAGTTATCTATCCGTCCATCCATCAATCTCTCAGCCCAGTTATCTATCCGTCCATCCATCAATCTATCAGCCCAGTTATCTATCCGTCCATCCATCAATCTCTCAGCCCAGTTATCTATCCGCCCATCCATCAATCTATTATCCCAGTTATCTATCCGTCCATCCATCAATCTCTCAGCCCAGTTATCTATCCGTCCATCCATCAATCTCTCAGCCCAGTTATCTATCCGTCCATCCATCAATCTCTCAGCCCAGTTATCTATCCGTCCATCCATCAATCTCTCAGCCCAGTTATCTATCCGCCCATCCATCAATCTCTCAGCCCAGTTATCTATCCGTCCATCCATCAATCTCTCAGCCCAGTTATCTATCCGTCCATCCATCAATCTCTCAGCCCAGTTATCTATCCAGACAATCCATCAATCTCTCAGCCCAGTTATCTATCCGTCCATCCATCAATCTATTAGCCCAGTTATCTATCCGCCAATCCATCAATCTATTAGCCCAAATATCTATCCGTCCATCCATCAATCTTTTAGCCCAGTTATCTATCCGTCCATCCATCAATATATCAGCCCAGTTACCTATCCGCCCATCCATCAATCTTTACGCCCAGTTATCTATCCGCCCATACATCAATCTATTAGACCAGTTATCTATACGCCCATCCATCAATCTATTATCCCAGTTATCTATCCGTCCATCCATCAATCTCTCAGCCCAGTTATCTATCCGTCCATCCATCAATCTCTCAGCCCAGTTATCTATCCGTCCATCCATCAATCTCTCAGCCCAGTTATCTATCCGTCCATCCATCAATCTCTCAGCCCAGTTATCTATCCGCCCATCCATCAATCTCTCAGCCCAGTTATCTATCCGTCCATCCATCAATCTCTCAGCCCAGTTATCTATCCGTCCATCCATCAATCTCTCAGCCCAGTTATCTATCCAGACAATCCATCAATCTCTCAGCCCAGTTATCTATCCGTCCATCCATCAATCTATTAGCCCAGTTATCTATCCGCCAATCCATCAATCTATTAGCCCAAATATCTATCCGTCCATCCATCAATCTATTAGCCCAGTTATCTATCCGTCCATCCATCAATATATCAGCCCAGTTACCTATCCGCCCATCCATCAATCTTTACGCCCAGTTATCTATCCGCCCATACATCAATCTATTAGACCAGTTATATATCCGCCCATCCATCAATCTATCAGCCCAGTTATCTATCCGCCCATCCATCAATCTATTAGCCCAGGAATCTATCCGCCCATCCATCAATCTATTAGCCCAGTAATATATCCGCCCATCCATCAGTCTATCAGCCCAGTTATCTATCCGCCCATCCATCAGTCTATCAGCCCAGTTATCTATCCGTCCATCCATCAGGCTATCAGTCCAGTTATCTATCCGCCCATCCATCAATCTATCAGCCCACTTATCTATTCGTTCATCCATCAATTTATCAGCCCAGTTATCTATCCGCCCATCCATCAATCTATCAGTCCAGTTATCTATCCGCCCATCCATCAATCTATCAGCCCAGTTAATTATCCGCCCATCCATCAATCTATCAGTCCAGTTATCTATCCGTCCATCCATCAATCTATCAGCCCAGTTATCTATCCGTCCATCCATCAATCTATCAGCTCAGTTATCTATCCGTCCATCCATCAGTCTATCAGCCCAGTTATCTATCCGTCCATCCATCAATATATCAGCCCAGTTATCTATCCGCCCATCCATCAATCTAATAGCCCAGTTATCTATCCGCCCATCCATCAATCTATTAGCCCAGTTATCTATCCGCCCATCCATCAATCTATCATCCCAGATATCTATCCGCCCATCCATCAGTCTATTAGCCGAGGTATCTATCCGTCCATCCATCAATCTATCAGCCCAGTTATCTATCCGTCCATCCATCAGTCTATCAGCCCAGTTATCTATCCGTCCATCCATCAATCTATCAGCCCAGTTATCTATCCGTCCATCCATCAGTCTATCAGCCCTGTTATCTATCCGTCCATCCATCAATCTATCAGCCCAGGTATTTATCCGTCCATCCATCAGTCTATCAGCCCAGTTATCTATCCGTCCATCCATCCATCAGTCTATCAGCCCAGTTATCTATCCGTTCATCCATCAATCTATCAGCCCAGTTATCTATCCGCCCATCCATCAGTCTATCAGCCCAGTTATCTATCCGTCCATCCATCAGTCTATCAGCCCAGTTATCTATCCGCCCATCCATCAATCTATCAGCCCACTTATCTATTCGTCCAACCATCAGTCTTTCAGCCCAGTTATCTATCCGTCCATCCATCAGTCTATCAGCCCAGTTATCTATCCGCCCATCCATCAATCTATCAGTACAGTTATCTATCCGTCCATCCATCAATCTATCAGCCCAGTTATCTATCCGCCCATAAATCAATCTATCAGCGCAGTTATCTATCCGTCCATCCATCAATCTATCAGCCCAGTTATCTATCCGTCCATCCATCAATCTATCAGCCCAGTTATCTATCCGTCCATCCATCAATCTATCAGCCCAGTTATCTATCCGTCCATCCATCAATCTATCAGCCCAGTTATCTATCCGTCCATCCATCAATCTATCAGCCCAGTTATCTATCCGTCCATCCATCAGTCTATCAGCCCTGTTATCTATCCGTCCATCCATCAATCTATCAGCCCAGGTATTTATCCGTCCATCCATCAGTCTATCAGCCCAGTTATCTATCCGTCCATCCATCCATCAGTCTATCAGCCCAGTTATCTATCCGTTCATCCATCAATCTATCAGCCCAGTTATCTATCCGCCCATCCATCAGTCTATCAGCCCAGTTATCTATCCGTCCATCCATCAGTCTATCAGCCCAGTTATCTATCCGCCCATCCATCAATCTATCAGCCCACTTATCTATTCGTCCAACCATCAGTCTTTCAGCCCAGTTATCTATCCGTCCATCCATCAGTCTATCAGCCCAGTTATCTATCCGCCCATCCATCAATCTATCAGTACAGTTATCTATCCGTCCATCCTTCAATCTATCAGCCCAGTTATCTATCCGCCCATCCATCAATCTATCAGCCCAGTTATCTATCCGTCCATCCATCAATCTATCAGCCCAGTTATCTATCCGTCCATCCATCAATCTATCAGCCCAGTTATCTATCCGCCCATCCATCAATCTATCAGCCCAGTTATCTATCCGTCCATCCATCAATCTATCAGCCCAGTTATCTATCCGCCCATCCATCAATCTATCAGCCCAGTTATCTATCCGTCCATCCATCAATCTATCAGCCCAGTTATCTATCCTTCCATCCATCAATCTATCAGCCCAGTTATCTATCCGTCCATCCATCAGTCCATCAGCCCAGTTATCTATCCGCCCATCCATCAGTCTATCAGCCCAGTTATCTATCCGCCCATCCATCAGTCTATCAGCCCAGTTATCTATCCGCCCATCCATCAATCTCTCAGCCCAGTTATCTATCCGTCCATCCATCAATCTATTAGCCCAGGTATATATCCGCCCATCCATCAATCTATTAGCCCAAATATCTATCCGTCCATCCATCAATCTATCAGCCCAGGTATCTATCCGTCCATCCATCAATCTATTAGCCCAGTTATCTATCCGCCCATCCATCAATCTATTAGCCCAGGTATCTATCCGCCAATCCATCAATCTATCAGCCCAGTTATCTATCCGCCCATCCATCAATCTATCAGCCCAGTTATCTATCCGCCCATCCATCAATCTATTAGCCCAGTTATCTATCCGCATATCCATCAATCTATTAGCCCAGTTATCTATCCGCCCATCCATCAATCTATCAGCTCAGTTATCTATCAGCCCATCCATCAGTCTATTAGCCCAGTTATCTATCCGTCGATCCATCAATCTATCAGCCCAGTTATCTATCCGCCCATTCATCAATCTATCAGCCCAGTTATCTATCCGTCCATCCATCAATCTCTCAGCCCAGTTATCTATCCGCACATCCATCAATCTATTAGCCCAGTTATCTATCCGTCCATCCATCAATCTCTCAGCCCAGTTATCTATCCTTCCATCCATCAATCTCTCAGCCCAGTTATCTATCCGTCCATCCATCAATCTCTCAGCCCAGTTATCTATCCGTCCATCCATCAATCTCTCAGCCCAGTTATCTATCCGTCCATCCATCAATCTATCAGCCCAGTTATCTATCCGTCCATCCATCAATCTCTCAGCCCAGTTATCTATCCGCCCATCCATCAATCTATTATCCCAGTTATCTATCCGTCCATCCATCAATATATCAGCCCACTTATCTATCCGTCCATCCATCAATCTCTCAGGCCAGTTATCTATCCGTCCATCCATCAATCTCTCAGCCCAGTTATCTATCCGTCCATCCATCAATCTCTCAGCCCAGTTATCTATCCGTCCATCCATCAATCTATCAGCCCAGTTATCTATCCGTCCATCCATCAATCTCTCAGCCCAGTTATCTATCCGCCCATCCATCAATCTATTATCCCAGTTATCTATCCGTCCATCCATCAATCTCTCAGCCCAGTTATCTATCCGTCCATCCATCAATCTCTCAGCCCAGTTATCTATCCGTCCATCCATCAATCTATTAGCCCAGTTATCTATCCGCCCATCCATCAATCTCTCAGCCCAGTTATCTATCCGTCCATCCATCAATCTCTCAGCCCAGTTATCTATCCGTCCATCCATCAATCTCTCAGCCCAGTTATCTATCCGTCCATCCATTAATCTATCAGCCCAGTTATCTATCCGTCCATCCATCAATCTCTCAGCCCAGTTATCTATCCGCACATCCATCAATCTATTAGCCCAGTTATCTATCCGTCCATCCATCAATCTCTCAGCCCAGTTATCTATCCGTCCATCCATAAATCTCTCAGCCCAGTTATCTATCCGTCCATCTATCAATCTATTAGCCCAGTTATCTATCCGCCCATCCATCAATCTATCAGCCCAGTTATCTATCCGCCCATCCATCAGTCTATTAGCCCAGTTATCTATCCGTCGATCCATCAATCTATCAGCCGAGTTATCTATCCGCCCATTCATCAATCTATCAGCCCAGTTATCTATCCGTCCATCCATCAATCTCTCAGCCCAGTTATCTATCCGCACATCCATCAATCTATTAGCCCAGTTATCTATCCGTCCATCCATCAATCTCTCAGCCCAGTTATCTATCCTTCCATCCATCAATCTCTCAGCCCAGTTATCTATCCGTCCATCCATCAATCTCTCAGCCCAGTTATCTATCCGTCCATCCATCAATCTCTCAGCCCAGTTATCTATCCGTCCATCCATCAATCTATCAGCCCAGTTATCTATCCGTCCATCCATCAATCTCTCAGCCCAGTTATCTATCCGCCCATCCATCAATCTATTATCCCAGTTATCTATCCGTCCATCCATCAATCTCTCAGCCCAGTTATCTATCCGTCCATCCATCAATCTCTCAGCCCAGTTATCTATCCGTCCATCCATCAATCTCTCAGCCCAGTTATCTATCCGTCCATCCATCAATCTCTCAGCCCAGTTATCTATCCGCCCATCCATCAATCTCTCAGCCCAGTTATCTATCCGTCCATCCATCAATCTCTCAGCCCAGTTATCTATCCAGACAATCCATCAATCTCTCAGCCCAGTTATCTATCCGCCCATCCATCAATCTATCAGCCCAGTTATCTATCCGCCCATCCATCAGTCTATTAGCCCAGTTATCTATCCGTCGATCCATCAATCTATCAGCCCAGTTATCTATCCGCCCATTCATCAATCTATCAGCCCAGTTATCTATCCGTCCATCCATCAATCTCTCAGCCCAGTTGTCTATCCGCACATCCATCAATCTATTAGCCCAGTTATCTATCCGTCCATCCATCAATCTCTCAGCCCAGTTATCTATCCTTCCATCCATCAATCTCTCAGCCCAGTTATCTATCCGTCCATCCATCAATCTCTCAGCCCAGTTATCTATCCGTCCATCCATCAATCTCTCAGCCCAGTTATCTATCCGTCCATCCATCATTCTATCAGCCCAGTTATCTATCCGTCCATCCATCAATCTCTCAGCCCAGTTATCTATCCGCCCATCCATCAATCTATTATCCCAGTTATCTATCCGTCCATCCATCAATCTCTCAGCCCAGTTATCTATCCGTCCATCCATCAATCTCTCAGCCCAGTTATCTATCCGTCCATCCATCAATCTCTCAGCCCAGTTATCTATCCGTCCATCCATCAATCTCTCAGCCCAGTTATCTATCCGCCCATCCATCAATCTCTCAGCCCAGTTATCTATCCGTCCATCCATCAATCTCTCAGCCCAGTTATCTATCCAGACAATCCATCAATCTCTCAGCCCAGTTATCTATCCGTCCATCCATCAATCTATTAGCCCAGTTATCTATCCGCCAATCCATCAATCTATTAGCCCAGTTATCTATCCGTCCATCCATAAATCTCTCAGCCCAGTTATCTATCCAGACAATCCATCAATCTCTCAGCCCAGTTATCTATCCGTCCATCCATCAATCTATTAGCCCAGTTATCTATCCGCCAATCCATCAATCTATTAGCCCAAATATATATCCGTCCATCCATCAATCTATTAGCCCAGTTATCTATCCGTCCATCCATCAATATATCAGCCCAGTTACCTATCCGCCCATCCATCAATCTTTACGCCCAGTTATCTATCCGCCCATACATCAATCTATTAGACCAGTTATCTATCCGCCCATCCATCAATCTATCAGCCCAGTTATCTATCCGCCCATCCATCAATCTATTAGCCCAGGAATCTATCCGCCCATCCATCAATCTATTAGCCCAGTAATATATCCGCCCATCCATCAGTCTATCAGCCCAGTTATCTATCCGCCCATCCATCAGTCTATCAGCCCAGTTATCTATCCGTCCATCCATCAGGCTATCAGTCCAGTTATCTATCCGCCCATCCATCAATCTATCAGCCCACTTATCTATTCGTTCATCCATCAATTTATCAGCCCAGTTATCTATCCGCCCATCCATCAATCTATCAGTCCAGTTATCTATCCGCCCATCCATCAATCTATCAGCCCAGTTAATTATCCGCCCATCCATCAATCTATCAGTCCAGTTATCTATCCGTCCATCCATCAATCTATCAGCCCAGTTATCTATCCGTCCATCCATCAATCTATCAGCCCAGTTATCTATCCGTCCATCCATCAGTCTATCAGCCCAGTTATCTATCCGTCCATCCATCAATATATCAGCCCAGTTATCTATCCGCCCATCCATCAATCTAATAGCCCAGTTATCTATCCGCCCATCCATCAATCTATTAGCCCAGTTATCTATCCGCCCATCCATCAATCTATCAGCCCAGATATCTATCCGCCCATCCATCAGTCTAATAGCCCAGTTATCTATCCGCCCATCCATCAATCTATTAGCCCAGTTATCTATCCGCCCATCCATCAATCTATCAGCCCAGATATCTATCCGCCCATCCATCAGTCTATTAGCCCAGTTATCTATCCGTCCATCCATCAATCTATCAGCCCAGTTATCTATCCGTCCATCCATCAGTCTATTAGCCCATTTATCTATCCGTCCATCCATCAATCTATCAGCCCAGTTATCTATCCGTCCATCCATCAATCTATTAGCCCAGTTATCTATCCGCCCATCCATCAATCTATCAGCCCAGTTATCTATCCGTCCATCCATCAGTCTATTAGCCCAGTTATCTATCCGTCCATCCATCAATCTATCAGCCCAGTTATCTATCCGTCCATCCATTAATCTATTAGCCCAGTTATCTATCCGCCCATCCATCAATCTACCAGCCCAGTTATCTATCCGTCCATCCATCAGTCTATCAGCCCTGTTATCTATCCGTCCATCCATCAATCTATCAGCCCAGGTATTTATCCGTCCATCCATCAGTCTATCAGCCCAGTTATCTATCCGTCCATCCATCCATCAGTCTATCAGCCCAGTTATCTATCCGTTCATCCATCAATCTATCAGCCCAGTTATCTATCCGTCCATCCATCAATCTATCAGCCCAGTTATCTATCCGTCCATCCATCAATCTATTAGCCCAGTTATCTATCCGCCCATCCATCAATCTATCAGCCCAGTTATCTATCCGTCCATCCATCAATCTATTAGCCCAGTTATCTATCCGCCCATCCATCAATCTATCAGCCCAGTTATCTATCCGTCCATCCATCAGTCTATTAGCCCAGTTATCTATCCGTCCATCCATCAATCTATCAGCCCAGTTATCTATCCGTCCATCCATTAATCTATTAGCCCAGTTATCTATCCGCCCATCCATCAATCTACCAGCCCAGTTATCTATCCGCCCATCCATCAATCTATTAGCCCAGTTATCTATCCGCCCATCCATCAATCTATCAGCCCAGATATCTATCCGCCCATCCATCAGTCTATTAGCCCAGTTATCTATCCGTCCATCCATCAATCTATCAGCCCAGTTATCTATCCGTCCATCCATCAGTCTATTAGCCCAGTTATCTATCCGTCCATCCATCAATCTATCAGCCCAGTTATCTATCCGTCCATCCATCAATCTATTAGCCCAGTTATCTATCCGCCCATCCATCAATCTATCAGCCCACTTATCTATTCGTCCAACCATCAGTCTTTCAGCCCAGTTATCTATCCGTCCATCCATCAGTCTATCAGCCCAGTTATCTATCCGCCCATCCATCAATCTATCAGTACAGTTATCTATCCGTCCATCCATCAATCTATCAGCCCAGTTATCTATCCGCCCATCCATCAATCTATCAGCCCAGTTATCTATCCGTCCATCCATCAATCTATCAGCCCAGTTATCTATCCGTCCATCCATCAATCTATCAGCCCAGTTATCTATCCGTCCATCCATCAATCTATCAGCCCAGTTATCTATCCGTCCATCCATCAATCTATCAGCCCAGTTATCTATCCGCCCATCCATCAATCTATCAGCCCAGTTATCTATCCGTCCATCCATCAATCTGTCAGCCCAGTTATCTATCCGCCCATCCATCAATCTATCAGCCCAGTTATCTATCCGTCCATCCATCAGTCCATCAGCCCAGTTATCTATCCGCCCATCCATCAGTCTATCAGCACAGTTATCTATCCGCCCATCCATCAGTCTATCAGCCCAGTTATCTATCCGCCCATCCATCAATCTCTCAGCCCAGTTATCTATCCGTCCATCCATCAATCTATCAGTCCAGTTATCTATCCGTCCATCCATCAATCTCTCAGCCCAGTTATCTATCGCCTATCCATCAATCTATTAGCCCCGTTATCTATCCGTCCATCCATCAATCTATTAGCCCAGTTATCTATCCGTCCATCCATCAATATATCAGCCCAGTTACCTATCCGCCCATCCATCAATCTTTACGCCCAGTTATCTATCCGCCCATACATCAATCTATTAGACCAGTTATCTATCCGCCCATCCATCAATCTATCAGCCCAGTTATCTATCCGCCCATCCATCAATCTATTAGCCCAGGAATCTATCCGCCAATCCATCAATCTATCAGCCCAGTTATCTATCCGCCCATCCATCAATCTATCAGCCCAGTTATCTATCCGCCCATCCATCAATCTATTAGCCCAGTAATATATCCGCCCATCCATCAGTCTATCAGCCCAGTTATCTATCCGCCCATCCATCAGTCTATCAGCCCAGTTATCTATCCGTCCATCCATCAGTCTATCAGTCCAGTTATCTATCCGCCCATCCATCAATCTATCAGCCCACTTATCTATTCGTTCATCCATCAATTTATCAGCCCAGTTATCTATCCGCCCATCCATCAATCTATCAGTCCAGTTATCTATCCGCCCATCCATCAATCTATCAGCCCATTTAATTATCCGCCCATCCATCAATCTATCAGTCCAGTTATCTATCCGTCCATCCATCAATCTATCAGCCCAGTTATCTATCCGTCCATCCATCAATCTATCAGCCCAGTTATCTATCCGTCCATCCATCAGTCTATCAGCCCAGTTATCTATCCGTCCATCCATCAATCTATCAGCCCAGTTATCTATCCGTCCATCCATCAGTCTATCAGCCCAGTTATCTAGCCGTCCATCCATCAATCTATCAGCCCAGTTATCTATCCGCCCATCCATCAATCTATCAGCCCAGGTATCTATCCGTCCATCCATCAATCTATCAGCCCAGTTTTCTATCCGCCCATCCATCAATCTATTAGCCCAGTTATCTATCCGCCCATCCATCAATCTATTAGCCGAGGTATCTATCCGCCCATCCATCAATCTATCAGCCCAATTATCTATCCGTCCATCCATCAACCTATTAGCCCAGTTATCTATCCGCCCATCCATCAATCTATTAGCCCAGGTATCTATCCGTCCATCCATCAATCTATCAGCCCAGGTATCTATCCGTCCATCCATCAATCTATTAGCCCAGTTATCTATCCGCCCATCCATCAATCTATTAGACCAGGTATCTATCCGCCCATCCATCAATTTATCAGCCCAGTTATCTATCCGTCCATCCATCAATCTATTAGCCCAGTTATCTATTAGCCCATCCATCAATCTATTAGCCCAGGTATCTATCCGCCCATCCATCAATCTATCAGCCCAGTTATCTATCCGCCCATCCATCAATCTATCAGCCCAGTTATCTTTCCGCCCATCCATCAATATATTAGCCAAGTTATCTATCCGCACATTCATCAATCTATTAGCCCAGTTATCTATCCGTCTATCCATCAATATATCAGCCCAGTTATCTATCCGCCCATCCATCAATCTATTAGCCCAGTTATCTATCCGCCCATCCATCAATCTATTAGCCCAGTTATCTATCCGCCCATCCATCAATCTATCAGCCCAGTTATCTATCCGCCCATCCATCATTCTATTAGCCCAGTTATCTATCCGTCCATCCATCAATCTATCAGCCCAGTTAGCTATCCGCCCATCCATCAATCTTTACGCCCAGTTATCTATCCGCCAATACATCAATCTATTAGACCAGTTATCTATCCGCCCATCCATCAATCTATCAGCCCAGTTATCTATCCGCCCATCCATCAATCTATTAGCCCAGGAATCTATCCGCCCATCCATCAATCTATTAGCCCAGTAATATATCCGCCCATCCATCAGTCTATCAGCCCAGTTATCTATCCGCCCATCCATCAGTCTATCAGCCCAGTTATCTATCCGTCCATCCATCAGTCTATCAGTCCAGTTATCTATCCGCCCATCCATCAATCTATCAGCCCACTTATCTATTCGTTCATCCATCAATTTATCAGCCCAGTTATCTATCCGCCCATCCATCAATCTATCAGTCCAGTTATCTATCCGCCCATCCATCAATCTATCAGCCCAGTTAATTATCCGCCCATCCATCAATCTATCAGTCCAGTTATCTATCCGTCCATCCATCAATCTATCAGCCCAGTTATCTATCCGTCCATCCATCAATCTATCAGCCCAGTTATCTATCCGTCCATCCATCAGTCTATCAGCCCAGTTATCTATCCGTCCATCCATCAATCTATCAGCCCAGTTATCTATCCGTCCATCCATCAGTCTATCAGCCCAGTTATCTAGCCGTCCATCCATCAATCTATCAGCCCAGTTATCTATCCGCCCATCCATCAATCTATCAGCCCAGGTATCTATCCGTCCATCCATCAATCTATCAGCCCAGTTTTCTATCCGCCCATCCATCAATCTATTAGCCCAGTTATCTATCCGCCCATCCATCAATCTATTAGCCGAGGTATCTATCCGACCATCCATCAATCTATCAGCCCAATTATCTATCCGTCCATCCATCAACCTATTAGACCAGGTATCTATCCGCCCATCCATCAATTTATCAGCCCAGTTATCTATCCGTCCATCCATCAATCTATTAGCCCAGTTATCTATTAACCCATCCATCAATCTATTAGCCCAGGTATCTATCCGCCCATCCATCAATCTATCAGCCCACTTATCTATTCGTTCATCCATCAATTTATCAGCCCAGTTATCTATCCGCCCATCCATCAATCTATCAGTCCAGTTATCTATCTGCCCATCCATCAATCTATCAGCCCATTTAATTATCCGCCCATCCATCAATCTATCAGTCCAGTTATCTATCCGTCCATCCATCAATCTATCAGCCCAGTTATCTATCCGTCCATCCATCAATCTATCAGCCCAGTTATCTATCCGTCCATCCATCAGTCTATCAGCCCAGTTATCTATCCGTCCATCCATCAATATATCAGCCCAGTTATCTATCCGTCCATCCATCAGTCTATCAGCCCAGTTATCTAGCCGTCCATCCATCAATCTATCAGCCCAGTTATCTTTCCGCCCATCCATCAATCTATCAGCCCAGGTATCTATCCGTCCATCCATCAATCTATCAGCCCAGTTTTCTATCCGCCCATCCATCAATCTATTAGCCCAGTTATCTATCCGCCCATCCATCAATCTATTAGCCGAGGTATCTATCCGCCCATCCATCAATCTATCAGCCCAATTATCTATCCGTCCATCCATCAACCTATTAGCCCAGTTATCTATCCGCCCATCCATCAATCTATTAGCCCAGGTATCTATCCGTCCATCCATCAATCTATCAGCCCAGGTATCTATCCGTCCATCCATCAATCTATTAGCCCAGTTATCTATCCGCCCATCCATCAATCTATTAGACCAGGTATCTATCCGCCCATCCATCAATTTATCAGCCCAGTTATCTATCCGTCCATCCATCAATCTATTAGCCCAGTTATCTATTAGCCCATCCATCAATCTATTAGCCCAGGTATCTATCCGCCCATCCATCAATCTATCAGCCCAGTTATCTATCCGCCCATCCATCAATCTATCAGCCCAGTTATCTTTCCGCCCATCCATCAATCTATTAGCCAAGTTATCTATCCGCACATTCATCAATCTATTAGCCCAGTTATCTATCCGTCTATCCATCAATATATCAGCCCAGTTATCTATCCGCCCATCCATCAATCTATTAGCCCAGTTATCTATCCGCCCATCCATCAATCTATTAGCCCAGTTATCTATCCGCCCATCCATCAATCTATCAGTTCAGTTATCTATCCGCCCATCCATCATTCTATTAGCCCAGTTATCTATCCGTCCATCCATCAATCTATCAGCCCAGTTAGCTATCCGCCCATCCATCAATCTTTACGCCTAGTTATCTATCCGCCCATACATCAATCTATTAGACCAGTTATCTATCCGCCCATCCATCAATCTATCAGCCCAGTTATCTATCCGCCCATCCATCAATCTATTAGCCCAGGAATCTATCCGCCCATCCATCAATCTATTAGCCCAGTAATATATCCGCCCATCCATCAGTCTATCAGCCCAGTTATCTATCCGCCCATCCATCAGTCTATCAGCCCAGTTATCTATCCGTCCATCCATCAGTCTATCAGTCCAGTTATCTATCCGCCCATCCATCAATCTATCAGCCCACTTATCTATTCGTTCATCCATCAATTTATCAGCCCAGTTATTTATCCGACCATCCATCAATCTATCAGTCCAGTTATCTATCCGCCCATCCATCAATCTATCAGCCCAGTTAATTATCCGCCCATCCATCAATCTATCAGTCCAGTTATCTATCCGTCCATCCATCAATCTATCAGCCCAGTTATCTATCCGTCCATCCATCAATCTATCAGCCCAGTTATCTATCCGTCCATCCATCAGTCTATCAGCCCAGTTATCTATCCGTCCATCCATCAATCTATCAGCCCAGTTATCTATCCGTCCATCCATCAGTCTATCAGCCCAGTTATCTAGCCGTCCATCCATCAATCTATCAGCCCAGTTATCTATCCGCCCATCCATCAATCTATCAGCCCAGGTATCTATCCGTCCATCCATCAATCTATCAGCCCAGTTTTCTATCCGCCCATCCATCAATCTATTAGCCCAGTTATCTATCCGCCCATCCATCAATCTATTAGCCGAGGTATCTATCCGACCATCCATCAATCTATCAGCCCAATTATCTATCCGTCCATCCATCAACCTATTAGCCCAGTTATCTATCCGCCCATCCATCAATCTATTAGCCCAGGTATCTATCCGTCCATCCATCAATCTATCAGCCCAGGTATCTATCCGTCCATCTATCAATCTATTAGCCCAGTTATCTATCCGCCCATCCATCAATCTATTAGACCAGGTATCTATCCGCCCATCCATCAATTTATCAGCCCAGTTATCTATCCGTCCATCCATCAATCTATTAGCCCAGTTATCTATTAGCCCATCCATCAATCTATTAGCCCAGGTATCTATCCGCCCATCCATCAATCTATCAGCCCAGTTATCTATCCGCCCATCCATCAATCTATCAGCCCAGTTATCTATCCGCCCATCCATCAATCTATTAGCCCAGTTATCTATCCGCACATTCATCAATCTATTAGCCCAGTTATCTATCCGTCTATCCATCAATATATCAGCCCAGTTATCTATCCGCCCATCCATCAATCTATTAGCCCAGTTATCTATCCGCCCATCCATCAATCTATTAGCCCAGTTATCTATCCGCCCATCCATCAATCTATCAGCCCAGTTATCTATCCGCCCATCCATCATTCTATTAGCCCAGTTATCTATCCGTCCATCCATCAATCTATCAGCCCAGTTAGCTATCCGCCCATCCATCAATCTATCAGCCCAGTTATCTATCCGTCCATCCATCAATCTATTAGCCCAGTTATATATCCGCCAATCCATCAATCTATTAGCCCAAATATCTATCCGTCCATCCATCAATCTATCAGCCCAGATATCTATCCGTCCATCCATCAATCTATTAGCCCAGTTATCTATACGCATATCCATCAATCTATTAGACCAGTTATCTATCCGTCCATCCATCAATCTATTAGCCCAGATATCTATTAGCCCATCCATCAATCTATTAGCCCAGGTATCTATCCGCCAATCCATCAATCTATCAGCCCAGTTATCTATCCGCCCATCCATCAATCTATTAGCCCAGTTATCTATCCGCCCATCCATCAATCTATTAGCCCAGTTATCTATCCGCCCATCCATCAATCTATTAGCCCAGTTATCTATCCGTCCATCCATCAATATATCAGCCCAGTTATCTATCCGCCCATCCATCAATCTATTAGCCCAGATATCTATCCGCCCATCCATCAATCTATTAGCCCAGTTATCTATCCGCCCATCCATCAATCTATCAGCCCAGATATCTATCCGCCCATCCATCAGTCTATTAGCCCAGTTATCTATCCGTCCATCCATCAATATATCAGCCCAGTTATCTATCCGTCCATCCATCAGTCTATTAGCCCAGTTATCTATACGTCCATCCATCAATCTATCAGCCCAGTTATCTATCCGTCCATCCATCAATCTATTAGCCCAGTTATCTATCCGCCCATCCATCAATCTATCAGCCCAGTTATCTATCCGTCCATCCATCAGTCTATCAGCCCAGTTATCTATCCTCCATCCATCAATCTATCATCCCAGTTATCTATCCGTCTATCCATCAGTCTATCAGCCCTGTTATCTATCCGTCCATCCATCAGTCTATCAGCCCAGTTATCTATTCGTCCATCCATCCATCAGTCTATCAGCCCAGTTATCTATCTGTTCATCCATCAATCTATCAGCCCAGTTATCTATCCACCCATCCATCAGTCTATCAGCCCAGTTATCTATCCGTCCATCCATCAGTCTATCAGCCCAGTTATCTATCCGCCCATCCATCAATCTATCATCACACTTATCTATTCGTCCATCCATCAGTCTTTTAGCCCAGCTATCTATCCGTCCATCCATCAGTCTATCAGCCCAGTTATCTATCCGCCCATCCATCAATCTATCAGCCTAGTTATCTATCCGTCCATCCATCAATCTATCAGCCCAGTTATCTATCCGTCCATCCATCAATCTATCAGCCCAGTTATCTATCCGCCCATCCATCAATCTATCAGCCCAGTTATCTATCCGTCCATCCATCAATCTATCAGCCCAGTTATCTATCCGTCCATCCATCAATCTATCAGCCCAGTTATCTATCCGTCCATCCATCAATCTATCAGCCCAGTTATCTATCCGCCCATCCATCAATCTATCAGCCCAGTTATCTATCCGTCCATCCATCAATCTATCAGCCCAGTTATCTATCCGTCCATCCATCAGTCTATCAGCCCAGTTATCTATCCGCCCATCCATCAATCTATCAGCCCAGTTATCTATCCGCCCATCCATCAGTCTATCAGCCCAGTTATCTATCCGCCCATCCATCAATCTCTCAGCCCAGTTATCTATCCGTCCATCCATCAATCTATCAGTCCAGTTATCTATCCGTCCATCCATCAATCTCTCAGCCCAGTTATCTATCGCCTATCGATCAATCTATTAGCCCCGTTATCTATCCGTCCATCCATCAATCTATTAGCCCAGTTATCTATCCGTCCATCCATCAATATATCAGCCCAGGTACCTATCCGCCCATCCATCAATCTTTTAGCCCAGTTATCTATCCGCCCATACATCAATCTATTAGCCCAGTTATCTATCCGCCCATCCATCAATCTATCAGCCCAGTTATCTATCCGCCCATCCATCAGTCTATCAGCCCAGTTATCTATGCGTCCATCCATCAGTCTATCAGTCCAGTTATCTATCCGCCCATCCATCAATCTATCAGCCCACTTATCTATTCGTTCATCCATCAATCTATCAGCCCAGTTATCTATCCGCCCATCCATCAATCTATCAGTCCAGTTATCTATCCGCCCATCCATCAATCTATCAGCCCAGTTATCTATCCGCCCATCCATCAATCTATCAGTCCAGTTATCTATCCGTCCATCCATCAATCTATCAGCCCAGTTATCTATCCGTCCATCCATCAATCTATCAGCCCAGTTATCGATCCGTCCATCCATCAGTCTATCAGCCCAGTTATCTATCCGTCCATCCATCAATCTATCAGCCCAGTTATCTATCCGTCCATCCATCAGTCTATCAGCCCAGTTATCTAGCCGTCCATCCATCAATCTATCAGCCCAGTTATCTATCCGCCCATCCATCAATCTATCAGCCCAGGTATCTATCCGTCCATCCATCAATCTATCAGCCCAGTTATCTATCCGTCCATCCATCAACCTATTAGCCCAGTTATCTATCCGCCCATCCATCAATCTATTAGACCAGGTATCTATCCGCCCATCCATCAATCTATCAGCCCTGTTATCTATCCGTCCATCCATCAATCTATTAGCCCAGTTATCTATTAGCCCATCCATCAATCTATTAGCCCAGGTATCTATCCGCCCATCCATCAATCTATCAGCCCAGTTATCTATCCGCCCATCCATCAATCTATCAGCCCAGTTATCTATCCGCCCATCCATCAATCTATTAGCCCAGTTATCTATCCGCACATTCATCAATCTATTAGCCCAGTTATCTATCCGTCTATCCATCAATATATCAGCCCACTTATCTATCCGCCGATCCATCAATCTATCAGCCCAGTTATCTATCCGCCCATCCATCAGTCTATTAGCCCAGTTATCTATCCGTCCATCCATCAATCTCTCAGCCCAGTTATCTATCCGCCCATCCATCAATCTATCAGCCCAGTTATCTATCCGTCCATCCATCAATCTATTAGCCCAGTTATCTATCCGCCCATCCATCAATCTATTAGCCCAAATATCTATCCGTCCATCCATCAATCTATCAGCCCAGGTATCTATCCGTCCATCCATCAATCTATTTGCCCAGTTATCTATCCGCCCATCCATCAATCTATTAGCCCAGGTATCTATCCGCCCATCCATCAATATATCAGCCCAGTTATCTATCCGTCCATCCATCAATCTATTAGCCCAGTTATCTATTAGCCCATCCGTCAATCTATTAGCCCAGGTATCTATCCGCCAATCCATCAATCTATCAGCCCAGTTATCTATCCGCCCATCCATCAATCTATCAGCCCAGTTATCTATCCGCCTATCCATCAATCTATTAGCCCAGTTATCTGTCCGCCCATCCATCAGTCTATCAGCCCAGTTATCTATCCGTCCATCCATCAATCTATCAGCCCAGTTATCTATCCGTCCATCCATCAGTCTATCAGCCCAGTTATCTAGCCGTCCATCCATCACTCTATCAGCCCAGTTATCTATCCGCCCATCCATCAATCTATCAGCCCAGGTATCTATCCGTCCATCCATCAATCTATCAGCCCAGTTATCTATCCGTCCATCCATCAACCTATTAGCCCAGTTATCTATCCGCCCATCCATCAATCTATTAGCCCAGGTATCTATCCGTCCATCCATCAATCTATTAGACCAGGTATCTATCCGCCCATCCATCAATCTATCAGCCCAGTTATCTATCCGTCCATCCATCAATCTATTAGCCCAGTTATCTATTAGCCCATCCATCAATCTATTAGCCCAGGTATCTTTCCGCCCATCCATCAATCTATCAGCCCAGTTATCTATCCGCCCATCCATCAATCTATCAGCCCAGTTATCTATCCGCCCATCCATCAATCTATTAGCCCAGTTATCTATCCGCACATTCATCAATCTATTAGCCCAGTTATCTATCCGTCTATCCATCAATATATCAGCCCACTTATCTATCCGCCCATCCATCAATCTTTTAGCCCAGTTATCTATCCGCCCATCCATCAATCTATTAGCCCAGTTATCTATCTGCCCATCCATCAATCTATCAGCCCAGTTATCTTTCCGCCCATCCATCAGTCTATTAGCCCAGTTATCTATCCGTCCATCCATCAATCTCTCAGCCCAGTTGTCTATCCGCCCATCCATCAATCTATCAGCCCAGTTATCTATCCGTCCATCCATCAATCTATTAGCCCAGTTATCTATCCGCCCATCCATCAATCTATTAGCCCAAATATCTATCCGTCCATCCATCAATCTATCAGCCCAGGTATCTATCCGTCCATCCATCAATCTATTAGCCCAGTTATCTATCCGCCCATCCATCAATCTATTAGCCCAGGTATTTATCCGCCCATCCATCAATCTATCAGCCCAGTTATCTATCCGTCCATCCATCAATCTATTAGCCCAGTTATCTATTAGCCCATCCATCAATCTATTAGCCCAGGTATCTATCCGCCAATCCATCAATCTATCAGCCCAGTTATCTATCCGCCCATCCATCAATCTATCAGCCCAGTTATCTATCCGCCCATCCATCAATCTATTAGCCCAGTTATCTATCCGCATATCCATCAATCTATTAGCCCAGTTATCTATCCGCCCATCCATCAATCTATCAGCCCAGTTATCTATCCGCCCATCCATCAGTCTATTAGCCCAGTTATCTATCCGTCGATCCGTCAATCTATCAGCCCAGTTATCTATCTGCCCATTCATCAATCTATCAGCCCAGTTATCTATCCGTCCATCCATCAATCTCTCAGCCCAGTTATCTATCCGCACATCCATCAATCTATTAGCCCAGTTATCTATCCGTCCATCCATCAATCTCTCAGCCCAGTTATCTATCCTTCCATCCATCAATCTCTCAGCCCAGTTATCTATCCGTCCATCCATCAATCTCTCAGCCCAGTTATCTATCCGTCCATCCATCAATCTCTCAGCCCAGTTATCTATCCGTACATCCATCAATCTATCAGCCCAGTTATCTATCCGTCCATCCATCAATCTCTCAGCCCAGTTATCTATCCGCCCATCCATCAATCTATTATCCCAGTTATCTATCCGTCCATCCATCAATCTCTCAGCCCAGTTATCTATCCGTCCATCCATCAATCTCTCAGCCCAGTTATCTATCCGTCCATCCATCAATCTCTCAGCCCAGTTATCTATCCGTCCATCCATCACTCTCTCAGCCCAGTTATCTATCCGTCCATCCATCAAACTATCAGCCCAGTTATCTATCCGTCCATCCATCAATCTCTCAGCCCAGTTATCTATCCGCCCATCCATCAATCTATTATCCCAGTTATCTATCCGTCCATCCATCAATCTCTCAGCCCAGTTATCTATCCGTCCATCCATCAATCTCTCAGCCCAGTTATCTATACGCCCATCCATCAATCTATTAGCCCAGTTATCTATCCGGCCATCCATCAATCTCTCAGCCCAGTTATCTATCCGTCCATCCATCAATCTCTCAGCCCAGTTATCTATCCGTCCATCCATCAATCTCTCAGCCCAGTTATCTATCCGTCCATCCATCAATCTATTATCCCAGTTATCTATCCGTCCATCCATCAATCTCTCAGCCCAGTTATCTATCCGTCCATCTATCAATCTATCAGCCCAGTTATCTATCCGTCCATCCATCAATCTCTCAGCCCAGTTATCTATCCGCCCATCCATCAATCTATTATCCCAGTTATCTATCCGTCCATCCATCAATCTCTCAGCCCAGTTATCTATCCGCACATCCATCAATCTATTAGCCCAGTTATCTATCCGTCCATCCATCAATCTCTCAGCCCAGTTATCTATCCGTCCATCCATCAATCTCTCAGCCCAGTTATCTATCCGTCCATCTATCAATCTATCAGCCCAGTTATCTATCCGTCCATCCATCAATCTCTCAGCCCAGTTATCTATCCGCCCATCCATCAATCTATTATCCCAGTTATCTATCCGTCCATCCATCAATCTCTCAGCCGAGTTATCTATCCGCCCATCCATCAATCTATTAGCCCAGTTATCTATCAGCCCATCCATCAATCTCTCAGCCCAGTTATCTATCCGTCCATCCATCAATCTCTCAGCCCAGTTATCTATCCGTCCATCCATCAATCTCTCAGCCCAGTTATCTATCCGTCCATCCATTAATCTATCAGCCCAGTTATCTATCCGCCCATCCATCAATCTATCAGCCCAGTTATCTATCCGTCCATCCATCAATCTCTCAGCCCAGTTATCTATCCGCCCATCCATCAATCTATTAGCCCAGTTATCTATCCGTCCATCCATCAATCTCTCAGCCCAGTTATCTATCCGTCCATCCATCAATCTCTCAGCCCAACTATCTATCCGTCCTTCCATCAATCGCTCAGCCCAGTTATCTATCCAGACAATCCATCAATCTCTCAGCCCAGTTATATATCCGTCCATCCATCAATCTCTCAGCCCAGTTATCTATCCGTCCATCCATCAATCTCTCAGCCCAGTTATCTATCCGCCCATCCATCAATCTCTCAGCCCAGTTATCTATCCGTCCATCCATCAATCTCTCAGCCCAGTTATCTATCCGTCCATCCATTAATCTCTCAGCCCAGTTATCTATCCAGACAATCCATCAATCTCTCAGCCCAGTTATCTATCCGTCCATCCATCAATCTCTCAGCCCAGTTATCTATCCGTCCATCCATCAATCTCTCAGCCCAGTTATCTATCCGCCCATCCATCAATCTCTCAGCCCAGTTATCTATCCGTCCATCCATCAATCTCTCAGCCCAGTTATCTATCCGTCCATCCATCAATCTATTAGCCCAGTTATCTATCCGCCCATCCATCAATCTATTAGCCCAAATATCTATCCGTCCATCCATCAATCTATCAGCCCAGGTATCTATCCGTCCATCCATCAATCTATTTGCCCAGTTATCTATCCGCCCATCCATCAATCTATTAGCCCAGGTATCTATCCGCCCATCCATCAATATATCAGCCCAGTTATCTATCCGTCCATCCATCAATCTATTAGCCCAGTTATCTATTAGCCCATCCGTCAATCTATTAGCCCAGGTATCTATCCGCCAATCCATCAATCTATCAGCCCAGTTATCTATCCGCCCATCCATCAATCTATCAGTCCAGTTATCTATCCGCCTATCCATCAATCTATTAGCCCAGTTATCTGTCCGCCCATCCATCAGTCTATCAGCCCAGTTATCTATCCGTCCATCCATCAATCTATCAGCCCAGTTATCTATCCGTCCATCCATCAGTCTATCAGCCCAGTTATCTAGCCGTCCATCCATCACTCTATCAGCCCAGTTATCTATCCGCCCATCCATCAATCTATCAGCCCAGGTATCTATCCGTCCATCCATCAATCTATCAGCCCAGTTATCTATCCGTCCATCCATCAACCTATTAGCCCAGTTATCTATCCGCCCATCCATCAATCTATTAGCCCAGGTATCTATCCGTCCATCCATCAATCTATCAGCCCAGGTATCTATCCGTCCATCCATCAATCTATTAGCCCAGTTATCTATCCGCCCATCCATCAATCTATTAGACCAGGTATCTATCCGCCCATCCATCAATCTATCAGCCCAGTTATCTATCCGTCCATCCATCAATCTATTAGCCCAGTTATCTATTAGCCCATCCATCAATCTATTAGCCCAGGTATCTTTCCGCCCATCCATCAATCTATCAGCCCAGTTATCTATCCGTCCATCCATCAATCTCTCAGCCCAGTTATCTATCCGTCCATCCATTAATCTCTCAGCCCAGTTATCTATCCAGACAATCCATCAATCTCTCAGCCCAGTTATCTATCCGTCCATCCATCAATCTCTCAGCCCAGTTATCTATCCGTCCATCCATCAATCTCTCAGCCCAGTTATCTATCCAGACAATCCATCAATCTCTCAGCCCAGTTATCTATCCGTCCATCCATCAATCTCTCAGCCCAGTTATATATCCGTCCATCCATCAATCTATCAGCCCAGTTATCGAACTTTTCATGGTCATGTACATGGCGAACTATGTAGCCGTGAACGAAAGTTGTCACGTAGCGATTGGTAGTTACTAGACACGTGACATGTAGATGTCTGGAAACGATTGGCTGGTAGAAGACACGTCAGCATAGCGCAGTTTGAATTTCTATTCAAGTACAATATTGCAGAGATAGAGACCCGTCAAACAGCCACGTATTCCATCAGTATATTTTGACACGTTGGTACCAACATATATACACGTCTGCCCGCCATTTGTGGAAAGGAACTGCAACGATACAGATTTCAGTCATGGTAAACGTTATTTTTTTTTTTTAAATTATAGCTTGGCATTGAGCAAACCATCCATGCATTCATTCATATATTTATCCTTGCATTCATTAATCTACTCATATGCCTGCCTGCTTACCTTGCTTCCACCTACCTGCCTACCTTACTCGTCTCTCTTTCGCTGCCTGTCTGCCTGCCTCTCTCTCTCTCTCTCTCTCTCTCTCTCTCTCTCTCTCTCTCTCTCTCTTTCTTTTAAAAATATATGTGTTTATCTATTTGCCTACCACCTGCCTATCTAATAACTGTTTGTCTGACTCTCTGCCTGCATGTATACGAATCTCTGTCTTTAGCTATCTGTCTCGTATATAAGTGACGAAGAAAAGCCGTTAATACTAATCGGAGGTTATAATATAAACAATATACACTATGCAGACGGCACATTACTGGTGGCGGATAATGCACAATTCATGGGCTAACGGGACTTTGACTCGCAATAGGGGATGGACTCCCTGTGGTCAGATTTGTATCGAAAACTGCGACTGGCCTAACAAGCCGGCAGGGAATATTCATACTCTTCGTAGAAAAAAAAAACTAAGAAGTATAAACAGACTGACCCAAACGAATATCGACCCGGCAATATTAATGGATTACGAGATAGATCAGCTACTCAAATAAACATATGCACAATGAACGTCTGCGGTTTAAAAAATAAAGAAGAAGATCTTATAGAAACAATCGACGAGATGAAAATTGGACTGATGGAAATAGCGGACACCAGAACAAAGGGGAAAGGGGGCAAGGAGCTCCACGACAGTTAGACGTTTGTCTACTCCAGAGTTGAACAGCAAGAAAGGGCAAGGCAAGGTGTGGGAATTGTCATTATATATAAGAAAGAATCATAACAGTGAGAATAATAGCACAAACTATTACAACATATGTACAAACATACGCACCAGGTAATACAAACATAAATGAGCAAAAATGTGAGAAATTCTACGAAGAAATCCATGACAAGCTAACTAGATAAGCAGGACAATATTTTAGAGACTTCAATGCAAGAATAGGACACACCAGATCGTGCATAGAAAATCTGGGAGCATTTGGAGACCAGCATAATGAAAGGAATGATAACGGTAGATTACTGATAGAGCTATGCAGCCAACACGACCTCTATATATCAAATACATTCTATAAACATAAAGACTCACAAATACACACCTGGTATAAATGGAACGATCTAGATCAGTGGTTCCCAAGCTTTTTAAGCCGAGGGCCATTTCTACTATTTTCGGTAGTTAAGCGGGCCACAGCGTTATAAAATTATAAACGTCGTGCAATATCATTCTTACCTTTCTTAACTTTCGTCAACAAAATTCTAAACCTTTGAAGGTAGTCATTGTCAGTACCACACTGCGGTCATTTTGTTCGTTTAAACTCAAAACTCCATTTAACAATAAATCTTAAATCAGTTTCGAAAATCGCTATTAATGTAATTAATTTACAATTGTAACTGTTCTTCATAACCAGTTACTTAAGTTCAGATGCCAGTTTATCAATGTCTGGGCACAAATCTGCCGTTCTCAAAGTTATAAGCGCAGCTAGGTTACTGTCGATAAGTCTGGAACGTTACTTGTTTTTTTTTTTAAATAACGATCACTGCGGAAAATGACTGCTCGCATCTGTAAGTCGAACCAAAACAACAAATGTATCTCTGGGCGAATGAACGCAAGTGTTCAAATTGTTCGACAGGCAATAGTCGCCAGAATGAAATCATATGATCAGCTGAAGGTGAAGCAGGCAACTCCAGAAATTCACATCACAGTGCAGAATTGCATTTCAAATAAATGATTTGGTGCTGAAGGTTTTGCTGTAATTGACAGAGCTTGGCATCAGGAAATACGAATGAATTTATGAAGAGGGCAACTTTATCCTCCTCTATTGTGAACTCTTGAAATCTCGACTGAAACGAGGCCTCGCGTGCCACTTTCTGACAGAAAAGCAAAATTGATTTTATATTAAAAAGAAATAACAGACAGAGAAATATATTAGATGCAAGGGCAGTGTCCAACTGAAGTATAAACACAGACCACGAAGCAGGCGTTGCCACAATAAGAACCACAAGAAGAAGACAACAAAGAGGAGACAAATACATGCAATGCGAATCAGCAAACTTTAAAATAAAAAAAAAAACAACAAAAAACAAAACCAAAAGAAAAGAAAGAAAAATAAATACAGTGGAAGAAGAATGGGAGATGTTCAAATCAAACATTGACCCAACTGAAATAATTAACTGCGAAAATGAGAGCCAACAAGTGAACAAAAACAAATCCTAATAAGATGGAAGCAGTACTTCGAACAACTTCTCAACAACCCATCAGATGTCATAGGAATTCGAGAAACATACACACATGCCACCGAAGAACTAGAACCAGACATAATAGAGGAAGAAATTATAGAAGCCGTCAGATTAGCACCTTTGACCAAATCACTGTCAACAACTCATGTGTAAGGCATCATCAGATTACTTCTCCCACACCACACAAAGAACTTGCAAGTCGTGTGAGAGGAAATAAATGATACATTTTATTGCCGTTGGCTCTTCACAAGTACATAACAGTCGCTATCAAAACCACACACAAAGCCACAGAATTACTATCACTAGTTTCTAAACCCTAATGCTAATTCTATCTATTTGGTTACACAAATCTCCTATCAATACTACAACGAGGTGCCCGCTACAAAGTCAGTCCCCAGTCTCATGAGAGAACTAGTTAATAGTTCTCCCTTCTATCACCTACCCTGCCCTTATTCCGGGGCAAGGTATCACCTCTAATCTATATGAGGTTGACCACTCTTCCCGGTGGTGTTCTATCTTGAGGCAGACCTCTGGCCTCATAGTTCAGTCTTTGACACACATCCTCCCCTCCTGTGTTGCGTCATCAACTTTGACTCATTGGTTGTGAAGCAAGAGGTTTCTAAAAAATTAGTGTATCTAATTTTTGTCAAAGACTGTAGATAACCTGGCTTTGGGCTACGTAATAGACTTCTACTGCCTATTGTCACAATGTCGTATCACTTACTTGGTTACTGGCAATCGCCACAAACTTGTCTGGTTGGCGTGAGCCCTATTCTCAATCGCAATATTATATTAATTAGAGGTATGTCTGAACCGGACCGTTGTCTAATAAGACCTGCCCTCAAATAGTAAATTAACTCACTAGCCATACAAAGTTGACTTTCTTAGGGTCAACACATGAATTGCTTCATGTCCCCCATATAATATTAAACAACCATTACACAAGCTGTGTGCGACAGGCTTTACCTATCTCGCTTCCGCGTGTAAAGTTATCTTTCACTGTTAAGTTAGTGTTTCGTTGTCTATTATGTCCCCTGACCCGAAGTTATCTCCCTTTGATCTACAAAAAGTGTATGCAATTTATATGTTTGTTTTTCTGGTTGTTTGCGTGTTTGGATTATATTAATAGTATAATCTACTCTCAAACATGTGTATTTAACTATCATGTGTATGTAAGTAAGTTTTCAAGTGCCATAATTCGGTTGAATGAGGCCACAAAGAAGTGTAACACACTAATTAGTGACTACATTTCCGTCTTATGAGACTTAAAATACTGTCTCTAAGATCTACACTAAACTACACACAACACATTCATCACAGCACAACAAAGAAAGCACACATTTGACGCAGACAAAAAATAAAAAGTCGCGTTGAGCGGCAGAAAAATCCACTGACTGATCTCACTCTCTCTTGTATAATTTACATTCGCTCTCACTTTCACACTTCTGTCAACCTCTTTCACTTTCACACTTCTGTCACACATCTTTCACCCTCCCAATTATTTAAAAACCTTGGAGTGACACTGTACACGTTTGGCTCAGTTTGACAGAGTTGAGCCTCATGAATGTGCGTAAATTGCTGCACAAGTCAAGTATTTACAATATATTTACATGTAAGAAAAAAAAAAGGTTGATGGTTTATACCCTGATATTATTCACCACTATATTCTATTAACATAATATTCTAAATACTAACATATTACTACTAGTTATATAAATATATATTTAATGTGTTACCTATGTTAATCTATCTGTCACATTAATACTAAACCAAGCTTACATTACTCCTAATATTTATCTAATTTAAGGGATGTAATCTAACTATTTAAAATGACATTGATGTGAGATGAGTTATGTACCTTTGTGAAATGGGTAATGTGAAATGTAATAAGTTACGTACCTTTATAATATGGGTGATGTCAAATATAACACAATTATAACTAATGTTTTTAAATGAAAAAAAAACTATATGATTGATATTCTTAATCTAAATGGTGTGAATGATGTATTTTCAATTATATAATCTTTTTATCCTATTTTGTTGTAAACTAATTATAATACTAAATGATCATGTTTGTTAAATGGATTGGTTCATTAAGATGGAATGAACTCAAATGACATGAAACAACGTGAAATGTAATAAACTAAATGGTACTATTACCATCTAAATTTATTATTGTAGTTTATAATTAGTTGTTATGTTTAACTTATTATCCTATTCTACTTGTAAGCTAAATAAGTGGGTAAATTAATAATCTATCTAAAGTAACAACAAAATGAAAACTATTATATTATCTAAATCTAAATATAACTTAAATGACATAATCTACCTATAATTTATGACTATATTAAAACGTTATAATACATATCACAATGAGTATTTATATACATGGTATTTAATACCTCAGGTTAATCGTTGCCCTTAATGTTCAGAAAATGCTTTCATTGGCATACTATCTATACAATTGTCCTGGGTATATGAAATACATTACACAGTCACACTTGTGTCCTATGGGTATTGCACCTGTAGAGTTCGCTTGTGTCGTAGACCACAGTTTTCGTGTCTGTATTTATGTCATGTCCTGACACTGTTTTTCTCTGTTTAACACAAATGATTCACTGGAACAGATATGGAGCTTAGCAGGTAATGAGCTGTCCTCGTTCACAAAGTGATATATTAATTCTCAGAGCAAAGTTCTTAATTTTGATGTCTACGGACACATAGTAAATCAATGTTCTTAGTACCTAGTTCAGCACATAATGTCTATGTATTTGTAACATATTTTACATAGAATATTTTACTGTACTAAGTTAACATCTATTACTATATACTCTTATGTGGTATCTCTGGTATTTCTACCTCAGATGGTCGACTAAGGGTATCAGCCAAGATGTTATCCTTACCCTTGATATGATCTATACTAAAGGTGTAATTTTGTAGTATTAGCGACCACCTGTATATACGGTCATTCCGATGCACACCACTCTGTATGACCGTGATTGGGGACTTGTCAGTCTGGACAATGAAGTGAACATCTGCCAAAAATCGATGGAGCTTCCTCACCGCATAGATGACGCTTAGGGCTTCCAACTCTGATATGGAATATCTGGACTCAGTAGGTGTGATCTTACGGCTCACGTAGCAAATCGGGTGGAAGATGCCATCATAAAATTGGCCTAATACTGCAGCGATGGAGATCCTGCTGGCATCTGTCCTAAGATAATAAACGAGCCTAGGGTTAGGCAAGCGGAGAATTGGTACATTACTAAAAAGGATTTTCAATTTTGACAATGAAGAAATTAATAATGCATCTTTGACATCCAATTTTACAGATGCTTTTAAAACATTGGAAAATACACTTGTAATTTCCGCTAAATTTGGTATGAATTTGCTATAGTAATTTACTAACCCCAAAAGGCTTCTGACCTGCTTCTTTGTGGTAGGCATGGTCAGGTTCATAATTTTGGTAATAATTCTATTGTCAGTCTTTAGTTGACCCTGAGAAATGACATGACCCAAGAAGTCAATTTCTTTTAGGCCCAATTCGACTTTGCTCGGTTTGACAGTGAGCCCGAAGAGTCGCAACCTATCAAAGACATGTCTTAGTTTCAGTAAGTGTGTTGTCCAGTCATCAGTATGGACACATATATCATCTATATAGGTCACTGTATTCGTCACTCCATGAAATAGATCTCTAGTTAAGCGTACGAAAGTGGCAGGAGCATTTCGAAGACCGAAAGGAAGGAAACGCCACTCGTATAGTCCTAAAGGTGTTGAAAAAGCAGTAAGATGGATGGATTGAGACTGCATAGGGACCTGCCAATATCCCTTAGTAAGATCTAGTTTAGAAAAGATTTTGGAGGTGGACATGTCAAGAATAAGATCTTCGCAGGAAGGAATTGGCTCTGCGTCGATCTTAGTGACGTTGTTGAGTTTTCGATAGTCCACACAGAGACGAATTATAGAGTCCTTTTTCTTAACTAGGACGATTGGAAAAGAGTACTCAGCAGTGGATTTCTGGATGATCCCACTAGCTTCTAAATTCAGAATTTCCTTATTTAGATTTTCCCTATAGCTAAGTGGGATTGAGTACGGCCTGCATTTAATAGGCTTAGAGTCCGAAAGAAGAATGGAGTGTTCGATTCTGTCCGTCCTACCTGGAATGTCAGAAAATATGTCTTTGTATTCCGTCACTAATTCTACTAATTGTCGTCGTTGACTGTCTGTTAGTCCCTGTTCTATCTGTATGCTATCTAATGTGGCAGTCTTGTCCACAATAGGAACGGGAAGTTCCATTCCGTCGTCGTCTACCTGATTCAGTACGGTGGTGGTACTAAGTGCGTATTCTGTATTCTCGCTAGATGTATGGATATCGTCGGATATGCCAGTCTCGCTAACTAGTGTAGTTGCGTTGTGTATGTCTGTCGTCTGATCACTAGATGTGGGTGCACTTTGTTCGTCTGTCTCTACTTCTGTCTGTTGTCGTGAAAAGTAAGGTTTCAGCATGTTGACATGGAATATCTTTAAGTGTTCGTTTATTGATATTTCATAGTCAACATCTGACAGTTGTTGTATCACTTTGAAAGGCCCTTGCCATGAAGTTAACATTTTATTATGCTTGTCTGGTAGTAGCACCATTATGTATTGACCAATTTCAAGTGTTATGGGTCTAGCACCTTTGTTAGGACTGTGATGTCCGAGGATATCTTCACTGTTTACTGGAGTGAAACCATTCTTCTCCTCCCAGACAGATATTTCTTCATCTGTACAGTGCTTTAGCTGGGGCAGACACCCAAGAATTAACTCAGCACAAGGGTTGTCTAGTATTGCACAAGTAAAGGTACCAGAAAGGAACGGGGTGTTTATACGGGCTCTTGCCAGAGGATAGGTTTCTATATTACCAGAAAAAGTCCGGCATTTTACAGAGTCATCAGTATAATCCTTTGGATTAACAAGTTCCTTTTTCACACCAATAATGGAGCTCCCACTCTCTAGCAAACATCGGCATGGCTTCTCATTGACCATCGCAGAGTGAAAGAATAGATTGCCTCTGGAGGCTATAACTGCATTTGCATTCTCTACGGAGGATGTTACAAAATGCCCACATTCTAATTTTCCGTCTGCATGAAATTGGTGACATTGGACACAATTGTCAAAGCTTAACACATCGTTCACACAACACACATCTTCAGATTGCTTGAAAGGTAATACGTTCTCAACTTCACACTCAGTTTCACTACCACTATCAGAAGATGTATCAATCAATATAGCATTGTTGGCTTTCATACGTTGGCGGCCCAGACACTTATTTGAATAATGGCCGTAGCTGGAACAAAAGAAGCATTTGATTGCACGCCTGTATGCAGATCTTTTGTTTTGTTGCTTCTTGATAACATTTTCAAGATGCGCCGGATAATTTGGCGATTTGTCACACATGGAATAAGTGTAATGCAAAAGTTGACAATAAATACATTTTGATACTTTCCTATCTTTTGTGTCGATTTTCTGAAAGGGTTTTCTCTTACTTTGATAATTTTTTGGTTGGTCTTTCACAAAGGAAACTACTTCAGAGTCATTTGAGGTTTTAAAAATATCTCTGTTAGAAGAAAAATATGCAGACCCTTTCTTTTCGAACTGTTCTATGTTCTCAATGTCTGACTGCTGTAGAAATTTAGCAAAAGGAGATGGTATAGTAGATATGATTTTATCCATGGCTATTAAATTTTTAAGTCTATCAAAGTCTTTTCCTATGTTAGCTGCCTTAAGCCATCTATTTAGTACACTCTGAACATTTGAGACGTAATCAATGAAAGTCTCACTAGGTTTAGGTTTTAATTTGAGAACTGAACCTGATACCCAGGGGTATCAAGTAAAAAGTGTTGCATTATCCTATCATGGATGTATTGATAGTTAGATCTAAGTTCAGTTGGTATAGCTTCTATCACTTTAAGGGGCTCACCACTTAGGTTCTTCATATAAATCATAGCCCACATGTCTATTGGAACTTGGTGATATTTAAATTGATACTCGACATTTTCTGTCCAGGCTGATATTGAATCTTCTTTACAATATGGTTTGATAATATTTTTGTATTTGTTGAACTTATTTTCTTCTTGTTGACTTTTAAGTTTAGTGGCAGAGATCTCTGCGTGTGAGTCTACATCCATCTCTTTCATCTTTAACTGTGTCTCTGATTCTACTTGTATTTGTTTTTCCTTAACTCTTGTCATTTCATCTATCTCTTTCTGCTTTAGTTCTCTTTCTTGATCTAATTGCTTTTGCTTTAATTCCTTTTCCTGATCTAATTGCTTTAGCTTTATGTTCTTATCATGCTCTAACTGCTTTTGTTTTAATTCTAATTGATGTTGTCTTTCTTGTGCGCGTTCATCTCTCTCTGCATTCTCTTTTCGTATACGTTCAGCTGTCTCAGCATCTTTTGCTTCTTTAAATTTCTGATCAGCATATCTTTCTAGCTCTTTACCTGTGTATTGCATTTCTTTACCTGCTTTTACGAAATCAGCTAAAGTAGCCATGATGTTAGGTAAATAGCTAGTGTTGACCTACACTGACCTTTTTTTCACTTATTTTTCTTTGATATGTTATATTTGTTAATATCTGAGCACTGCAAATTGTACTCTTTGTGTATAACCTGAAAAATTTAGTCCTGCACAAAACAGAGCACAAAAGTATGCTAATGCATCACAAGCTGAAAAAGAGATGCACTATTAATCACATAGCATGCCAAATATATTGAGTATACTCAACTTAATGTTCCCGAGAACAAGGAACACACTCCGGTAACACAGGTCACCTTGTTTGGCGCTTCAGTATCGCCACGAGTTCTCTATCTAGGTCACCTGTTTGGCACTTCGGCATACACACCAATCTTATAATCAGCTGTTGTTCACCCTGGTTTACAGAGCAGCAACAATTAACAAATAGCAAACGACATATTATTCGACAATTTGACACAATGAAAATGACATGCCCACGAACAAAACAGAATATAGTTTACTTAATATTAAATTGTCAATGTCCTGTCTTCGTTCTAACTGTAAATGCCTTTCGTCACTAACCTAGTTTAATCTATGCAAGTGTTGTGCAGACCAGTCTAATTTGCCTGGCTGAAAATAGTGCCATCGTGACGGTAAACACAAGAAAAAGTACGAAAAACAAATTCAATAACTGCTTTGAAATAAACGAAAATATATTAATATTGTTTAAATAAACAAATATATTCAATTACTAACTCAAATAAATAAATAATAGGTAATATAAAGCACTGATTCAGGCGGGCAGCAGTTTACCGATTTGTAAACACTCAGATGCTGATTGCCAATGGCGTAACCCAACTGCTTGTCAATCGTGCTACGTCAGAGGCGCAGCGCTATTTTTAGCTTGCAAAAATCGATATTGTTGCTGACATGTGTATCGCTCCGCCATGAATCACTTTTGACAATTATTCATAAATAAATAAATAATTACATGAATAAATAACAGAAAGTAATAATATCAATACTTACAACTTTGAAGAAACACATGATTTAAGTATATAATATTTTACTAAACATAAATAAGCATTATTTCGTCACGATAGGCACAATTTCGTTAGCAACTTGTCCTAGTTCTGCACAAGTTAATCGTCACTGACACAAATTAAATCACTACTTCACTATTTGTAAACTTAGTCTAGAGCCGTGGATGAGTGTATTTGCTTGGCGCTTTCGTCCAAGCAACACTTCTGACACCACATTAATCTTTAGCTGTGGGTATTAGCTTGGCTCTTTCGTCCAAGCACCACTTCTGACACCACATTAATCTTTGCCTGTCAACAACTCATGTGTAAGGCATCATCAGATTACTTCTCCCACACATCACAAAGAACTTGCAAGTCGTGGGAGAGGAAATAAATGATACATTTTATTGCCGTTGGCTCTTCACAAGTACATAACAGTCGCTATCAAAACCACACACAAAGCCACAGAATTACTATCACTAGTTTCTAAACCCTAATGCTAATTCTATCTATTTGGTTACACAAATCTCCTATCAATACTACAACGAGGTGCCCGCTACAAAGTCAGTCCCCAGTCTCATGAGAGAACTAGTTAATAGTTCTCCCTTCTATCACCTACCCTGCCCTTATTCCGGGGTAAGGTATCACCTCTAATCTATATGAGGTTGACCACTCTTCCCGGTGGTGTTCTATCTTGAGGCAGACCTCTGGCCTCATAGTTCAGTCTTTGACAATCACCGTAGCAAGATGAAATACCATATGAACAAATTAAAGCAGCAAGAGAAGTAGGAACAGCATGGCTACATGGACTATTCAATCATGTTTGGGTAGAAGAACAGACACCACGAGACTGGTGAAACGCCATAATTAACATAAATTGGAAAAAACAAAGGCAGCAAAAGAGACTGTACAAAGAACAGAGACATTTCCCTTTTGAGTCATAAGGGAAAATATTTTGCAAACTTTTAGAGAAAATATTATGAACTACTATAGAACCCCATCTAAGCGAAACAAAACTTGGATTTAGGAAAACAAAGGATGCACAGATGCCATTTTTGCTCTTAGACAACGTGTAGAAAAATCAATCGAAATCAACGAAACACTCTAATTAGCCTTTGCCGACCAAGAAAAGGAATACGATAGAGTAGATAGAAACAAGCTGTGGGAAATCCTTAAACAATATGGAGTGAATAACATCTAACACATATATGTAGAAGTTTATACAACAACAGTGACTGCATAGTGAGAGCAACTGGAGGACACTCAGAACCCTTCATCATAAGATCCGGAGAACGACAAGGCTGTGTCCTGTCTCCTCTCTTGTTCATAACATATGACATGTGTAAAGAAACCAGCCAGACAGAGACCGAAAGAACACTGCATTGACGAGAACACAAAAGAACAACCATCTGAAAATTACACCATTAGAGAACTAATGATTGAGGACGACCAAGCACTAATATAAAAAAAAAGCTGAATTACAAGACCACATGAATAGTCTAAACTAAATGTTTAGGGAACATAACATGAAAATTAGCACAAGCAAAACAAGGTAATGTCTATTGTCACGAAAAACTCAATCGATTCGGTCGTGTGGTATAGGGTAGACAACCCTACTATTACCCGATGCGGTTCCTAGTGAAATCATCGCCCTTGGTTAAATGTTTCTCGACGATTCCAGAAGCCTCGGCGTAGTGAGCTATCAATCCAAACCACATTTTGGTACGAGTACCCCCTTTCAGCCTTCGAGTTTTCGACTTGGCTATGTACGGATGTTTATGGTGTAGCTTGAAGTTTCTCTTTCGTACTTTGGGCTACTTGTTGTCACCTTCCCGGCTTCTGATGGGTTGATTGCTTTCGTTACTTTCTTGATGAAGTTTTTCATTTCTGGACAGAGTCGCGCACTTGTTGAGGTCTGGAGTAATTGGGTACTCACCCCGTCATATGGTGCTGTTTCCTTCAGGCAGTTTTACCAGCTGTCGTCTCTCCTGGTGTTCCTCCTATTTCCCCGTCGTGAGTTGCCTTTGAATCTTCTCGGCGTTCGCCTGTCGGATCTTGGTGGTGAGCGATATCGTTCTTCCTCTGTTGCTTCTTCGTCTGTTTGTGCTCTTGTATCTTCTGGTTCGGGTGTGGCTGTCTGGGTCTTGAGCAGATCAGGTATCTTATCAAAAGTGCCTTCTGTCTTTCGTTTCACATCTTGTATGTTAAATAGCTGTTCATCCGTCTCAGCCTTTATAACAACCATTCGAGCGACATCCTGTTCTATCTTCTGCTGCACTTGCTTCATTTCGTCGAGGATGCGCTGAACGGCCGTTATCTGTGTTTCTTGCTTCTTTTGTTTTTCCTCCTCACTGCTTCATAGCCTTTCTTCTGTCCCAGCCTGTATAGCAACTATTCGAGCGACATCCTGCTCAATCTTCATAGCCTTTCTTCTGTCCCAGCCTGTATAGCAACTATTCGAGCGACATCCTGCTCAATCTTCATAGCCTTTCTTCTGTCCCAGCCTGTATAGCAACTATTCGAGCGACATCCTGCTCAATCTTCTGCTGAACTTGATTCGTTTCGTCCAGGATGCGCTGAGAGGCTGTTATATGTGTTTCTTGAGTCTTGACTTTTCCTTCCTCCACGGTTTTGAACTGTGTTCTCAGGTTCTTCAGTTGGCCGTCTAGTTGCGCTTTGCCATATTTGATGAGTCGGTTGGTCGCCTCGTACTGCCTCTTGGCCTCCTTATATGGTATGTTAGACTTAATGGCGATTTTCATGGCTTCTTTGCTGTCTTGGTGGCAGGGGCAGCCGAGGTACCTGGCGCCATGGTTGCCGAGGCAGTTGGCACATTTCCTGTTGATGTTAGGCATCCTGAAGTCCGAGTAGTTCTTTGCATGCTGACACTGACTGTATGGATGTGGTCCAGAGCAGCATGTACACACCTCCATCTCACTCTTGGAAGTGGCACGGGAGTGCCTGAACTTCTATCACTTAGAGCACTGCAGCACTCTCTGTATGTAGAGCTCTGGTACGTTGTCGTTCTTTTCCCATCTGATGTACTGAGGGATCAGTCGTGCTGGGAAGTCGCTCTGGCATAAATATGTGCTCGAATCGAAAACAATCTAGAGCTGCCGACAACTGTCCAGCAAACGAAGTAAACGGAACTTGAATCAAAAGGACTCTCAAGAAGGCTGGCATACAAGTTGATGAGTTGATGATACAAAATTCAAGATGGCGAGGGATGGTCGTGTTGTTGTGTGATCGTTAAATTGTTCGCGCAGGAGATGGATTTATTCATCTCTTGCGTGTAATTTGTTTGCCATGATGTAAAACCAGGAGTTTCTACTCAAGATCTGCGCCGATGCTACGGATTTTTGTGCATCGAGCGAAGCAATCCTTAAGTGAATTTTTCGAAACGTGTGTGGTTTCTGTGGTTTTCAGTTTTTCAACATGAACAACGTGTGTTCTCCGAGCGGTCGGCAGGCAGGATAACATGGGCGCCGGGCAGGGAGAAAACGACAAGGTAAGCGTGGTGGTTTAAGTCGTTTTAGACTCAAGTGTCACCGTCTGGGACTCAGGAATATCCGTATTCTGCATTGGAACTGCGCCAGCGTAAAACAACGGGGCTCTATTCTAGAAACACTGGTTTACAGGAATGACGTTGTAGCGCTCCAGGAGACGAGACTGGGCGATCAGCTAATCCGAATTGCCGGCTTCAAATGTTTCTACAACAGACGACATCTGAGAATGTCGATTCTCATTCGCGACAGCATGTTGGTGTCAGAGCTAGACATGTCTAGTTGGGGCAGTGACGATATACAAATACAAGCGTTTAGAGTTAAATCCATTATACCATTCGTGTTGGTTAATGTTTATATCCGCAACGCGAGTATGGATTCCCAGAAGTGGCAGTGCTTAAGTGACATATTAGGTCACGAGAGAAATGTTATTTTCTGTGGCGATTTCAACGCTAAATGCAGATCATGGGGAAACATTTCCTCCAACACACAGAGGGAGGAGCCCGAGACTGCACTTGAAACCATTGACCTAGATTGTATCAATAGTGGCTGTGTCACCAGGACAGCAAGCCGTCCAGGCGACGAGGACATTGCTATTGATCTGGCGCTGGTTTCTCCTTCACTCACTACAGTGTGTAGATGGGGTGTCCTAGGACACCACGGCAGCGACCATCACCCTTGCAGCATATTGGTGGAGAAAGGCAAAACCAAGCAGCACAAGATGAAGACACAGTGACAGTGAAAGAAATCAGGGCTGTGCTTCAACGATAAAAAACAGCGCTCCAGGGCTTAATGGCATAAGTTACGACGACATCAATAGGTGTACCGACAACGAGCTAGAGAAACTAGCAGACATGTACAACAACAGTATAGGGAGTGCTAGCATCAAGGAGGAGTGGTTAACAGCTATCTGATTCCCTTTGCAGAAGCCTGGCAAAGACCACACAAAAATTCAGGGATATCGAGTTATAACCATGCAGCATACAATAGGCAAGCTGCTGGAGAAGTTAAATGCCAGGAACATATCAAGCCAGCTAGAGAGGCAAGGTGTTTTCCCACCTACCCTGGGTGGGTACCGTCCAAAAAGAGAAGACCTGGATTAATGCAGTAGTTTTTGCCCATGATGTCTATGAAGGTTTCCACTCAGGCATTGAGACCTTTGCAGCAGCGATTGATCTTGAGGACGCGTACAACAGAGTGCCATTTGATTTTGTAATGCTTCAGCTTCTTGAACTCAAGATACGTTCATTCCTTCCTAGTTGGATCGCTGCAGCCCTCTTCCAACGGAAAGTAGTTTTTAGATGTGGCAGCTGGACTTCGGAATCAACAACAATATATACTGACCTACCACAGGGATCACCATTATCTCCGGTACTGTTCAACGCCTACACAGTGAGAATCACCAGTGAGCAGATCACTGGACCTCGAAGGACATTGTCTTATGCCGATGATATTTTAGTGTATCGTTGGAACTACAAACCGAACTCAATCGCATAAGTACTTGGTGTGATGAAGCGGGGGTAATGGTCAACCCAACAAAGGCAACAGTGACTTGGTTCTCGTTGAATAATCATATTGTCAACCTCCAACCCCAACTGTAAAGCTGTGTTCAGAGACGGCGGAAATAACGCAGGCAATGAATTACCTGGGAATACGGTTTGATCGAAGCCTTGCTTATTGTGGCATATTAAAAAGTCCTTACCCTTTACTAGCATTGACTCCCTTAAAAATAACAATCCCTTACAACTACTGTTTAAGTATCTTACGTAATGTAGGAGAAAGGAAATGTAGCACAGCCAAATTCAATTGACATTAATTAAATTTTGGCCTTATTTTGGTTCACGCACCTGGCCAAGACCGGCTAGTTTTAAAACAAAGGCACTAAAGCGGCCATTTCTATTCACGAGAGCACAAAAGAAAGTCGGCCTTTCCCTTCGGGTATAGGGCATTTTTTACCTAAACATATATCATTCTCTGCAAACCAGAGTACGTTAAATCTACACTATTAAGATGTATTCACATATTTATGTATTACATATACCATTGTGTTTAATTAAGAATTAGTTAGAATGATAAATCAACAATTCTTGTAAACCAGAGTCTTGAATGATTGTTACAATTTCAAATCCCTATGTTAAAACCTTTTATAGACACTATGAACGTATATCTAACTAATAGTGCTTATAACCTATAAATATGTGTACTGTAGAGTATCAACTCTTATGTCAGAAACACATTCAGAAACTCTTCTCAATTTGGGAGCAAGCTCCTGATTCATACTTCATAGCAGAGAACTCGTTTCTGCCAATTTCATAGTCCTATGAAAAATAACTTCTATGCAGGGTTAACTATATCTCACTATCTATGCTTAGAAATCTGCAAATAATCTATGTACTATAGAGATTGAACTCTAAAGAACATTTTCAAACGAATTGTTATCCATGCGGGGACATATAAATGATTACGCATATTCCTGACTCTTAGTCAGGGGATAAAATGCTTTGCTACATTCTAACCTGTAACTTGGAACTATAGTGCTAAATTTTAGTACAATCCTTTTGTTAACAGATTATTAACCACTCAGCATGAGTCATGAACATATAATCATTTCATAAAATAGTGCTAGGGAATTGCCATGTTTGAGAATATAAATTCAAGAACAAAGACAGTAAACGCTTGATATAACTGAATGTTCGGATAGGATGTGCCTTCAAATCCGCATCACCTACCTGTAGTAGGAACAGAAGCGAAGATTGATGTGAATAAATTGCTTGCAATATTCAGAAGACTGGACCATGCGGCATAAGTTATTCTAATAAATACACTCCGAATAATAGAAGTAATTGGCAAAATATATCACAGCGGTCACTATCCTTATACTGCTGTAAGCAGTGGGGATGGGGGGAACAATGTATGTTTTAGTTATGGATTAACCCCTGAGAAAATCCAAAAACATAGGCTCCTTGCATCATCATTATGATTAATTATTATGTAAGATTATAATGTACTTGATATCAGATAAATGTACATGTATGTTTTCTCTGTTATGAGAATTCTTCTCTGCCCTGATTATTACTCGTTACTGTGGGAGTATACATTTTAATGTTGCCCCTGGTGATTAGAGGATGTTGATGTAAGAATCCTTGTGCATGTCAGTACACAAGAAAAGGTGAACCGTATGGTCATTAGCCTTGGCCTAATGCTGATTATAGCGAAGGAATGGAGACGAGGAATCGGAAACAAAAGAGCCTATTTCTGGGCTATTCTCTTCAAGGTATGACAAATGCACTAGCAAAGTGTTGGATAAAAAGGATGGCTTCACTCATCTAAGAGTCCCAGTAACAACAGAAGAAACATAGAGTGAAAAGATATCTCACTCACTATCAGAGCTAGAAAAGCTCTACAACAAGCGACGAGGGACAGGGAACTTGGAAACCCAATCCTTTCCCCTTCTCATCTTGTTGTTTGTATTTTTGTTTGTAATTGTGTTGTGAAAGTTAACACATCACAGTAGGTTAATGCTCGTGTTGTATTCCTGTCATCCCTTTCTATAGCGAGTGGTGGATTTTGTCGGACTGCATTGCATCACTATTAACTGGAAACTGGGTAAAAAGCCAGGCGAGAGTGAACATGGCAACTTGTCCTAAACAAAGTCTGGACCAATACCTCAATGTTTACTGCTGCACTCAAAAGCTGCAAACGCCAGCAAAAGAGACACATTCGAAGACAACTGACTGCGTGATTGAGGAAGTCCTATTTCAGTAGGAATATCCAGGATGGACTTCAAGATCTAATAATCTACAAAGATGAAGATCAACAGAGTAACTGACAACAGTGTATCGTCTGCTTTACTTCTGAGAAGTACCACCTATAGCCTCATCATTCAACAAAATCATTGAAACTATGGGACAATCCTACTACAAGTTTAATAAAACTATCAACAGTAAGTAACCTTCAACTGTTGGTTGGATTACCAAGTTGATATCCAACAATGGATAAGTCTTCGAACGAAAAGTCACAGAGCAGCAAGTCAACAGGTTAGAGGCACCCAACACCAAGTTCTAGAATACTAACACCAACTCAAACAAATGGTAAGATACACTGAAACTACATAAGCCAGGACAACCAAGGTACCAACTGAAAACCATAACTACACCAGATTACCTCAAGGTTCCAAAATCTTAACCACCTGAAATAAGCCAGGTCAACTCCAGATCTCAGACCTAAACACCATTAATAAGACCATATGCAAGCAGTTAACGGAGTAAATGCCTTTACGCCTGCAATCAAAGAAAGCATCTGAGTGCTTGCAACCCTGAGCATATGTGTTGAAAGTAATATTCTTCAGTTCCATGCAGCAGAAAAATCCTGGAAATTATTTCCAGATGAACCAAATGAATAACAAGCAGCCTTGTATGTCTACACTGAAAGGAAATACTGAATCAGAACTCTGTGCTGGTCCCATGTCAGCCAACATGCCATCAACGGTGGAAGAGGTTATAGACTGGTGACTAGGTGGGTGAAACCTCTGTGTGAGCAAATTTAGGATTCGGATATTTAAAGCCGAAAAGATGAATGGACGTCGACTTTTCATCAGACCTGATGATAAAAGGAATTACCTTCTGCAGAGCTTAAGTGGAACCCCTGAAGTATGACCAACCTGAGGCACCAAATTGTCACAAAGGCACCGAGCCATTTGCAACAGAAGATTCGCGAATTCAGCCCCAATGGAGGGGATATGTGGTGAATTTATTTTCTAATAGGGATTATAGTTATTCAGCAGAAACTTCAGTGGACATTAGAACATGACTGTGAGTATTATATTTCTGATAAATATGGGCATTAACTGCTTCGCACTGGAGAAATATACCCACCCGCAAAGCCTAAAGGAAGACTACAATTAATTAGTTTAATTATCAGTACAAACTGCTTTTTATATGTGTTTTTTTTTCTATGCAGGGAGGTAACAGGTCAGGAGCCCTGTTTTTTCCAATCAAGGTTATGGTATAGTATTTTGACACCAACTAATTATTTTTAAACATGAGACTTGTAAAGGGTGTCAAAACAACTGTTTTACATGTTTGGTGTTCTGCCCTTAGACCAATGTTGTGCTTTTATCTAGGTAAAATAAGTCAAGTTAGCAGAACCAATTTGTGGTTGTTGTGTTGTTTGTAATAACACTGTTGTTTTCTTGGGACAAAAAGGGTGTAAATTTATTGAGATAATGCAAATCATTCCCATGCCTGTCATGAATTCATTCAGACTATTACACTTGCATGTATGTAAACTGCAGATCTTGATTTAATACTTGAACTGTTTGTCCAAAATTTGTTGATGTGTACATCAAGTAAATGTGGTGTTCACCAGTGGTTGTTTATATGTTGTGAACAATCAATGTCTTCTAGCACTATAGTAAATTTAAAGGGTGATGAAGTGGGAAGGGTAACCTACACACAGATGCCATTGTTTCAAGTATTGAATTGTTTTCTCCTGGGGTGTGTGGTAAATATCCCTGTTCACCCTGCATTCTAACAGTGACCAGAGAATCAATAAAATCCAATAGACACTTTTAACAAAATATTATCATAAATTAAAATCCACATCCCACACTTATATCGAGCACATAGACCAGGTGATAACAAAGGCCAAGCGGGGTTTGGCTGCGATGCGGGTGGTGGCGGCAGCAAACTGTGAGCAGCGCCATCTATGTCTTCTGTACAAGGGGTTGGTCATGTTTGTTTTTGAGTATGCAATGGTAATCCTGACTCCCAGGCGTAAGCAGATAAAAAGGATGGAAAGGATACAGAATGAAGCTATGCGCATTATTCTTAAATTTACACGAGATACAGCATGCAGGGCGATGCGCTACCTTCTTGATTTTCCAACCTTTTGAAGACAGAATACAAGTTTGCAGAGCACGCGCCTACCTCAGAGTTAACGCTAACACACAACATCCACTGCATAGTGAAATTATGAAGGTGAGGGGCAACAGGTTAAAAAGAGGACGTGGATGGGTCAAGCCGAAGACATTCTTCACCAGGTGTGTTCACTTGAGGATTTAGAACCTGGCGAGGAGTGGGTGCAAGTGCCAACAAATTTATGCACATCCTTTTCAGTTTGCATCCAACTAGATAGAAAATGCAGACAAGAAAATCCGGCTGCTGTAGAGCCTGAAGTACAAGCGTTGGTTTTCGAGAATTCGCTAGACGATGATGCTGTCATCTACACAGATGGGTCGGTCGTCCGACATGTGAGAAGGTCATAGCCCTTTATGGCTCGGGCCGGATTGAGAATTGTGAAGGACTCTGGTGCTTTCACTGAAACCACAAGTAGCATGACTATGGACGTTATGGCAGTAAGTAAAGCAATAACATGGCTCGAGACATAGACATTCACTAGGCATGTTTCCTTAGCGACTCAATTAACATGATCAAGAGGATAGAGGTGGGATGGATCCGAAGAGAATGGTTGCTGTCTCTGGAGCGGTCTTGGCTGACAAGGATTAGTTTCATCTTCGTGCCAGGGCATGCGTGAGTACAAGGAAATGAGCGGGCTGACAAGCTCGCAGGTGAGGCTACCGTGGAGGGCGGACGCGCCATGGACCAGGCTGACATTCTAAATGCTCTACGAGATGTAAGACTTTTGCGAGAACCAAGTGATGACTGTGAATCTACAACCATGGCCAGACTGCGAGAACAGCAAATTAAAAGAGGGGTGGCCAAACAAGAACACCACGCAGGAAGCCAAAGAAGACTGATAAACCAACACAGAACTGGCGTCGTTAGCCGCTACACGCTGCGGGATTTGCTGAGGAGGGGATCCGAGCACTTATGGACTGAATGGTTCGATGTGCAATGAGGATGATCTGTCGACTAACTAACTAAGTAACTAGATGTAATGCATTGCCACCTGCCTTTATAAATTCAGCAGCAATTCCATCAGCCCCAGTTGCCTTATTGTTTTTAAGTCGTGTGATTACATTTTGGATTTCTTCAAATGCAGGTTCTTCAATTTGTGGTTTACACGTTAGAACCTCTTCCTGTGGGAAAGTGTTAATTGGAGCTTCACAATTTAGTAATTCAACAAAATATTATTTCCATGTGTTGCACATTAACTCATTGGTACTTATAATGTTCTCATTTTTAACCATATGTGTTGTGTTGGTGCCCTCTTTTCATTGACTTCAGTTCTTTAAAAAAACTTTCTGGATTCGTTTTTCTGGTGATTAGTTTCCATATCTTTGATTATATTACTCATATATTCTCGCTTCTGCTGTCGATCTATTTGTGTAGCCTCTTTACATTCATTTCTATATTGCTCATCCATTTGGATGTTGTTGATGCAATTTAACCATAAATGTCTGGCATTCTTTTTCCTAATGTCTGCTTCTTCACATTTTTGATTGAACCATCTGTTCTTTCTATGCGTGGTTAACACACCGAGACATTCTTCTGCTGTAGATTGAATTGTAGTCTTGATGTCCAAGCAAGTTTGGTCAACGCTTTCCTCCAAGGGGTTTTGCAGATTTTCAAGTTTACATTTTATTTCATCTGTAAATATCTCTTTGACTGTAATTTCTTGTAGTCTTTCTCTGTCATATGTTGGGCGTAATCTTTGTAATTTAGTATAGAAAGCTCTCTTAAGTTTTATTTTAAATCTTGCTCCAACGAGGAAGTGGTCGCTGTGGCACTCAGCTCTTCTATAACTTCTAACTTGTTGTATGTTTAATGCATTTTTGCTGTTAATTAAAATGTGATCTATTTGATTATAGGTTCTCTTGTCACATGATTTCCAAGTTTGTTTGTGTATATCCTTTCTTTGTAGACTGGTACTGCTAATCTGCAGTCCTTTGGCTTCTGCAGGTCGATAACTCTCCAGCCATTAACATTTGAAGTTGTATGTAGGCTTTCTATACCTGCCACTTTTTTATGAGTTTGCTCTCTACCTATTTTTGCGTTGAAGTCTCCCAGCACAATCAGGATGTCCTGTTTGGGGTATTCTTCTATGACATCTTCAAAATCATTATAAAAGTTTTCTTTAAAGTCATCTTCTTTCTCTTCAGTAGGTGGATGTACATTGATCATCGCTATATATTTCCATTTACCTTTAATTCGTATATATATATATATATATATATATATATATATATATATATATATATATATATATATATATATATATATATATATATATGCGACAGGTTGGCTCACCGATGTCATTGGCTCTCTTGTTTGGAGCCTTTGCTGTTGCGGAAATTCAAGGTAGTGATAACCAAAATATCTCATGTATATTGTTGTGCATTACTTATGCGTTACTGTATTACTGATTTTGGATGGAGGAGTATGGACATCCTCTATCACAGGAACAAACGAACGAAAGAAAAAACAAACGAAGAAACTTTATTGTCAAAGTCTCACAAACTGGGCATTCACGCAAGTTCTACATACAGCCATTTTTATCACTAAGCTTTCGTTCATCACTTGTGTATTTTACATTCACATAAAAAAAAAAAAAAAAAAAAAAAAAAAAAAAACTATGTCAAATGAATTTTATAAACATAAACAATGCATATTAAAATGATATGAGACAAACAAACCCACGCACATCGATACATTCATAAACACATACATACCTGCAATTATATTTATATCATTTGCACAGACCACACTGGTATCCACTAACTCTATAAAACACGTAATTGTGTATATATATATATATATATATATATATATATATATATATATATATATATATATATATATATATATATGCAAGAAAAATGCCGGGAACAAAATCAGCCACTGTTTATTGCCTTCATTGACCTCACAAAGGCATTTGATTTGGTCAGTCGTAAGGGTCTGTTCAGAGCACTAAAGAAGATTGTCTGCCCACCAACTCTTCTGTCCATTGTGGAATCGTTCCACACAGGCATGAAAGGTATAATCAAGTTTGATGGCTCAACTTCAGAAGAGTTTGAAATCAAGAGTGGAGTTAAGCAAGGTTGTGTACTAGCCCCCACCCTCTTTGGGATATACTTTTCACTTCTACTGAAATATGCCTTTCGTGATCAGGATGACGGTATATACATTCACTCACGCTCAGATGGTGGCCTCTATAATGCTCAGAGATTGAAGGCCAAGACCAAAATTAGAAGGGAACTAATCAGAGAGTTGCTTTTTGCGGATGATGCTGCGATTACGACCCGATCTGAGGAAGAATTACAACATCTACTATCTGTATTCTCCAATGCTTGTTCTGAATTTGGTTTAACAATTAACAAAAAGAAGACACAGATTATGTCACAAGGTGCACATGGTGTACCATCAATCTTTATTGACGACGCCGAACTGGAGATAGTAGACCATTTTACATATCTAGGATCAGAGGTAAATAGCAAATTATCCCTAGATCAGGAAATCAACATCAGGATTGGCAAGGCAGCAAGAACAATGAACATGTTAGCAAAAAGAGTCTGGGAGAACAGGAAGCTTACTGCCAAAACAAAAGTCCTCGTCTACCAAGCCTGTGTCCTTAGTACTCTTCTTTATGGCAGTGAAACATGGACAACTTACTCACGCCAAGAGAAACGTTTAAACAGCTTTCATATGCGGTGTCTGCGAAGAATACTTGGTAATAAGTGGCAAGACAAAATCACAAATACTGAAGTATTTGAAAGATCAGGTTGTGTGACGGTGTATTCCATGCTCAGTCTTCGTAGACTTAGATGGATAGGACACGTTAGGAGGATGGATGATGGTAGAATACCAAGGGACATCATTTTTGGTGAATTACAGACGGGTAGGAGATCTCAGGGTCGGCCTCTACTACGATACAAAGATGTGTGTAAGCGGGACATGATTAATACAGGCATTGATAATGCACATTGGGAGCACATCGCCGCTGAATGTGATGCATGGAGGACAACTATCAGAAATGGGCAGTGGGGAGCATTTTGTATGATATTCACTGGCACAGGAACGGAGCATAATGGGGACGACCCGTTGCTGTGAAGTTGGAACTGCGACTTAATAACTAACTAACTAACTATCAGAAATGGTATAAAGACAAAGGAGAAAATGATTGCAGATAAAGCACACACAGAGCGTGAGAGACGTAAGATGGTGCAAAATGGTGGAAGTGACCATGTTTACACATGCACCTACTGTGGGCAAACATTTGCAGCAAGAATTGGCCTTACCAGCCACACTCGCCACCGCCATGGATCGTAGTTATTAAGCCTTTTTGAAGCACAATGTACCAAACTATCGTCTGTCAAGACGGAAAGATGCCAATGTTTATGTTTAATGTGTATATATATATATATATATATATATATATATATATATATATATATATATATATATATATATATATATATATATATATATATATGCATACATACAGACTTACATACATACATACAGACACACACGCACACACACACGCACGCTCGCAGACACGCACGCACGCACGCACGCTCGCACGCACGCATGCATATACATACATACATACATACATACATACATACACACATACATACATACATACATACATACATACATACATACATACATACATACATACATACATACATACATACATACATACACACATATATACATACATACATACATACATACATACATACATACATACATACATACATACATACATACATACATACATACATACATACATACATACATACATACATACATACATACATACATACATACATACATACATACATACATACATACATACATACATACATACATACATACATACATACATACATACATACATACATACATACATACATACGTAGTTGTAGTAGTAGTAGGCCTCTATCAGTCCTGAAGGACTATAGAGTTGTGCCGCTTGGGAGGTGCCTGGCAGCACCGCTGGTGACTGTATAGTCCAATGCGAGAGTGACAATCCCTGTCATAGATTCCGCATCTGTAAGACGAGGCATGTCCTGCAGTAAGTGACTGCGTTTTGAGCCTGTGCCGCCTATCCTCAATTTGTTGGATCAGATTGCGCTCAAAGAGCACCAGTCCGTTTCGTACATCTCTTCTCCAGGAGCATCTGTCTGTTGCAACTCTCTCCCACATGTCTGGATCTATTCCAATGGTTTTCATATCTTGTTTACACACATCCCTATATCGCATTTGAGGTCTTCCGGTTGGCCTCTTTCCTGTGGATAGTTCTCCGTAAAGGAGATCTTTGGGAATACGTTCATCCTCCATTCGAGATACGTGGCCCAGCCACCGGAGGCGTCTCTGCTTGAGGAGGGTGTGCACTGTGGTAATATCTGCTCGTTCAAGCACCTGTTTGTTTGTTATGTGGTCTTTCCATGTTATGCCCAGGATACGTCTCAGACATCTCATGTGGAAGGAAATCAACTTCCTTTCCTGTCTTGAGTACAAGGTCCAGGATTCAGACCCTTAGAGTAGTGTGCTAACAACACAAGCTTTATATACTTGAGCTTTTGTACGCTCTGTTAGTCTATTATTCTCCCAAACTCTTTTAGCTAGCCTGGAAAATGTTGTGGCTGCCTTTCCAATACGTCTGTCGATTTCTGTCTCTAATGAAAGATTATCTGATATTGTCGATCCCAAATACACAAAATAGTGGACGACCTTCAATTCGTAATTAGCAATTTTGATTGACGGGGGCCCACCAGCGTCTTGTCCCATCACCTGTGTTTTATTTAGGCTAATGGTGAGCCCAAAGTCTTTGCAGGCAGCTGCAAAACGATCTATGAGCCTTTGGAGATCTTCTGCTGTATGAGTAGTCAGTGCTGCATCATCTGCAAAAAGTAGTTCTCTTACACATCTTGATCTTATTTTGGTCTTTGCCTTGAGTCTTGATGGGTTAAAAAGTTTGCCATCAGATCTTGTGTGGAGGTATATGCCTTCAGTGGCAGTCCCAAATGCCTGTCTTAAGAGAACAGCGAAGAAGATACCAAAGAGTGTAGGAGCAAGCACGCAGCCCTGCTTTACTCCCCTGCTTATGCTGAATGACTGGGATGTTGAGCCGTCAAATAAAATGGTCCCCTGCATGTTTTCGTGGAATGATTTCACGAGACTAAGAAGGGTGGGTGGACATCCAACCTTTTCAAGGACCTTAAAAAAGCCGCTTCTGCTCACGAGGTCAAATGCCTTTGTGAGGTCGATGAAGGCAATACATAATGGCTTCCTCTGTTCTCTGCACTTCTCTTGGAGCTGCCGGAGTGAGAAAATCATATCGATGGTGGACCTGTTGGGTCTAAACCCGCACTGCGATTCGGGGTAGATTCTTTCAGCAAGAATGTGTAA
>OY992888.1:83418506-83443506 GCA_963921405.1 Cepaea hortensis
AGACACGATTTGCAGAAGAAGGCCACATCTGGGAAATAGGTGCTGGCTACACATTTTTCTGGAGTGGAAGGAAAAGCGAGGAAAGACGCCAATCCAGAGTGGGATATGCCATTAAGCCGGCCCTGGTCAGCAAACTAGCTGGATTTCCAAAGGCTATAAACGACAGGCTCATGACCATTAAATTGCCCCTGCTGAATGGAAGGAAGCATGCAACCATTGTGAGTGTCTGCGCACCAACTATGACCAATGAAGATGATGTCAAGAACAAGTTCTATGAGGACCTGCACAATGTATTAACATCTGTTCCCAAAGGAGACAAACTTATATTCCTTGGAGATTTCAATGCCAAAGTAGGCACGGACACCACCTCATGGAGTGGCATTATTGGAAAGCACGGAGTCGGAAATTGTAACAGCAATGGACTCCTCGTTCGTCAGACATGTGCCGAACACGATCTCCTGATTACCAACACAATTTTCCGTCTCCCCATGAGAGAAACAGGACATCGTGGATGCACCCTCGATCGAAACACAGGCACCTCATTGACTATGTCATCGTCAGGAGGAGTGACAGACAAGACGTTCGAGTGACAAAATCCATGGGGGTGCCGAATGTTGGACAGACCATCGTCTCATTATCTCGAAAATAAACATTCACATCAAACCACCACGGCGTCTCATGGGGTGAAAATGGAAAAAAAAACAAAAAAACTACATGTCACCTGCCTAAACAACAAGAAATGCAGCTGTCGTTTGAAAATATGCTGGAAAACCACCTCAAGCCCAAGGATGCAGCTAAACAGGATACAGAAACAGAGTTGAGAGCCCTAAAGGACATAAATTACAACACTGCTATGGAAATCCTGGGTCCAACCCCCCGAAAGCATAAAGACTGGTTTGATGAAAATTCCGAAGACATCAATCAATTGCTGGCCGAAAAACATCTTCTCCACAAGGCACATTTGAATGACCCGAAGTCAACATAAAAAAAAGATGCCTTCAAGAACATTCAGAGAGCAGTGCAGCAGAAACTTCGGCACATGCGGGACTCCTGGCTGAGCAGCAAAGCTGATGAAATTCAAGGCTTTGCTGACAGACATGATATGAACACCTTCTACGACTCACTGAAAGCGGTCTATGGTCTTACATCACCAGGCATAGTTCCCCTCCTCAGTGCAAATGGGGGAACATTGGTCACCGATAAGAAAGACATCCTTCAACGCTGGGCAGAACATTTCAACAAAATCTTAAATGCATCTTCCTTCTTCGATGATGAAACCATCAACTGCCTTCCTCATGTTCCCATCAATGATACACGTTATGACCTGCCAACCATAGTGGAAGTAAACAAAACCATCCAGCAACTCTCCAGCGGCAAGGCTCCTGGTCCGGACACCATCCCGGCAGAGATATACAAGGCAGGTGGGCCGGTCCTATCAGAGCAGCTCCACCAAGTCTTTACAAACATATGGGTGAACGAGACCATGCCACAAGATTTCAAGGACGCGTCAAAAGTCCAAATTTATAAACGTAAAGGAAACCGCCAATCCTGTGACAACCATCGAGGCATCTCTTCCCTTTCAATTGCAGGGAAGATACTCGCCAGAATTCTTCTCAGTCGCCTCACGGCCCATCTCGATCAAGGTCTTCTTCCCGAGAGCCAGTGTGGCATCAGAAAAGAACGTGGAACTATGGACATGATTTTCGCTGCAAGGCAGCTGCAAGAGAAATGTCAAGAACAGAACTGCGAAATGTTCTCCACTTTCATTGACCTTACCAAGGCTTTTGATACCGTCAACAGAAAAGGACTGTGGAAGATTATGGCAAAATATGGCTGTCCACGAAAGTTTGTCTAAGTAGTGCGGCTATTTCATCATGGTATGCAGGCAAGAGTGCACTAAAATGGTGAACTGTCTGAGCCCATTCCTGTCACCAATGAATTGAAGCAAGGATGTGTCCTGGCACCAACACTGTTCAGCCTCATGTTTTCATCTATGTTGACGAATGCCTTCGAAAACAACGACATTGGAATAGACATCAACTATCGCCTGGATGGAAAGTTATTCAATCTCAGAAGGCTGAAAGCTAAAACCAAAATTTACAGCGACACCGTCAGAGACCTCCTGTTTGCTGATGATTGCGCTCTATACGCCAACTCAGAGGCGGACATGCAACATAATGTTTTAGCTTTCTCACATGCCTGTGCCAACTTTGGGCTCAATATCAATTTGGGGAAGACTGTAGTTATGTATCAGCCAGCTCCAGGGAATAATCACACTGTGCCGAAATATCAATGTGAATGGTCATAGTCTAAGTGGTGTAGACAAATTCACCTATCTTGGGAGCACTGTGTCACAAGCTGCCACAATTGATGATGAAGTGATTGCAAGAATCTCCAAGGCCACCGCGGCCTTTGGCAGACTGTACAAGAATGTATGGGGCAGAAATGGAATAAGCCTGCAAAAAAAGCTGAAAGTCTACAAAGCAGTTGTATTATCCACACGGCTATATGCTTGTGAAACCTGGACTGTTTATCAGCGACACGCTAGGAAATTAAACCACTTCCACATAGTGTGCCTTAGGAAGTTACTGAAGATTAAATGGCAAGACAAGATCCCAGACACTGAAGTCCTAGAAAGAGCGTCCATGCCCAGTATCCCCACTCTACTAATGAAGAATCAGATTCGTTGGGCTGGTCACTTGACTCGCATGCCAGATCACAGGCTCCCTAAACGATTTTTTACGGCGAGTTGCGTTGTGGTAAACGCTCCCAGGGCGGCCAGGGGAAACGCTTTAAAGACACTCTGAAAATCTCACTGAATGCTTTTGGAATTCATCATGACACCTGGGAGACAGCAGCCAGAGACCGAAATTCGTGGCGTGCGTCATTACCTAAGGGTGCAGTCACTTGTGAGGCAACCAGGACTGCAAGAGCTGTGATGAAAAGACAGAACAGAAAAACCACTGCAGAAAATCCTCCTCCAGAAATGTCAAGCATTATTTGTCCACATTGTCAAAGAACATTTCGAGCCAAAATAGGCCTTATCAGAAATCTTAGAACTCACGGCTCCATACGTTCAACCCCACTGGATGAAATGAATGGTCATCATCATTCTTGATGGACAAACAACACATTTAACAAAACATGTCTCCCTGCATGTCTCTCTATATATCTGTCTGTATCTCTCTCTATTCGTCTGTCTGTATGTCTCTCTTCGGGATGTGTGGGTTGAGGGGGATTGTATTGGTGGGTGCGGAATATGTGTGGGTAGGTGCAGTATGTGTGGTTTGGCGGGGAGATGTGTGCGGGTGGGGATGTGTGGTTGGGGGATGTGTGTTTGGCTGGGTGTTCGCGGGTGTGTGGGTGGAGGAGGATATGTGGGTGGGAGATTGTTTGTGGGTTATGGGATGGTGGGGGATATGTGTGTGGGTGGGGAGATTGTATAGGTGGGGGATGTGTGTGGTTGGGGAGATTGTGTGGGTGGAGCATATGTGTGTGCTTGGGATGTGAGTGTGTGGGTTGGTGATGATGTGGGTGTGGGGGATATACGACTTGGTGGGGAGATGTGTGTAGGTGGGGGATGGGTGTGGGGATGTGTGTGTGTGGATGAGGGATATGTCTTGGGGCGTCAGCTGTTTTTGGTGGATGGTTGAAAATGTGCGTGTGTTAGTGGGTGGGGTTGTGTGGGTGGGGAATGTGTGTGTGGGTGGGTGAGGGATGTGTGGGTGAATGGGTGTGGGGAAGTGTGTGTGGTGGTTATGTCTATGTGGGTGGGGGTTGTGTGGATAGGGTACGTATGGGTGGGTGGAGGATATGTTTGTGGGTGGTGAGGGTTGTTTGTATGTGCGGGATGTGTGGGTTGGTAGGAGATGTGTCGGGAGATGTGCGTGTGTGTGTGATGATGAGTGATGTGTCTGGGGGATGTGTTTATGGGTGGGTGATGTGTTTATGGGTGAGGTGTTGTGTGAGAGAAGAGATGGTATACGTGATGGATGTGTGTGTGTGGGTGTGTGGCGCGTATGGTTGGGTATGGATGCGCGAGTGGGTGAATTACGTGTGAGAGGGTGGGGATGTGTGTTTGACTGGGTGGTTGGGGTGTGTACGTGTGAGTGGGTAGATGGGAGATGCATATGTTGATGAGTGGCTGGGAGATGTGTGGGTGTGAGTGGTTGAGGGATAATTACGTGAATGGGAGATGTGTGAGGGGATAAGTGTATAGGAGGGGGATGTGTGTGTGGCTGGGGGATGTGTGTTGGTGGGGTAGGTGTGGGTTTTGGAGTGTGTGTTTGCAGATGGGGAATGTGTTGGTGGGTGAGGATGTGTCTGAGGGATATGTGTATGGGTGGGGAGATGTGTGTGAGTGGGGATGTGTGTGTATGGGTGGGGGTGTGTGGTTAAGAGATGTGTGGTTAAGGGATGTGTGGTTGAGTTACGGGTGGGTGGAGGATGTATGAGTGGGTGGAGAATGTGTCGGTGGGTGGAAGATGTTTGCGTGGGTGTGTCACAGCCTCACAGGATCCACATTATCGGGTAAACTAACATTAGTTAATTTAGATTAGCCAAGGGCTACAACTCCCGCCCAAGGGAAAGAAGTAAGACCCTCGAAGGCCAGAGTATTCCAGAACCTTCTCGAAGGTCTGGTCAGTGAGTCCACTGTCCCGTGGACACTGATGTGGCCCGCCTATTGCGGGGTCCACGAGGAACTCGAACAGAGTTACCACCCGTGTCGGGTTGCGACACGTGTGGATCGGCAGAGAGAGACGGGACATCGAAGAGGCAACAGGGCCTGCCTTAGAGGGACTCAATAATTTAGACTCAATAGTTTAGACCCATGTGTATTTGGGGTTTATAGACACATGCTAGATAGTATGCTTAGAATGTTTGATGATGTTAACTGTGTGATGATGTTAAACCTCTGTGATATGCAATTCAGTGCGGGCTTGTTAAACCCACTGCGCCAACGCACTGTCTATTGAAATACAATAAATGTTAGATATTCTATTTAACGGAGTTATTGTTGCTGTGTGAGCCCGAGCTCAGATACCTAGACATACAACACGCTGACAGGCTTTTTGGGGGCTATTCTCCGGTTTTGGCATAAGCTTTACATATAAACGGCTATTGATTGCCAAGTAAAATAGTAAATTAATCATATCAAATTGATGTTTGAAGAAGTTTAACAAATGTGCATCTATCTAGTGATGAACTAGTATTAATATGAGTCCCTCTGCAGCTAGTCTCTCAATGATGTTAATACTATAAACTATTTTGACATGACTGTAACATTTTTTGACTGTTACTAATGTTTTCTCATTCTACGAGCAGATTGTTCCGCGAAGTGTGAGGCTTTTTGTGTGCTGTGTAACCTATGTAAACTATCCAACAGTGGCGAGAGTACAAGACAACATTCACAAGTTCTGGGATCATAAGATAAGTTTCACATCATGCCCATTGCAACCCTAAGCGGTACTTATCAACATCCATCCATGTATCATTTTGCTTTGCATTGATTTGTATGTATATTCATGACCTTGTAACCAACATAACTTTGCATTTGGAGTTGCGCATGTAATAATTAAGGGAGATAACTAAATTTTCTACTCCCCAACATTTTTTCTAAGGGATTTAACTTCAGTAAAATTACCAACAAGTAAAAGACAAGATGTCTACTTTAGAAAAATGTATTGAGCAAGGTATTAAATTAGGTTATAAAGAAGAGAAACTGTCAGAATGGGCACAGAAGACGCACGCAGAGAATATTGCCCGTGAAGAAAGAGCGATAGAACGAGAAGAAAAGAAGATGCAAATGCAAATTGAGGCAGAAGAAAAGAAGAGGCAAAGTGAGGCGGAGGAAAAGAAGAGGCAAAGTGAGGCAGAAGAAAAGAAGATGCAAATGCAAATGGAGGCAGAAGAGAAAAAGATGCAGATGCAACTACAAGCTGAAGAGAAGAAATGCAAGTACAGGCTCAAGAGAAACAAATGGAGCTTGAGGCGGCGGCCAAACAAGCCCAATTGAATGCCGATACACAAATAAAATTAAAACAGATGGAGATTGATTCCAACGTAGAAATATCTGTAAATAAACTAAGAAGCAAAGATGAAGAACAGAAATATAATAAGTATAAAGGCCTCGTCAAGGCATTCTGCTCAGGAGATTCCATCAGTGCATACCTGGAAAATTTCGAGTGTCTAATGTCCTACCATAAGATCATAAAATCAGATTGGTCATTTATTTTAATGAGAAACTTAGCTCTGGAACCTTTGAAAGTAATAGAGACAGTGCCACAGGAAATGAGAAAAGATTATGACTACTTAAAACAACGCATTCTCCAACATTTCTCTTTAGATACTGCAGGTTACCAACAACAGTTCGCTAAATTATCCCCTCAACCAAATCAAACCTTCATAGATTACGTGTCTACAGTTCAGGATGTGTGCACAAAGTGGATTAACTCAGCTAAGACTAACAACAACCATGACAAACTAAAAGAACTCATTATTATTGACAAAATAGTTAGTACAATCCCCACACCTTTTGCTAAGTTTTTGAAACAAATGGACTGTAGGAGTATTCAGGATGTAGAGACAAAGGGGAACGCATTTTTCACAGCGAACAGAGATATTTTCCAATTAAACCTAAGTCAGAACGAAACAGCAGCAGTGGTAAACACTGGAGACTCGAAACCGACTGAAAGCAAGTTTAAACCACGCTCAAATCACGTCAGGAAGCCAGTGAAGTGCCAATATTGTAGTTTGACTCACGAACAATACGCTATGTGCGACAAATCGCCCAACTATCCACACCATCTCAAAATGATTGTGGAGAAGCAGAAGAACAAGAGAAATGCATACCAGAGAGCGGTCAAATGCTATTTTTGCAGTAGCTTTGGGCACTATAGTCGCTTTTGTAATGGCCGAAAATTACTAAAACAGGCCAATGCTGCACTAGTCGAAAGTTCCTCAGAGGAAGATATTGAGTTACTGAATGAGTGTGACAATCAATACGAAAGTTTGAGTGAGCTAGGAAATGCAGTGCACATTATTGACACCATTACAGACAGTAAGTGTAACACCTGTACGAAATTCCAACTTGACACAACATTACTATGTGGCCACACTATCCCTATTTCAAATGAAACAGCCAATGCTGCCTTATCTTCTACAGGCAAGCTTAATTTTTCAACAGGGTTTGTAAATAACAAAAAGTGCACATTAATTCGTGATTCCGGCGCAACGCTCTGTGGGATTAAGAAAACATTAATCAACGACAAAGACTATACACACAAACACGTAACTTGTCGCACATTCTCAGGCACCATAGAGAAATACCCCCTTGCTCTTGTCGAAATTCGAACACCGTTCATATCAGGACTAGTATTGTGCGCAGCCCTTGAAAATCCGGTCGCTGATATTATACTTGGGAACCTGCCCAACATACGACCTTGCTCTGAAAAGCAAATCAGAGATTGGGAGCGGAAAAACGGTATACAACACCCAAACAGCGATCCGAACGAGAAACACCATTCATGCTTGTCTCAATCTGCCAAAAGGACAAGGGAGACAACCAATGAAGTAATTCAGAAAGAATTCACCGAGGTGTATGATGCAGGGGCGGTCGAATCTGTAAATGATACGACCAGTTTAAAACCTCGAATTGAGGATGCTACCGATCTACCAAGTACCAAGCCTGTAGATGTGCAACAACACACACAACACACGAATGCAATAACACGACAGCCAACTCACAAAACTCACACCGACCAACTGCAGGAGTCACTAGAAATTGTAGCACCAAACACTACCATCACTAATTTTGGAGATGAACAAAAATCAGATCCTACACTTTCACCATATTTTAGGTTAGTAGGACTTAAACCAAAATTATCTAAGAACGCATCGTGGTCATTTACATTAAAGAACAATGTGTTGACTAGATTATACACTAAAGATCATACCACAATACAGCAAGTAGTGTTACCACAAGCACATCGAGAGAAAGTACTAAAGATAGCCCATGATTCACCTTTTGGAGGTCATATGGGGTACGAAAAGACTAGAGCCAGGGTCCTGACCCAGTTTTATTGGCCGAAATTTTGCCAAGACATAAAAACCTATTGTAGATCATGTGATATATGTCAGAAACTGGTGAAAAAGGGGTAAAACCCTACAGCAGAAGTCCAATCAACCACAACTGCCTCGAGGCCATTCCAAATCGTGGCAGTTGACCTAGTAGGTCCGTTGAATCACATCTCAAGAAAAGGGAATAGATATATTTTTACTCTTATCGATCTATGTACGAGATGGCCAGAAATGCTTCCTTTAAGATCTATCTCCTCTAAGGATGTGACGGACATATTGTTAAATATATTCTCCCGTTTTGGCTTTCCGGAGAAAATAATTTCAGATAGGGGAACCCAGTTCATATCCAATGCCACTCAATCGGTAACTAAGTTACTAGGCATAAAGCAATGTTTCACCAGTCCCTATCGACCGGCCGCAAATGGCATCTGCGAAAAACTAAATGGGGACCTGAAACATATGCTATCCAAAGTGACAGCTGAAAATCCAGCCGATTGGGATATACTTCTCCCAACGGTGCTGTTCGCATATAGAGAAGTCCCGCAATCAAGCACAGGGTTCTCTCCCTTCGAATTGATGTATGGAGCGAACCCAAGAGGACCTCTCACTATTTACAAAGATATCATATCACAACCTGTAAATATCCAACTACCCATTTCCACCTATGATTTAATCACTGACACCAGAGACAAAATCATACGTTCCTGTATACTGGCCAGAACATCATTACAGGAGAAAGGTTTTAGGTACAGGCAGGACGCCAACAAAGGTGCAAAGACAATTGTATTAATACCAGGTCAGGATATTTTACTACTGCTACCTGACAAGAGAGATTTACTATCAACCTCTTGGCAGGGACCGTTTAAAATTGTTAGAAGAATTTCGGAAGTTGATTACGAAATTTCGTTGAAGGGAAAAATGAAAATATTCCATGTAAATATGTTAAAACCATACTATGCTAGACAGGACACGGACACGAGTGAGCAAACGCAGCTAACTGATGAAAGAAACGAAACGACAGTGACCCAACGGAGTAACATCTCGACAAACGAAGCATCGTTAACGACGCACTCTTACGACAACAAAGACGACGAAGACATATGTACATTGCCGACAATATATGATAACGACAGCGACGACCAATTTGACGACATATTGACAACTATTATTCTTGACGACGACGACAATGACATTGAGGACAATTTACAAACAGGAGCATCTGTGATAAATCAGACAGACGTAGACAATACTGAAATCCCAGTACCGATTATGAATGACGACGGTAGTATAAAGGACATACAAATCTCTGACACTCTGACACAACAGCAGCGACAAGACATTTTGACTCTCCTTAACGAGTATAAATCTATCTTCTCTAACAAACCTGGACGGACTGACAAAATAACACATTCAATTGTGTTGACAGATCTGACACCGGTCAAATGTAGACCATATTCTATTCCTCTGCATTATAGAGCAAATTTAGACAAGGAAATTTTGGATTTAGAGAAAAATAGAATAATTCAGAAATCTATGTCTCAATATTCTTCACCGAATGTCCTGGTGAAAAAGAAGGACCAAACAATTCGTTTGTGCATCGATTATCGAAGGTTAAATACAATAACCACCACAGATGCGGAGCCGATGAATAGCTGTGAAGACCTCATTTTGAACATGTCTCAATCATCCTTATTTTCAAAGGTTGATTTAGCGAAAGGTTATTGGCAAGTACCACTACACCCTTCTTCTAGACATATAACAGCATTCGCAACACCTCTCGGTTTGTACGAATGGAGATATCTTCAATTTGGTCTGAAGAACGCTCCCGCCACATTTGTTAGGTTAACTAGATTGCTATTGCACGGAATTAAAGATGTCCAAGCTTATATTGATGATATTTGCATTCATTCTTCTAATATGACTTCTCACTTACTTACACTCAAACAAGTCTTCAACCAAATCTTTCTTTTCGGTCTTACTATCAAACCTTCCAAGGTTGAAATAGGCTATAAACAAATAGACTTCCTTGGTCATAGAATTTCTGAAGGCAAACTGCTGACAGATGAGAAAATTGTTTCGAAGATTCTCAATCTAGAAGTTCCTACCACAAAGAAACAAATTAGAAGTTTATTAGGTCTTATAAACAACTATTCTAAATTTATACCAAATTGGGCAGAACTTACATCAGTGTTTTCGAATATGTTGACAAAAGATCATCCATCAAAAGTTTGTAAAAGTACCAGCTTAGAGGATGCAATATGCAGATTGAAACGCATTTTTTCTAATCCACCAGTCTTACGTTTACCAAACATAGATTTACCCTTTATTTTGACCACAGATTCGAGTGCTATCGCAATTGGAGGATGTTTAATGCAAGAAGTGGATGGAGTGAGACACCCAATTCTCTACGTAAGCCGTAAGCTGAAGAAAGCAGAGACCCGTTACTCTACAGTGGAATTGGAGACATTAAGTCTATTATTTTGTATGCTCAGATTGTCTAAGTTCCTCTTAGGTGCCCACTTCGTTGTACTCACCGACAATTCGCCATTGTTGGTACTTAAGCAAGGTGTTCCCAAAAACCATCGTTTGCAAAGATGGTGTCTTCTTCTTCAAGATTTCGACTTCGAAATCCGCCATATCAGAGGCACTGATAACATTATAGCTGATATTTTATCGCGGCAGACGAATGCGCCAACAGAATAACATTTGGCACATTGATCATTCGCCATACCAGAAATTGTTTATTTTATTCCGTACCATAAAACAGTGTAACTCTACACCTGCTAGAGAACTTTCAGTTAAAAGTAATAACACCTCAGTGAATAGGTTATTTATAACACCCATGAACGTGAAACGGTGAGAACTATACGACCAACTATCAAAGCTCTAAGACCAATCCGAGCAAGAGACATTAACTGTGAAACGATTTCATCTAGTGAACTGACATTGATCACGAAAACATGAAGAACACTTATACTCGACATTGAGAACATTCCATACTTGCTGTGGCTAATAGACTTTGCAAACAGCCGAAATAGAACTACGTCAACGACAACACTCAAGAGACAGCCATACTAACTATGAACATTCATGGCACGACACGCTAACAACAGGAGGACAACGCGCACATCATCGTTGGATTTAGTTACTTAGTTAATTAATTAATTTAGTATTGAATATGTATTATATTATAGTGTATATAAAATGTGTTAACCTGTAATTTGTACATTTTCTACTATATTATTACAGGTATTTCCATTCATAGGTTAAATAACCTGCCTATGCCATTTTCTCTATGTAAATTATAAACCATTTTTGAGTCATCGTACAAAAAGTACATATTATCTTAAAGGGAAAATATCGCCTATTCCATTTTTTCTAAGGGAAATAACACTTACCTCAACTTCACTTATATATTTTAACCAAATACTATTTTGATTGAAAGATGTGTGAATGGCAGTGTGAAAGAATTAAATGAGAGAACGATATACTGAGCGGACAAATTGTACGCAAAACGTATTTATTTTAATTTGTCTGCGTCTTTCATGTAAATTGTACTACTTGTCTAATTTATTGATACATGTTTAGCATTTAGTTTAGTACTCTTAGTTTAGGAGTTAGGATACTACATCTAAGCACCACTGCTTGGAATGCCTGATCATGTATTGCACACATTGGAGTAATTCATGATTAAGGATATCCCAACTCGTGACGCTTGGAAATAAGCCACACATTCAGCACACATGTACACACAACTCAAAACTGAACACTATCAATTAAAATGCAGTCACTTTATTAGAATCATCAACTTATTAGTCAAACACACTAACAAGCCAACAGGGACACATGTAGTCAGATGGGATAAAAATAACTTAACTACATATTTAGCATTATACAACATACGAGAGTAAAAGTGTATTGAAATGCACACACAGAACAAGATTTGAAGGTGTACTCAATTAGCCAAGACTTTTGTCTTGTTAATCCTCTTTAAAACAGAGGTTAATTATCTGGGTATCAGTAGGATACTATGAGAAGGACGGGTTGTAGACACAACTAGTAAACTTCACGTAACTTCGGTCGGATAAGCATGTTAAGGACACAGGAGAGAGAGAGATCTCTTTACCAAATCAGAGAAGTGGTGTATGGGAGAATACATGAGTGTTGATGCCAGTATGTAGGTTACCAAGTTACTGTCCACCAAACTACATACACCGACTTTATGTGATTCTGTGACAGAATTAGTGCAGAACTAATTACCCTATAACAACCCATCAAATCAGGGGAGAGGGGGAACTCCTGTCACAGCCTCACAGGATCCACATTATCGGGTAAACTAACATTTGTTAATTGAGATTAGCCAAGGGCTACAACTCCCGCCCAGGGGAAAGAAGTAAGACCCTCGAAGGCCAGAGTATTCCAGAACCTTCTCGAAGGTCTGGTCAGTGAGTCCACTGTCCCGTGGACACTGATGTGGCCCGCCTATTGCGGGGTCTACGAGGAACTCGAACAGAGTTACCACCCGTGTCGGGTTGCGACACGTGTGGATCGGCAGAGAGAGACGGGACATCGAAGAGGCTACAGGGCCTGCCTTAGAGGGACTCAATAGTTTAGACTCAATAGTTTAGACCCATGTGTATTTGGGGTTTATAGACACATGCTAGATAGTATGCTTAGAATGTTTGATGATGTTAACTGTGTGATGATGTTAAACCTCTGTGATATGCAATTCAGTGAGGGCTTGTTAAACCCACTGCGCCAACGCACTGTCTATTGAAATACAATAAATGTTAGATATTCTATTTAACGGAGTTGTTGTTGCCTGTGTGAGCCCGAGCTCAGATACCTAGACATACAACACGCTGACAGGGTGAGTGTATGTAGGTTGGGAGTTGGTGGGGGTGTGTGGGGCGGTGCGGGATTTGTGTGTGGGTGGTGCTGGATGTGTGACCTGGCGGGGGTGTGTGTGGGTAAGGGATGTGTGTGCGCGTGGGGAGATGTATAGGTGTGGGAATGGGTGGATGGGTGGGGGCAGGTATGTGTGTCTAAGGTGTGTGTCGTTTGGTGGGGAATGTGTGGGTGGATGGGGGATGCGTAGGTGGATGGTGATGTTTGGGCGGGTGTTGGATGTGTCTCATAGCATTGTAATATGCATTGTTTATGTTTACAACATTCATTTGACAATGTTTGTTTTCCTATGTGAATGTAATATGCACTATTGATGAAAGAAAGATGAATGATTGGAAGGTCCGAATGTAAGATGGGCCTACATGCCCAATTTCTTACCCTTTGAAAATAAAGTCGTTTGTTCGTGTGTCCTTTCTCTATATGTCTGTCTGATTGTCTATCTGCAAATCTGTGTATGTATGTCTATATCTGCATTCTTATATGTCAATCTGTCTGTCTGTCTGTCTGTCTGTCTGTCTGTCTGTCTGTCTGTCTGTCCGCGCTATTAAATATTAATAAAAGTTACTGGAAAAAAACAGACAGACAGACAGACAGAAATGTAGGTAGGTAGCTAAGTAGGTAGGTAGGTAGGCAGAAAGGTAGGGTAGATGGCTGGCTGGTTGGATGGCTGGCTGACTAGGTGGGTGGGTCGGTCGGTCGGTAGGTCGGTCGGTGGGCCGGTGGGTGGGTGGGTGGGTGGGCCGGCCGGCCGGCAGGCAGGCAAGCAGACAGACAGACAGACAGACAGACAGATAGATAGATAGATAGATAGATAGATAGATAGATAGATAGATAGATAGATAGATAGATAGATAGATAGATAGATAGACAGACAGATAGATAGATAGATAGATAGATAGATAGATAGATAGATAGATAGATAGATAGATAGATAGATAGATCCCCGCCAGGAGCAGGGCCGAGTAAGCTAGTTTATTAACATAATCACGTTTCATGAAAGAATCCACAGTTTGACGACACCTGTGAACTACCCCATATAAATTCCCGCAGCCTGCCAAAAGCGGAAACCGCGCAGACAAAATTCAAATCAGCGGGGGGGGGGGGGTGTCTTGCTGAACCGGTAATACTCTTAAAATGATGGAATGAATGCGGGGGTAATAAAATATATACCGCATATAAACAAACATTGAAATCTGATGTACAATCTCCATAACAAAATCTTTTTTGTTGGGTTGACATAATTATAAGGTTATATGCTAAATCTCATCATTTGTATGTATGTGAAGCTGTTGACTTTTTCAAGAATGTAGCTGTTCAATTTGGTGTCATCTGAAATGTTGGTAAGATCAATAGTTTTTGTTTTTGTGGTGTTAATTTGGAGACCAATTTGCCCTGAAACATTTTGGAGGTGGTTTATTTTCTCTTTGGCATCCGGGTGTGTTGAACTCAAAAGCACCATGTCGTCGGCAAAGTCCAGGTCTTCTAGAATTTTGTCAACCCAATGGATACCCATATTTGTGTTGTTTGTGCATTTGCGCATGACCCAATCGATAGCTATTCCAAAAAGCATCGGTGATAAGACACAACCCTGTTTCACTCCTGTTTCGACTGAGAACCAGTCAGAGTTGCCTGTTTCTGTTCTTACGCAGCAACGTGTCTCTTTGTAGAAAGATTTTATGACGTTGGTATATTTGGTAGGAAAACCATAGATGTTAAGTAGATTCCAAAGTGAAGGACGGTGGATGCTGTCGAAGGCTTTTTGACAGTCGACAATGGCAGAAGGAAAAAGTCTAATCAAGATTAAACACGGCAAAAGCACAAAGGGACTTACTAAAGAAGATGCACGTAGTACCACACACAGGAGTAGGGCAGTAATGGCCAAAGAAAACATGTGCCTCTAAACCGGTTCGAAAATTCTTGTATAGCAGGTGATGCAGTGTTTAGAGAGAGTCCATCTTGCTAAATACCTTCATGGCTTGTGCATGTATCATCTCTGGTAGCTTAAGTCCAACTCCTGGTCTTCACGAGGCTGAACTGTTCTAGCTAACAGGAGAAGGGGCGAAAACGAGTCTAGATATTCCAGAAATCACACAACATAAAGTGAAGTAACTAGATAAATCCTTCAATTTGAAATATGCACATATTCGCACAGTATATCGATTGTCTACCACGGTAATTTTAAACTTACTAACATGTCTTTCTGCTTGCACAAGGACGGCTTACGCAGGTTGATCATTATGGCTTGAGCAAACCTTAACAACCGACTACTATGGTGTTGAACAACACACGGAAGGCACTGTCTCTTTTAACCACATGACCACTCTCCAGCACGTGTCTCGCTACCGATGAAGCAGGACTGTTCCGGTGTGTCGGCCTGTCTAGGCTACCATCTTCTGTGTAGTGTCTTGTCCACCCAGTTCTGAATGTGCCTCACACGTGACTGCACCCTTGCGCAATGGCGCACGCCATAAATTTCGATCTCTCGCTGCAGTCTCCAAAGTGTCATGATGAATTCCAAAAGCATTCAGTGAATTTTTTTCAGAGTGACCCCTGCACTTCCCACGATACGCGAGCTTACTGGGTGTTACTAACCGTGTTTTCCCAAAGTTAACCCTTGCTTTTCATGTCTCACAGGTTTTAGTGTCTGATTAACAATTAGATAAATAACTCTGCATTGACCCATTCTGTCCCTGACAGATGCGGGCCACAGCACTCCGGAAGTCACACAAACACACCATGACAAATAATTGTTACTGCAAAGCGTAATGATGTTCGCCCTGCTATAAAGTCTCATGCAGTTTTAGTACCTGGCCCGATGCTTTGAAAGGGTCTAATCACGACTGGATGTTCTTCTAAGATGTCCTGTCTTGGGTCATGGGCATAGATCGTCTGACCATACCAAACCAAGACTGAAAATAAGTCAGTGGAATGCGTAGGGAGTCAGCAACAATAACAAAACACACATACAAAAAAAAAACAACATACAATGCAAAATAAATAGATAGAACTTGAAAAACAGCTTGAATGAACAACAAATAAATGAATTGTGCTTGCAAGAAGCTCACCTGGATGAAAACATTGCCTTTAACTTCAGAGACAACCAGTGCTACGGAGGTGAGCGAAAAGACATGGTGGGCTACTCATCCTTGTAAAGAATAATATCGTTGCTGCCCACATTGAAGTTTACAATGAGTGGTCGAGTATCAGTCACTTAAACTTAAGACAGACAATGCAGATATAGATCTGATCAAATACTGCTGTTGAAGTGACCGCTCACAGGCACCAGACACAGTTTTGTCCACCAGGTCAAACGATTCTGCAGAGAAACCACTGATCTGCCCACATTTGGTATCCCCCTGTAAACTATCCCAGAACGAACTCCATCGAAAGAGGAGCATGGATTATCACTGCAAATCCAGATACAATTGAACGGAATATTTGACAAGGGAGAACAGAACCGTGTGCAACAGAAAACAGCCACTTTCAATTTATGTCCAAACTACGACATACAGAGCAGCCTTAAGTTAGTTAAGTTCATACAAGAGACAACATTACAGATATAAATACATCTCAAGCGAATCCATAATCAAGAATAGAGACTGGGCAACTAATAAAGACAGGTGGTTCCACACTAAAGAGTAAAATATGAAAACTAAGGACGACAACTGGTTCCACAACTAACAGTAGAAAAGGGACAGTCAATGAAGACAACACGTCACACACCAAAGAGTAGGCAAGGGGCAAATAATTGAGATAACATGTACCACACCTAACAGTGGACAGTGTCACGAAACTGCAGTTTAGTGATTCCTTGATAACTTACATATCAAAATACAATGAAGGAGGAGGGTTAACAATTGTGTACTTCATTCTGAGAGGAGGAATAAAGTAAAGATCATTGACCTCCGAATAGAAAAATAGGATACAGGTACGTGCCGAGGTCAGTGGCTGCCGCTCTTATCGGCCGACGGGAAAACGAACGGACAGAAAAACTGGGAACAGAAAGACGGTGATCAAAGCATAGATTTCTTTGAAGTGCGACCAGCGATGAACGGAAGAACAGCGTAACAACGGAGAGAAACGAACAACTAACCACTACGTGATTTCACCGCTTTTTGAGGGGAAGGATACGGCAAATTTGATTGTAGATCAAACAATCAGCGTAGGATTGGACACTTGTTATAAATAGTAGCAACTGAGGTTTCTAGTTAGTGTGTGTTCCAAACTGGGCTGAATGAGATATGCTCCTGAGTGGGGAAAGAAATACACGTCCCTAATGGTTTAAAGAAGATGGGATATTAGTGTGTTATTCGCTAGTGTATTTCGATTCCAGGAGGATAAGTGCATATATAAGGTATTAATACTTTAGAGTAATAGTTTAGCATAGGACCATAGATGTGTAAGCATAGCGTTTATCATTGCTTTCTATTAGTGAATAAGTTAGACTTTGATGAATTCATATGTCTTATGTGGGTGTTTACTTCGGAAGCCTTGTCATTATGGCTGGAGAAGGACACTTGCATAAGTAGTATTAAGGGGCAGACACTTATCACTGGATCTGTTATACTTTTCACAGGTTCAACTCCTATCCGGATATAACGAGAAGATAGACACATACTTCGTGTGTGCTGGAAAAGCTTTGAAGATAAAACAAAAGGCATTTCATTTGTGGGGAGAGCAAATACCCCAATAAACCAAGTAATAAATTAGACAGGATCAAAGAAGAAATAAACTATACTTTTAAAGGAACTTTGAAAAAGAAGATCCAGATAACTAACGTAATAAGGAAAAAAAAAGGAATATAAGTTTGCAGAAAACAAAGAAGAATAAAAATACCTACGTCTTGTAGGAATAGACAATAGACAAGTAAAAACATTGCTACTCATAGAGACAATATGCTGAACTGTGGTGATGTGGTGTTTTTCAATGTCGGATAAATACTTTCATGAAACAGACTCCGGCGAAGTCATAAACTGACCGGATTATTATTACTGTACAGTGATACAGCGGTGAACAGTTTTGTTTCATTCAATAACGGATTTACCGTCAGACTCAAGCATACGGATCATCCAGGGTGAGATCTTTCCTGTTTGATGTGCTGTCCTGTGGTTTTGCATAATGAGTGGGCGAGATGTGACACTGCTGCTAGACATTCAGAATTCATTCTGGCACTAACAATAGAATACACTATCAACTACGTTTACACAGTCCATACATACACCAGACATAGTTTTATTAATAAATCTTTTATTTATCGTTGAAAGGAACTGTTGTCGAAGTATGTGTTGAGGGAATAGCAGAGAGAGTGAAAGAAATAGATATATGGAAGGGAAGACAGAAGGGAGGAGTGTAGACAGAAGTCAGTCAATAATCTCAACAGATAATCAGTTTGAAGATGTGCTTGTTGATTCCACATTCCTCCCGGGAAAACAAGTGGCAGACAGAAGACATTTAATGAAGACAACTGTTTCACACCTAACAGTAGACAAGTGATGGCCAATGAAGACAACTGTTTCACACCTAACAGTAGACAAGTGATGGCCAATGAAGACAACTGTTTCACACCTAAGAGTAGACAAGGGACAACACATTAATACAACTGATTACACACCTAAGAGTAGACAAGGGACAACACATTAATACAACTGATTACACACCTAAGAGTAGACAAGGGACAACACATTAATACAACTGATTCCACACCTAAGAGTAGACAAGGGACAACACATTAATACAACTGATTACACACCTAAGAGTAGACAAGGGACAACACATTAATACAACTGATTCCACACCTAAGAGTAGACAAGGGACAACACATTAATACAACTGATTACACACCTAAGAGTAGACAAGGGACAACACATTAATACAACTGATTCCACACCTAAGAGTATACAAGGGACAACACACTAAGACAACTGATTACACACCTAAGAGTATACAAGGGACAACACATTAACACAACTGATTACACACCTAAGAGTAGACAAGGGACAACACATTAATACAACTGATTCCACACCTAAGAGTAGACAAGGGACAACACATTAAGACAACTGATTACACACCTAAGAGTATACAAGGGACAACACATTAAGACAACTGATTACACACCTAAGAGTAGACAAAGAACACAAGTAGCTCCAAAACCAAAAGTAGAACATAAATAACTAAATCAGACCAGCATCTCGAAGTCTACAATGTGAGAAGGGAAGCCTGAAGAAGATAAGTGTCTCCACGACAAAGGTAGACCAGGAGAAGACTAAAGAAGATAAGTGTCTCCACGACAAAGGTAGACCAGGACAGACTAAAGAAGATACGTGTCTCCACGACAAAGGTAGACCAGGACAGACTAAAGAAGATTAGTGTCTCCACGACAAAGGTAGAACAGGACAGACTAAAGAAGATAGAAATCTCCACAATGAAGATTTTATGTATTTCAAGCGAACGAAAGAAAAAGAAGAAGAATATTTTAAAAAGAGGAGACTGACTACTGGGAATAATATGCAAGACACAACAAACAAGACAAGAGGGTTTCTTCAATCCTAAGACCTTACAGGGGCAGACTAAAGTAAACAGGTGTCATCACGCTCGAGAGTAAATAAGGCAGGGCTATAGAAAAAAAAAGTGTCTCCATCCCAAAGAACATAAAGGGTAAGTGTGGAGAATATGCGTGTCTCCACATCAACGAGTGATGACGTCAGACAAAAATAAGATCAGAAATATAAAAAATGGGAGACAAAACAAAATAGGAATGTATCTTCAAATCCAAGAGTAACGTAGGTTAGACTAAAGAGCACGTTCTACATTCATACAGACATTGAGGTGACGTTACAACATGACTACTCATGGCCAGTCACCTTAAGTTATGCCTTTGTCTCTCCATCAATGTAATTATTTTGATGTTGCAGAGTTAATAAACATAGAGAAGAGCGGGTGTCCTGACAATGTCAGCACCTGACATCTGACTGGCTAAACTAATAATGATATTGATGATGATGATTGCGATTATGACGATTATAAAACATATAAGAACAAACAACTGCCACAAATGGTTTCTCACCTTGCAGGATGTTCCAGCAATGGCAACTGTTACATGTATGAGCGCGTCGTCATCAACTGTTCAGTCTACGCATGCATCTGGGATTATGCTCAAGAGAAAAGAATCTTTAAGATAGAGTCAAGAGGCTGTAGGTTATGTGTGTACCTTGCTTTCTTTAATTCTAGATAGTGGGGTTCGTTGGCAATGATATACCCAGCCGTGGGAAGAATTCATCACCCACCTTGACATGATTCCCGCCAGTAGTTGTTTACTGTGCTAGTTCATGATCTGGTTACATCCATATATGGCTCAGTGCTGATGTCAGGTTCTAGTAGCTGGATCGCACACCCCGCTGATTGTGAACTTGTAGAGTGAACGGAAACATGTGTAACCCATCTTCAGTGGAGATCGTTCTTTGATATGGGGTCGGGAGACCAGTCGTAACATCAACCTGACTCCGACAGATACGCACCATTGTCAGAGCCTAGCGACCTGAAGGCCAATGTATGGGAAACACAGCTACAGTCTTCAGATTAGCTCAACCAGAGAGAGAACAAACGAATTTACCAACATTGATTGATTGATTGATTTAGGAATCGACATCACAGCATTCGGGGCATTCCCATAAGTGCACCGTCCCCATCCTCAGCAGCCAGCGAAGGGATCCAACACTAATAGTTCCAGTAGCAATCTGATTATATGTCCGTCTCGCCTTTCCTCTGAGCGTTGAGCGTCGGCCAGATCCCCTCGTCCCTCCTCGCTGTCTCATTCTTGCCAGACCATGGCAATCCAATTGCTCCTCCGAGGTGTGCACGTGCTCCCACAAGGCCGCAACCACGTCTGCCTTGTCATGTATCAATACTCCACCAAGTTCTGCAGAGCCAGCCAATCTGTCCTCCTGTTCATTTCCCAGCAACCAGGCATGCCCCGGAGAAAAGATCCAGGCGATGCTTGTCACCCGTGACCTCCGAAGCGAAGCAAGCCACTCCGCACGAAGCCTGCCCGACCTCACTCTCGTCAGCATGCTTTCTGAGTCAGTTACAATCACGATGTGTGTGTGTGTGTGTCGTATTCTCCATCCAGCGGAGAGCCGCAGTGACTGCCTTCACCTCCATTCTTAAGCTGGATGTTGTGGTATCATATGCCAGGCTCTCCTACCCCAAACATCGACCATTAGCTTTGGCTATGAACCCCCAGCCACTTCTCTCACCTCTTGACACCGAAACATCTGTGTAGATAATCACATCACTGGAGTGAGCATTGTCCTGAATTAGTTGCTGGATTTCCACTTCCGTGGCCCCTGCTGGCCACTCCCTGCACTACCGGCTTAATGTGATTGTAACTCTGCACAAGTCTGACTGCTCCGCTGGCACTCTGACCCACTCCTCTTCACGCCTAATGTTCTCCAATGGGCACACCTGTCTGATCGTATCCTCCGCCTGAGCCATCTATGATTTCCCTCTTATCAGTCGCTGACCCTTAACTGCGTCCAGCTCCTCATGCAGTGGGTGGTCTGTGTCTGCAGCTACTCTGAGGTATATCTTCGCCTGCATCACCTTGAGCCTACCAGCAACAGTCGGCAGACCAAGGATGTAACGCATACACACTACTGGGGTGTCTCTAGTGCATCCCAGAATGACCCGCATAGCTTCGTTCTGTATGCGCTCTAACTTCACCAGCTGACTCTCTGAGACAGTGAGCAGACCTAATCCATAATCAATTACTGAGAGGATCAAGTGCTGGTATAGTGTGAAATGCATTCTCTGCTCTATGTCCATTGCAGCTATAATTTTAAGTGCACTGAGTCCCTTTTGAGATCTTGTCACAACCGTCTCCACATGGTCCTTGAAGGATAGGTTCCTGTCAAATGTGATGCCCAGATACTTCAGTTTGTTCTCTCTGCTGACATTTCTACCATCTGTCGCGAGGCTTGGGACATCAGCTCTTACAATCCTGTTGTCCAGAGAGCACCACAAAACAGCCGCCTTTTCCGGGTGGATGACAGCACTCATTTCTGTGCACCAGTCAATCACTTTATCTACTGTCGCCTGTAACTCATGGGCTGTTTGCTCCCTATCTCTCCCCTGCCTATATGCAAGAATATCATTTGCAAATGTTAGTATTCTTCCAACCCCTGGTGCTTCTAGGTTTGCTATCCAGTTCACCAACCAGGGATTGACTCCCTTCTCCATCAGTGCGGTCATCAAAATATCATATCGAACTCTATTGTACGCATCGTCGAGATCAAGCGCTACCGTCATCGTTTCCTGTCTACTCTGGAACCCCTCATAAACATCAAAGGCAAAAGTGGCTGCATTTGACCAGGTATCTTTTCCTAGCCTGTAGCTCCCCAGGCCTCTTGGAAGAAGATTCCCCCTTTCCAAAAAGTCCTGCAGCTTAACAGTGACTATCTTCTCTAAAACCTTCCCAAATGTATTTTGAAGGGTGATGATCCTAAAGCCGCTAAGCTTTGACTGATCCTTGAATGGTTTTGGGAGAGGGATGAGATAGCTGTGCACCCAATCCTGCGGTACTGATGCTGTCCTAATGCTCTGGTTAAAGCAGTCGGTCATCTCCTCCAGGTCTGCATCGCTCAAACCCTTCATGTGACCACACCTAACCCCATCGGGCCCTGGTGCCGTGTCTTTTGCCTTTTTCAAAATGTGTTTAATATCTTCCACCTGTATGATGTTTTCATACTGCATATTCTTCGTGGTGCCAGATAACTCCTCTCTAACTGCAACACTGGTGTTCACATCAATATGATTGGTATGCTCTAAAAATCTCTGGAGAAACGCCTCCCCACTTTCTGTTTGTCTGTGGTCACGCGCACACCATCATCTCTATAGATTGTTCCCACTGTCATAGGCCGATCTTTTCTCTGCATTTGCCTGTGCATTTTCCAGAATGTTCGCAGTGTTTTATCACCTCCAATCTCCTTCATGAAACATTCCCATTTTGCCTTTTTGGCCTCTGCAGTACAGCGCTTGAAAAAAAAAATTATTAACCAACCAACAAACCAACCACCCAACCAAATATTCAACCAATCAAACAACCAACCAACTAACCAGCCACCCAACCATCTAATCACACAACCAACCACCTACCCAACCAACTAACCATTCAACCAACCAAACCAACCTCTCAACCAACCAGTCAATCAACCAATAATTCAATAAGCCAACCAATAATCCAATAATTCAGGCAATTCAGGTATCATCGCCGACAACATGTTTCCTCAAGGTCAGGCATTGTCAGCTTATGCTATGCACTGTTATGGTTATCGCTATTTCGCTGTGTCCACACAGATAGACCAACAAGAGAGTAGCATGACTGTATGACTCTCGTACATGTACAACACACTATTTCTTTCTGACTACTTCCAGAGATAGATAAACACCAGTGAGAGTAGCTGTGGTGAATCCACACCTACAAAATATCAATCACCCGTGCTATCTCTGTCACACGTACATTTATGATTTGATGTTAATCGTTAGTGGCACATAAAAAAATGTTTTGCATATCCTTTACATGACATCGCTGTCAACATCAGCATCTTTCAGCTGTATGTTGATTTCTTGGCAAGATTACGCTCAGTAGTTTGCCATTGCTTTCTGAGCGGCCGGCTCATTATCCCGCAAGTCACGAGCGCGGGTCGAACCGCTTCCAGTTCTCGCCTCGCTGCGAGACCCTGCGTGGATAAACGGGATTACGGAGAAAGTAACCTCTCAGCCAGAGAGACCGTCCAGTACACCATGGTATAACAATTATCCTTGCTGCGCCATCTCATATCATGTAGATTAGGGGCAACCAACTCTCAACTACTCAAATAACACAGTATGCCACTCATCTTTGCTATGTGCAAGGCACATTCTAATATGACGTAGATGTGTTTATACACAGCAAGGGAGAAGCCGTAAATTGTATCATAGAACACAGCGATACGGTATTTGTTCCATGCTGCGCTGCCTCACTTCACATGGATCGGGAGCAGTAAATTATAGTCAACCCAGCAACACACTAAACTACTCATCCTTGCCATCTTGAAGTCAAATTAATTATGGGTTCTTCTTTGGTGCATTTCAAATGACGATACGTGGCATAACAAGCATGTTTATTGTTTCTAATTAGTAGTCAACAGTAAGAGTGTAGCTGAGTTTAGTTAAACCTTTCTGCTGTGGACCCGCGTTCTGTGTTTCTTTACCATTATGTTATAACTACAATCCAACATGGACACATCTTTATATATATATATATATATCTCATCTCATCTCATCATGTTCCTCTTGTACCTTGCGGTGTCGAGGTGAAGTATAAACATCGTGAGAGTGCCCGATTATGGACTTCATCTATCGATATTCCCATGGACTCTGCTATTCCCTCCGTCCAACGTTTACGTGGTCGGCCTCTTCCTCTGTTTCCATCTGGTCTGTACATCATTGCTTGTTGTGGTATGCTGTTGACTGGTAACCTACTTGCATGGCCAAACCATTTGACTTGCTGCTTTCTAATAAAATCTAGTGCTGCTTTAACCCCCACCTTAGTCCTGATTTCTTCATTTCTGATCTTATCTCTTCTTTATACATTGAGTATTCTTCTCAGGAACCTCATTTCTGTTGTTGTGATTTTTCTTTTCTCTTTTTCTGTCATTGTCCAGGTTTGGCATTGGTAGCATAGAGTTGGTAGGAAGATTGTGTTGTAAAGTGCTTTCTTAGTAGTTATTGATACATGTTTGTTCTTTAGTATTGGTGCCATTTGTCCAATGAGTTGATTTGCCTTATTGAACCTATTTTCGATCTCGTCTTCTGATCTGCCATTTGATGATATTATACTTCCCAGGTACTTGAAACTCTTCACTTGTTTCAAAGGATGTTCGTTTAGGTGAATTGTTGTTGTTTGTTCTTCTTTAGTTATAGTCATTACCTCTGTTTTGCTTGTGCTAATTGTCATGTTATGTTCACTACACAT
>OY992888.1:83451006-83453506 GCA_963921405.1 Cepaea hortensis
GTTTATAACAGGAAACACTAAATATGATGTGTGTACATTGAGTAATGACAAAGAAATACACAACAAATTAACATAGAAGTACAGAACAGATTTGACATATTGTCTGATCTAGATATCCTATCCCAGGAGGTGGATGATCAATGGGAAATGTTGAAGAATTCAATCAGTTTGGCTGCAGAAACAAATATTCCAAAATTACAGAAGGTGGGTCGTAAGAAATGGATGACTGAAGAAATTTTACAACTAATGGAAACAAGAAGACTCAACAAAAATAATCCTGCCAAATATGAAAAAAATTCACAGACAAGTCAGAATATTATGTAAGGAGGCAAAAAGAAGCATGGCTTGAGAAAAATTGCTTAGAAATTGAAAAACAACACAACAGTCAAATTACCAAATTAGTGTACAAAAGAATTCAGGAACTTACTAATACAAGAACAAGTGCATCAGCAGGCTGTCTAAAAACTAAAGATGGCAAAATCATAATAGAAAATGATCAGATTATACTTGTATGGTCAGAGTATGTGAAAAACCGTTATGATTATAACAGAGGTGAACCGTATAATATTCGATTTAATAATGAAGGACCGCCAATTTTGAAGATGGAGGTTCGAAATGTTTTTAAACATATGTTAGCTGGCAAGGCCCCCGGTTCAGATGACATCACAACAGAAATGATTAAAGCTTTAGAAGAATATGGAATAGATCATGTCACCAGATTGCTTAACATATACGATACCGTAGAAATACCTTATGTAATTCTATATTCATTGCAATCCCAAAGAAATTATGAACCTTGGAATGTGATCACTTAGACAAATTAGTATAATGAGTCACATCACGAAGATTTTGTTCGAATTATCATGCAAAGATTGAGGAAGAAATTACAACCTGAAATAGGGGAAGAACAATGTGGGTTTGTAGATGGAAAGGGTACAGTAAATGTTGTATATATGCTGCGATCAGTTATTGAACGTTCTATAGAAGTAAACAAAGATGTACATCATTGCTTTATTGACTACACAAAGGCTTTCGATAGATTAAGCCATGTCAACATAGTAGATATGCTTGCAGATCTACAAATTGATGGGAAAGATATTAGACTTACAAAAACGTGTATTGGAAACATCAATCTGCCATAACTTCTGATAATGACGTGGGGCAAAATCAGCCTATTAAAAGAGGTATGAGACAGGGATGTGTAATGTCTATAGATCTTTTTTTCCCCTATACAGTGAATAAATTTTCAGAAATGTAAAATATATAAATGGAAACATCACCATTGGAGAAAGAAACATCAATAACATTAGACGTGCAGATTACACAGTATTGATTGCAGACAATGAGCAGGATCTACAACAATTAGTAGATGCGGTTTTTACACACAGCGAACAGTTGGGGTTAAAATTAAATTGTAAATAGACACAGATTGTGGTCGTCACTAGGAAGATAGAAATACCACAATGCAATAAACAAATAAATGGTACTATTCTTCAACAAGTGAATAGGTACAATTATCTCGGCACAGTCATAACATCTGATGGGAGATGCCTTGAAGAGACTAGAACAAGAATCGTCATGGCGAAAGTAGCCTTTAGCGAGATGAAGAAAACCATACTAACCAATAAAAAGATGTCATTTGAATAGAGAAACAGAGTGTTGATGTGCTGAAGAAATGTGGTTTCTGAGGAGAATGCAATGTATACCATGGGTAGACAGAGAAACCAATGACCAAGTACTACAGGAAACAAATGAAAATCGTAAATTGATTAGAGAAATTAGACTTAGACAGTCACATTTTTATGGGGGAACTTTATGAGAAGAAATGAATTGGAGAACTTGGTGACAACTGGCAAGATCGAAAGGAACAGACCAAGGAGAAGACCGAGATATAATTACCTGGATGGCTTGGCCGAGACAGGACCACGGAGCTGATCGACGACTCTGGTTATCGAGTGAGATGACGAGTCATAGGCGCCCACGCTTTACGGCATGGCACATGATGGATTGATGGGTATATAAATATGTATCTGTGTGTGTGTGTGTGTGTGTGTGTGTGTGTGTGTGTGTGTGTGTTCGTGCGTGCGTGCATGCGTGTGTGATACCAGAACAAACTGAACATTAAAATGTGCATGTTTGTAGCGTTAAATAAAATAAAGAAAGGACACTAAATGTTCCCCTTTTCGCAGAATGTTATTACAATGGGGCATGTTACAAGCTTGGAGACACCCCCTACAATAACTGTTCAGTGTTGACCTGTCTCGAGTTTTCGAGGAGAGACCGAATAGGTTATAAAGCTATTTTGAAGAACACGGGTAAGTGAAATAAATGTGTATTTCTTTCACAATTTCATGCACCGCATAGGTCACAACAGTAAAAAAAAAAAAAAAAAATTATAAAATAACGAAGATACGAGATACTGGTGAATGAAACTGCAACTGGTAAAATCGCATCTAAACATCTGTTGCAGGAGTGTGCGACATTTGCAAAACAAGTGTTG
>OY992888.1:83461006-83631006 GCA_963921405.1 Cepaea hortensis
GTTATGATAGTGGACACTGACATGCCATGTTACATTCATTACCTAAGGCTGAGTCGGGGCAGTGTGTTGTGTTCGTTTGTAATATTTTAATATGATAACATGCGCTAGCCACTCGTCGCTATATAGGTATGTTACCCGATAGCTGTTACGTACAGATACGTCTTCCTCGACTGGTATCGGTGATCACATCTCACATTTTTACCATTTGGTTGACACATTTTTCTACTTTTTAATAGGGCTGGACTAGATATTTCTCTCTTTGGCTGATAATTTTACCATTTATAAGTCTGGACACTATATTCCTTCTTTGGCTGATATTTTTCCCCATTTGGCTAACATATTTTCCTACTTGGTCAATATTTTTTTTCCTATTTGGCTAACAAATATTAGCGGTTTTCATAAGTGTGGACGTGGTATTTCTGTATTTGGCTGACGTTTTTCACATTTGGGTAACACATTTTCCTACTTGACCTTGCTTTTCCCCATTTGGCTAACAAAGTTTTCTACTTTTCCTATGTTTGGGTGAGATATTTCTGTATTTGGTCTAACGTTTTCCCAATTTGCTTCAATTTTCCTACTTTTTATAAGTTTGGACGAGCTATTTCGCACTTTGAGTGATATTTTTCACATTTGGTTAACAAGGCTTCCTACTTTTCATAAGTTTGAACGATATATTTCGTTACCTATTCAATATTATTCTTCTTTGACTAATACATTTTCCTAGTTGGTCAATATCTTTCCCGTTTGGTTAACAATTTTCCTACGTTTTATACATTTGATTGAGCTATTTCTGTATTTGGCCGACACTTTTCCCATTTGGCTAACATAATTTTCTTACTTGACCTAGGTTTTTTTTTCACTTTGGCTAACAAAGTTTCCTACTTTTCATAAGTTTGGGTGAGATATTTCTGTATTTTTCCTAACTTTTTCCCATTTGGCCGACAATTTTCCTACTTGTTATAGGTTGGGGGAGGATATTTCTCTCTTTGGGTGATATTTTTCACATTTGGTTAACAAAGCTTCCTACTTTTCATAAGTTTGAACGATATATTTCGTTACTTGTTCAATATTATTCCTCTTTGACTAATACATTTTTCTAGTTGGTTAATATCTTTCCCGTTTGGTTAACAATTTTCCTACTTGTTATACGTTTGGATGAGGTATTTCTGTGTTTATCCGACATTTTTCGCATTTGGCTAACATAATTTCCCTACTTGTTGTAGGTTTTTCCACTTTGGTTAACAAAGTATCCTACTTTTCATAAGTTTGGGTGAGATATTTCTGTATTTGGCCTAACTTTTCCCAATCTGGTTGACAATTTTCCTACTTTTCATAAGTTTCGCTGATCTATTTTAAGTTTATTTGAAATATTTCTCTCTGGACAATATTTCTTCACATTCGGTTAACAATGTTTCCTACTTTTCATAAGTTTGGCTAAGATATTTATAAGTTTGACCGCTATTTTTTCCCCTTTTGGGTAACATATTTTCTTATTTGAATGTTGAAGTTGTACATAGAAGCTGTAGTTTTGTCTGGCTGTGAAGTGTGGTACTGAGTAGACAAGTTTGAGAACAAATATTGGTCTTGGAAATGGGTTTCTGGGGAATAAAACAAAGACCCGTATAGACACAAGGGGGGGGGGGTGAAAGAGAGAGATATTAGATTTTGATTTACCGATCTGAAATCGTATGATGTTAGTGTACGAGCACTTATCTAGCTAAGCATCCACACACCCACCCCTTAACATCTAATTTCACTAAGCCAAACCACTACAACCAATAATACAGGTCATCTGTACTTTTAAAAGGTTTTCATTTGTACCCGTATGCTAATAGTTTTTATACCACTCACCCTCTACATATCACTAATAACCACTATCCGCCCCCTGACAACGAATAACACTATCCCGTACCCACTACAACCACTAATACCGACCATCTTTACTTTTTAAGATTTTCATTTATAACCCGTATGATAATACTGTATATACCACTTCGACCCTCTAACTAGCATTACTAACCTCTACCCACTCTTTATCAACGAATGACACCAAGCCATACCCACAGCAACCAATATTACCGGCCACCTTTACATTTTAATGTTTTCATTTTTAATCGTATGATGATAGTATATAGGCCATTACATCCCTCAATAGATCACTAATAACTGGTATCCACCGCTTATCACCGAGCTTCACTAAGCCATACCCACAGCAATCGAGTTTCACTAAGCCATACCCATTACATCCAATAATACCGGCCATCATTACATTTTAAGGTTTTTCATTTGTAACCGTATGTTGATAGTGTATAGGTCAATACATCCCTATACAGATCACTAATAGTCGCTACCCACCCCTTACCAACGAATTTCACTAAGCCATACCGAAGACAATCAATAATATGGACCATCTTTACTTTTTAATGTTTTCATTTGTAACCCGTATGTTGACAGTGTATTGGTCACTATGACCCTCTACGGATCACTACTAGCCGCTACCCACCCCTTAACAATAAATTTCACTAAGCTATACCCGCTAAAATCATTAATATCGGTCATCTTTACTTTTTAAGGTTTTCATTTTTAACCCGTATGATGATAGTAAAAACGCCAAGGTGACCCTCTACAGACCACTAATAACCACTACCCACCCCTTACCAACGAATTTCACTAATCTATACCCGCTAAAATCATTAATATCGGCCATCTTTACTTTTTAATGTTTTCATTTGTAACCCGTATGTTGATAGTAAAAACGCCACGGTGACCCTCTACAGACCACTAAACACCACTACCCACCCCTTACCAACGAATTTCACTAAGCTATACCCGCTAAAATCATTAATATCGGCCATTTTTACTTTTTAAGGTTTTCATTTGTAACCCTATGTTGATAGTAAAAACGCCACGGTGACCCTCTACAGACCACTAAACACCACTACCCACCCCTTACCAACGAATTTCACTAAGCTATATCCGCTGCAATCAATATTATCGGCCATTTTTACTTTTTAAGGTTTTCATTTGTAATTGTGTGATGAAAGTGTATAGGCCACTACGACACTCTACAAAGCACTAACAGCCGCTACCCACCCCTCACCAACGAATTTCACTAAGCTATACCCTCTAAAATCAATAATATCGATCATCTGTACATTTTAAGGTTTTCATTTGTAACCCTGTGATGATAGTGCTTAAACCCGAACCGCCTAGCCTCACCCCACGCGCCCACCCCCTCGCTACCACCCCGCACCCCGTCGTTATTTATTTTTATTTTTATTTATTTTATTTTATTTTTTAATAATTAGTTAAAATTTTTATACACCCACTCAATAGTTATCTGCCCTTAGAAACATAAAATCTTAGAATTATCACCCTTAGATATGACGTGGATATCACCCCTTACACCACCCAACTACATGACCGAGGGGGAGTGAAAATCAGCCGAGGTCAAGCTCAGTCTGGATTAATCCGGCAAATGAGAACCGAAACGTGCAAACCTAACTACTCTCCTCCTTGATGCTAGCACTCCCTATGCTGTTGTTCTACATGTCTGCTAGTTTCTCCAGCTTTTTGTCGGTACACCTATTGATGTCGTCGTATCTTAAGCCATCAGGCACTGGGGCGCTGTTTTTTAATCGTCGAAGCACAGCCTTGATTTCTTTCACAGTCACTGTGTTCATCAGAAGTGTTCTGGGCCTTGCACCTGTCTGAGATGACCTCCTTGGCAACATTTCGGCCTCCCATGTCTGTCTGGTTGCTCTGCTCTAGATAGCGGTCAAAGAGGGCTTTGCCCGTGTCCTCGTCAGTCCTCTGCGAGATAACGTCAGCACCTTGGAAGTTAGAAATGCTCTTATTCTTGGCTACCCCACTCATGCTTTTATGTAGTGGCCATAACAATTTCAGTGACGTGTCTGTGCTTACACTTTGACACACCTCTGCCCATTTTTCGCTTTTAACCACCTTGACCAGTTTTTTGTCTTTTTTAATAGCTTACTTTTGTGTACATCTCTCTTTCTAAGTGCATGCAGGGACTAGGATGGCCAGCTCTGTTCTTCGTGGCATTTTGCCATCTCCTTACAGCACTACGCATATCCACTTAAGCCTTCTCCACCTCAAAATTCCACCAAGGTGGCTGCTCTCAGCTTTATTTCCTGCCCTGAAGCTTTCTGTGCTTTGTCACGTCTTATTTTACTCACCACATCTTGCCCTGTACTGTCATACTGGAACGTTCTGACCGTTAGCTTGTGCTGCCTGGTTCTGACTTTCTCCACCAATATGCTGCAAGGGTGGTGGTCGCTGCCGTGGTGTCCTAGGACACCCCATCTACACACTGTAGTGAGTGAAGGCGAAACCAGCGCCAGATCAATAGCACTGTCTTCATCGCCTGGACGGCTTGCTGTCACTGTGACACAAACTAGGTCAATGGTTTCAAGTGTTGTCTCGAGCTCCTCCCCCTGTGTGTTGGAGGAAATGTTTCTGTGACAGAGAGAAAAGAAGGAGGAGAAGAGAGAGAGGGAGGGAAGAGAGATGGAGAAGAAGAAAGAAGAGGATGAGGGGGAAATGATATAAATAGTGTGAAGCCTAAAAGTTCGTTCCTCAGTCGAACTCTGCCTACTACGCACTACCTTTGATAATAAGGAAAGATGAAGAGAGAGGGAAGGAGGTGATAGAGATGAAAGGAAGGGATAGGAAAGATTTAAGTTCGTGTCTCCGCGTGAGAACAACAGTTAATTGTATTATTGCACCATCAATGTCTCGCGGTGTATTGAGATTATAGGAGAGATGTGCAGCCCACATCACAATGTCTCTAAACTACTCTAATCTACACAATCTCAGACTGACAAGTCGAAATAAAAGGCAACTCAAACATATATTTATTTCCTTCTGAACAGTAACATAGTGACAATCTACAACATAATCGCATCGAGTAAGCAGTACATACATTGCAGACACATAATGCATAACAAACTCTAACAATACAATGCTTCATTACCTCACAAGGGAGAGATAGATAGTATAACAGCCTATGCAACTGGATGTTAGGGGAATGCCACCTATGTACACCTACTAACCGCATCGAGCAAAGAACTAAAGCTTTGATTTCCACCGGCCCTTTGTCTATCTCGCAGTAACCGTTCTGCAGGCCTATAAGTGGCCCATTTACTTAGTCCGAATACCCAGGGGTCATTTCGTTCAGATGAATATCTGTTTATTCATATATGCCCGGTATGCTTGGGTATCTCCAGTTTACTCAGGCAATGCCTGAAACATTATAAAACAATACCCGTGAGTGTTATGTAAGAATAAACCTTAGTCTTTCACTACCTACAAATTTCCTTAACATCTATCGCTTCTTTATCTATACTAGTATTAGTATATCTTAGCCATAACATAAATTAAGAACAGTATTGTAAACACAGACATCTACCGCCTACATATATTTAACTAACATTATTATCGCCTATTTCCCGACGCGCCGCCTACAGCCAACATTAAGTATTTAACCATTTAAATATTGAGCACAACCCACTACTGGCAATGGCGATCACTTTCTGGTATGAACCTAAGGCCTATCCACGTCAATATGGAAGCACTATACTCGAGTTTCGCCCTCATTTGTGCTCGTCAGTAGTGCATATCCCTGACCGGATCCGGAAACATTCCCGGATCACGCGTGTGAAGCGGGTGTGTAACCACGTGGCACACACTGGACACACCAAATTATCACAACAGAATATCACAACGCTACCCATCGTTGGCTTTTAACCATTTACCCGGATATCGTGTAGATTTGAACTCGCTGCCTGTACCCCGCAAGGCCAGCCTTTCGCCACCTTAATTACACAGCAGCAGAAGCGCGACCTCCTTTCACCCCTGTTTGGTCGGACAAAAGACACGCATTCCTTTCCATTTTCCATACCGCTCCGTCCCCGGCGGGTATTGTCCTCCGGTCTCATTGTTTGGGTTGGCCGAGTGATCGCTAGTGCCTTCATACTTTCCTCTGTATTTGGTCACCGTGTTTATATTCTTGTAGTACGTTTTTCGTTCCGTAATCACATGTTGCACTCGCCTAGTTCTCATTAATCTTGTAGTCTAATTGCTTAGTTTACATGCACATATATAGTTTATCTACACTCTGCTTATCTAACCGATTAATTTGACTTCCATCACTCTATTTCAGCCAGTTAGATATAGGTCATTTGCAGGACATCGCATTCAGTCCTGTTCCTTGATCGACTGCTCAGAATTATTTGGTAAGCTTACCTACGGTAGTTTGCTATAGCTCTCTAAACTAAGATACCTGATTATCATATTCACCTATACTAATTAGGTCTAAGTCTTACGTCCCGTTGTCCGTCTGGGTTTCATTTGTCTATGCCCAATCAATCACTTGTCGTGGATCCCACTTGACCGTTCCGTCCTATCTGACTTTTAGTCTTCTGCGTGGTTCCAACCGCAGTGTCTCTGGCTATTGTCGTCCTATCTGACGTTTAGCCATTTACTGCAACTAATGAGCGGTCTCCCTAGCGGGCGGTCCTCTTAACTTAAGTGGCTTTCTTGAACTTAGCGACCCTCGGACTCTGCGTGTCTTTGCCTTCTTTGGCTTATCTGCCTTGGGTAGGTTCCGTTTACAGATCATTAGTCGTTCTATCTCCTATTAGTGATTCAGACGAGTTCAAGCATGGGCGCTTGTCCGTCTTCCTTCACTACCTCCTCCTCCAGATACTACACAGACTTGGGCACGGATTAGCCACAATTTCTGAAGTCCTGTTACTATGTTCCTTGGGTTGCCCCAAAAGGGTCCAGACCCCCGCAGATCCCGGAGTCCACTCTCAACTGTCCTCTCTCCTGTTCGACACTCCTTCAACTGACTGGATCCCAAAGTATATATAACTTCTACCCGTGCTGTTGCTGTCCCGCGGCCTTGTCTTTCCCTAACACCGCGCGGGGAAACTCTCCTATCAGCATACAACACACAGCTGGGCTGATCTGCATGTTTAATTTGCATCTTATTGTTAATCTAACTCCCTTCACCCTGCAACGACCTTGTTTTTGAGTTCATAGTCCTTGTTTGAGATCATGCTCCTTTAAGTAGATTTCTCAGCTCAAGCACGTTCCCACTGCCGTAAATTATGCCAGCCTACGATACCTGCTTTTGTTTCTAGACAGTCCAAGATTAAACCTGAACTGTTTGTAAATATAAATTCCACTTCCCCCAAGGTTCACCATTGTCCACCTGACAGCTCGAACCCAAAGTATGCATTACATCTGGCATTCCCCTACCCTGAGAAAGCTACAGAACAACGAAAGTTGAGGTAGAGTTTTAGGAAACCGAAACAAATCGGGTTCAGAGCTTGAACTTTCAAACTGTTTTAAAAATATCTTGGCCGATGAACTAAGGTAATTCCAAATTCCAAATTGGTTTCGGTGGCATCACTATCTAGTGCCTTATTATCCCATATTGTGACGCATCAGGCGTTCACATTTCCCCATCATCTGCCTTTAGCTTTGAAATCACCACAGAAAATAACATTTCTCTCGTAACCTAATATGTCACTTAAGCACTGCCACTTCTGGGAATCCATACTCGCGTTGCGGGTATAAACATTAACCAACACGAATGGTAGACAGGATTGAACTCTTACCACCTGTATTTGTATATCGTCACTGTCATTGGTGGACATGTCTGACGCCACCAAGCTGTCGCATGAATCGCCATTCCCAGATGTCGTCTCTTGTAGAAACATTTGAAACCGGCAATTCGGAGTAGCTGATAGCCCAGTCTCGTCTCCTGGAGCGATACAATGTCATTCCTGTATACCAGGGTTTCTAGAATAGAGCCCCGTTGTTTTACGCTGTCGCAGTTCCAATACAGAATACGGAAATTCCTGAGGCCAGACGGTGTCACTTGGGTCTAAAACCTCTTAAACCAACACGCTTACCTTGTCGTTTTCGGCCTGCCTGGTGCCCACGTCGCCTCGTTAGGTTGACTGCCAACCGCTCGGAGAACACACGTTGTTCTGCCATGTTGAAATACCGAAAACCACAGAAATCACACATACTGCTAAAAATTCACTCAAGTAATCCACTTACAGGCACTAACTATGATCTGTGTACAAGCGAAATGACAAGGAAATAAAAATAAAATTGAACATAGAAGTACAGTACATATTTTATCTTTGTCTAATCTAGAGATCCTATTTCAAGATATGGATGATCAATTGGAAATTTTGAATAATTTAATCAGTTTGGCTACAGAAACAACTATTCCAAAATTAAATAAGGTGGCTGGTAAATAATAGATGACTGAAGAAATGTTAAAACTAATGGAAACAAACAGTCTCAACAAATATAATCCTGCCAATATGAAGAAATTCACAGACAAGTTAGAATATTATGCAAGGAGGCAAAGGAAGTAAGGCTTGAGAAAAATTGCATAGAAAATGAAAAAAAAAAAGCACACACACATACACATAAACACACACACACACACACACACACACACACATACATACATACACACACACACACACACACACACACACACACACACACACACACACACACACACACACACACACACAAAGGTGAAAATTCAAAATCAGTGCACGAGAGAATTCAGGAGCTTACTTATAAAAAAGAACAAGTACATCACAGGCTTTCTAAAAGTTAAAGATGGCAAACTTATAATAGAAAAAGATCAGATACTACATGTATGGTCATATTATGTTTAACTTTTATAATGATAACAAAGATGAACAGTACGATATTCTATTTAATAATGAAGGACCGGCAATTTTGAAGATAGAGGTTCGGAATGTTCTTAAACACATGAAAACTAGCAAGGCCCCTGGTCCAAATAACATCACAACATAAATTAGTAATGCTTTAGAAGAATATTAAATATATCAATTCACCAGACTGCTGAACACATTATATGATACCGGAAAATACCTTCTGAATTTTGTAATTCTATATTTATTACAATCTCAAAGAAATCAGGAGCCTTGGAATGTGATCAACATAGAACCATTAGTATACTGAGTCACAACACGAAGATTTTACTACGAATTAACATGCAAAGACTGAGGAAGGAAATGCAACCTGAAATAGGGGAAGAACAATGTGAGTTTGTAGAAGGAAAGGGTACAGTAAATGCTGTGTTTATGCTGCGAACAGTTATTGAATGTGCTATAGAAGTAAACACGGATATACATCTTTGCTTTATTGACTGCTCGTCACTAGGAAGAAGGAAATACCACAATGTAATATGCAAGTAATTGGGAATACTCTTCAACAAGTGAATCGGTACAGTTATCTCGGAACAGTCATAACATCTGATGAGAGATACCGTGAAGAGATTAGAACAAGAATCGCGATGGCGAAAGAAGCCTTTAGCAAGATGAAAAACATACTGACCAATAAAAAGATGTAAATTGAAACGAGAAAAACAGTGTTGAGGTGCTACATAGAACCTGTACTTTTGTATGGAATAGAAACTTGGGCAATGAGCAGTCAAGCTGAAAAACATCTGATGGCTGTAGAAATATGGAGGAGAATGCGATGTATACCATGGATAGACAGAAAAACCAATGACCAATAGTAAATTGATTAGAGAAAAATGATGTAGACAGTCACAATGTTTTGGGCACGTTGTGAGAGAAATGAATTGGAGAACTTGGTGACAACTGGCAACATCGAGGGGAACAGACCAAGGGGAAGACCGAGAAGTAAATAACTGGATGCCTTGGTCATATGGCATGGTCAAGACAGGAACACTTAGCTGATCCACGATTCTGGTGATCGATTGAGATGACGAGTCATGACCGCCCACGCTTTCCGGTATGGCACATGATGGATGGATAGATATATAAATATGTATGTGTGTGAGTGTGTGTGTTTGTGTGTATGTGTGTATATGTGTGTCTGTGTGTGTGTGCATATGTTTGTGAAATCAGAACACAATGAATATTAAAATGTGGATGGTTGTAGCATAAAACAAAATAAAGAATGGACGCTAAACAGTTCCCTTGTCGCAGGATGTGATTACGATGGGGTATGTTACAAGTTTGGAGACACCCCCTTCAATAACTGTTCAGTGTTGACCTGTCCCAACGTTTCGAGGGGAGATGAAATAGCTTTTAAAGCTATTTTGAAGACAACGGGTAAGTGAAATGTGCATCTCTTTCACACGTTCAGACAACGCATAGATCACAAGACACACAAAGAAACCTATAAAATAACGAAGATACGAGATACTGGTGAATAAAACTGTAGAACTCGTAAAATCGCATCTAAACATCTGTTGCAGGAGTGTGCGACATTTGCAAAACAAGTGTTGATAACTAGGTCAATACTCAATTGATTTAAGGCAAGGAGTAATGTAGATATCAACAATCGTATGTTGACTGCACCTTTCTTGACGGACATCATGCATCCATATTGACGTCTGAATCAGAAAAGAAGGATGAAAAACATATAAAGAAGAAGAAGAAGAAGAAGAAGAAGAAGAAGAAGAAGAAGAAGAAGAAGAAGAAGAAGAAGAAGAAGAAGAAGAAGAAGAAGAAGAAGAAGAAGAAGAAGAAGAGGAAGAAGAAGAAGAAGAAGAAGAAGAAGAAGAAGAAGAAGAAGAAGAAGAAGAAGAAGAAGAACAACAACAACAACAACAGCAGCAGCAACAACAACAACAACAGCAACAGCAACATCAACATCAACAACAGCAACAATTGTGTGAGTATATTATCACGATAGTTCCATTATGATAGTTCCAAGGCATAACATTAAACCGATTTTTCACCTCCTTCATTTTCTCGCTGTCATCTAAAAACCTCCGTCCTCGCAACTATTCTTTTCAGATTCCAAACATATGCAAGTTGGATGGAGCCAAGTCCGGACAGCATGCTACATTTTTCAAGACCACACATGTTTAGTTTATGTTGTGTATATATTGCATGCTCAGCAGTATGGGGGCAGGCGTTGTCGCAAATCCACAGTGCCCTTTTTTAGCGAAGTATCGCGCCTTTTAGTTTACTCATTGATTTTTTTTTCCCCCTGTGAAAACGGGCGGTTCCACTGCATTGCCTGGGTATTACTCACTAGCTCGTAATGACACACCCATGACTCGTCTCATGGACGTGTGTATCTACTTCTCAAACATGGCAGTAAACATGCTCCTGAAAATCGTCTGCCGTGTACGGTTGAGATCATATGTTGTCTTTGGGTCTATATGCAACAGTTTCCCACATCGGAGTTTATCGTGGAGAACTGTGTGCGCAGCAAGTATGACTGTGTCTCGTGTTGTAATCCACGGCTATATTATTAATAGTGAGTTGTCGCCTGTTGTCATTGACTATACGGTCGATCTGGTGCTTCACTGCGTCATTTGCCAAACTTGTCTTCCACTACGCGGCTTATCAATGATGTGGAATAGAGAGAAAAAGCAGCGGCTGCAGCAGGATATAACAATATGAAATGGAAACAAATAGGTATTTTAAACTCCTGCGAGAAAAAACGAACTAAACATCAACAAACGTTGCACATACCTTACAAGGAGATCCACGTGTCGCGAAATACAGGTGAAAAATCCGAAATCAGAAGCACAAAAATGAATAATAAAATAAGATAAAATACACACTAACGCATACAATACGACACACAGCCGTTTCGATTCTCAGAATCTTTGTCAATGACAACACAGCTAACAACGAGATACAGCAAACGAAAGACCACAATACACTAACACACGATCTATAACTTAGCCATGTGAGGCCGGAAAGGTGACTTGGCCAGCTGAATTAAAAATGGGTTGCCAAAAAGGATTTGAGTAGCCAAATATATGTGAACACTCTGCTGTGAAAATATAGGAAAGTGAGGACAATTAAGTCTAGATATGGGGGGGGGGGGGGGGGGGGGGACAGCATAGTAATAGATAGTGTGAACAATTGGGAAAGATGCCACAGTTATACTGTAGCATCCACAACCGTATTAATTCCGGCTGGGTGGATGCATCCCAGATTGTTGATTAGTTGGCATTCAATTTTAAGTCTGACGCCGCTATTGGAGAAGCAAGATTTTAATGCGGTGACACATGCATCGTCGGCTCCATTATGGTTGGAGGAATTGAAATGGTTTGGGACAGGTTTGTCAGCGCCCTGATTGATGTCCCTGAGGTGTTCCCTGAAACGATCCGCAAGACGTCTGCCCGTTTGGCCAATGTATTTCATGTCACATCGTTTGCAGATGATAACATAAATCAGATTGCGGGATGTGCAAGTGAAAGAATCTTTCAAGGTGAAGGTACTTCGGGGAAATGCAATCTCTGGTGTCTGAACAACGTATGGGCATGTCAGACAGTTCCTACGATGGCATTCGAATGTGCCCACGGATGAAGTAACCGTGGGGAGGCGACTATGCACAAGGTGGTCTCTGAGGCTCTGGTTGCGGCGGAAAATTACACTGGGGCCATTGGAGAATACCTCACGAGTGGTAGGATCGGATTCCAAGATGGACCAGTGTCTCAGGAAAATGTGCTTGATGGCATAGGCATGTGGGTGGAAGGTGAGGATAAGCTTGGGTTCATTGTTCGGAGGTCGCGTATGCTTGGCGAGGGACATTTCCCGCGAGACCTGGGTTATGCGACAGAAAGCTGTCGACAAGACGTCCTCTTGGTAGGACCGTCTGCGGAAAAAGTCCAGCATTTCGTGGGATCTCTCGAGGAAGTCATTATCGTCCTGACAGATACGACGAAGGCGGAGTAGCTGGGAATATGGGATGGAATCTTTGCAGCTTTTGGGGTGGGATGAGCTGTACAGGAGGAAACCGTGAGCATCAGTAGGTTTATAGTACACGGAGGTCGTCAGGCCTGTAGGGTTTAACTTGATGGTGGTGTCAAGGAAATTGACAGAGGTCGCGCCATTTTGGAAGACGTATCCAACTTCCACAGACGACTCCGCCTCAAGTACCACCACAGAGACAAGCCTGTCCTCAGTCCCACCCCACAGCTTCCTGAGATTTTTCCATCTTTAACCAAATCCCGTTCCACATGGACCCCACCCTCCGTAGCTCCCAACGCGCTTGACCTCTACATAGCTAACACACTCCATGAGATCAAGCAACTTTCTTTCCCTCGCTTGAAACGCTCCAACCTATCCCCGCCCGAATGGCGTGCCCTGTCTCAACTACAGCGCAGACAGGACATATATATGTCGAGGAAGTCATGTCTCAACTCAATAAACCTGATAATTATTCACCCTGCACCGAAGACCCCACTCTCTCCTATAACCGGAAGATTCAAAATACCATCAAACAGCTCATACGTGAGGATGCCTTACAACCCAGTGCCACTTCACTTCACATCCATGACTCTGACTTGGGCAAACCCACCCTCTACATGCTGCCCAAAATACATAAACTCAAAAATCCTGGACGTCCGATAGTTTCCGCCTGCTCATGCCCGACTGAACTGATCTCAGCGTTTCTTGACAGGGTTTTCCAACCTCTAGTTGCGAATCTCCCGTCATACATCAAGGATACAACGCATGCGTTACTTTCATTCAACTCTCTCCAACTGACTCCTGGGAACACATACATACTATTCCTAATGGATGTATGTTCCCTCTATACCTCCATTCCTCACGCCGATGGCCTCAAGGCGCTACAGTTCTTTCTGGATCAACGCACAGATCAAGCCATCCCTACACGTACACTTGTGAGACTCGCTGAATTGGTCCTCACAAATAATTCCTTTGAGTTCAATGGCCACTACTTTGAACAAATCAGCGGTGTCGCCATGGGCACTAAAATGGGACCCAGCTACGCATGTGTATTTATGGGACATCTGGAACACCAGATTGAACTTAGCTATGATGGTCTTCTCCCTTCTTTTTACCGACGCTACATCGATGACGGCATAGGTCTCACTGACATGTCAGAGGCGGAACTGAACCGTTTCATTAATTATGTCAATAACTTCCATCCATCGATCAAATTTACCTCAGAAATTTCTACCACCTCTGTCAATTTCCTTGACATCACCATCAAGTTAAACCCTACAGGCCTGACGACCTCCGTGTACTATAAACCTACTGATGCTCACGATTTCCTCCTGTACAGCTCATCCCACCCCAAAAGCTGCAAAGATTCCATCCCATATTCCCAGTTACTCCGCCTTCGTCGTATCTGTCAGGACGATAATGACTTCCTCGAGAGAGCCCACAAAATGCTGGATTTTTTCCGCAGACGGTCCTACCCAGAGGACGTCTTGTCGACAGCTTTCTGTCGCATAACCCAGGTCTCGCGGGAAATGTCCCTCGCCAAGCATACGCGACCTCCGAACAATGAACCCAAGCTTATCCTCACCTTCCATCCACATGCCTATGCCACCAAGAACATTTTCCTGAGACACTGGTCCATCTTGGAATCCGATCCTACCACTCGTGAGGTATTCTCCAATGGCCCCAGGGTAATTTTCCGCCGTAACCAGAGCCTCAGATACCACCTTGTGCATAGTCGCCTCCCCACGGTTACTTCATCCGTGGGCACATTCGAATGCCATCGTAGGATCTTTCTGACATGCCCATACGTTGTTCAGACACCAGAGATTGCATTTCCCCGAAGTGCTTTCACCTTGAAAGATTCTTTCACTTGCACATCCCGCAATCTGATTTATGTTATCATCTGCAAACGATGTGACATGAAATACATTGGCCAAACGGGCAGACGTCTTGCGGATCGTTTCAGGGAACACCTCAGGGACATCAATCAGGGCGCTGACAAACCTGTCCCCAACCATTTCAATTCCTCCAACCATAATGGAGCCGACGATGCATGTGTTACCGCATTAAAACCTTGCTTCTCCAATAGCGGCGTCAGACTTAAAATTGAATGCCAACTAATCAACAATCTGGGATGCATCCACCCAGCCGGAATTAATACGGTTGTGGATGCTACAGTATAACTGTGGCATCTTCCCCAATTGTTCACACTATCTATTACTATGCTGTTTCCCCCCCCCCCCCCATATCTAGACTTAATTGTCCTCACTTTCCTATATTATCATAGCAGACTGTTCACATATTTTTGGCTACTCAAATCCTTTTTGGCAACCCATTTTTAATTCAGCTGGCCAAGTCACCTTTCCGGCCTCACATGGCTAAGTTATAGATCGTGTGTTAGTGTATTGTGGTCTTTCGTTTGCTATATCTCGTTGTTAGCTGTGTTGTCATTGACAAAGATTCTGAGAATCGAAACGTCTGTGTGTCGTATTGTATGCGTTAGTGTGTATTTTATCTTATTTTATTATTCATTTTTGTGCTTCTTATTTCGGATTTTTCACCTGTATTCCGCGACACGTGATCTCCTTGTAAGGTATGTGCAACGTTTGTTGATGTTTAGTTCGTTTTTTCTCGCAGGAGTTTAAAATACCTATTTGTTTCCATTTCATATAATCAATGATGGTTTACCTTCCATTTTTTAATTCTCTCCCCCCCCCCCCATCCCTTTTCACCCACACACTGTCTATTGCGTCACACTGCCGTGACCACAATGGGCGAAAATTTGCATGGATATTTCGCAAAGTATCACACACCCTGAATGGAAAAAAAAGCATATTCTCGTTGTCTTTGTTTATATGCAAGACATTCATTTAACAGTGTATTCTTTTCCCTATGTGAATGTAACAGGCAAAATAGTTAATTGATGTGTGAAGGATGAGTGACTGGAAGGGCCGAATTTAAGTCGGGCCTGCGTGTCCAATTTGTGACCTTTAAATATTTTCAAAGTTTGTTCCTTCGATCGTTCGTTCGTTCCATTGTGTAAGACGAGAGTATAACAATGCAATGAGTCGAATTGGAGCTCATGGCATGTTGAAAGATGATCACGCGGAAGGACGTGACAATCGTGGGTTTGACCCGCGTGGCGCACGCCGAGGTTGTCACCGGAGCAAGAGATGTTATTTTGCGATGGCTACAAGGGCATTCAAGGCTGTGGTTTCGTTTAGTGCGGACCACGTATTGAATAGAGTTATGGCCAAAACTGAGCAACTATTTTAGTATAGTTGATGTGTAGAAATGTGGTGTAGATTTGTGATACAGAGTTGCATAATTGTGTGTCCAATAGCGAGTAAACACTGTAAATCGTTTTGAGCAATACTGACTGGCAAAGCTGACTGGATCCCAAAGTATATATAACTTCTACCCGTGCTGTCGCTGTCCCGCGGCCTTGTCTTTCCCAACACCGCGTGGGGAAACTCTCCAATCAGCATACAGCACGCAGCTGGGCTGATCTGCATGTTTAGTTTGCATCTTATTCTTAATCTAACTCCCTTCACCCTGCAACGACATTGTTTTTGATTTCATAGTCCTTGTTTGAGCTCATGCTCCTTTAAGTAGATTTCTCAACTCAAGCACGTTCCCACTGCCGTAAATTATGCCAGCCTACGATACCTGCTTTTGTTTCTAGACAGCCCAAGATTAAACCTGAACTGTTTGTAACTGTCGTGTCCTCCTTTAAAGTGTCGTCCCTGGAGTGAGGAGAGTCGACACCCACATTATAATATTTTTTCCCTTATCAATATCCTGGAGAATCCACCAGCTTCCGTCCAACACACTCCATCAGCCCATGGACACCTTTTCCTATCACTCTCTCACTGTCGTACTATGCCCCCTCACATACTTCCCCAATGCAACATACTCAACAACTCTTGCTTCTAAAAATTAACAAAGATTAATTTATTAAAAGAAAAGTGTAACGTATATGAGACGTGTATGCGAAGAAAATGTGTGTCGTGTATTATAACATAAATGTATGTGTCAGCCCTCAAAGTTCAGGATCATAGTGTACACATCATGGCAAGGATTACACGACATCACACGAGTCAGTACACTAGACCTCACCGAAGTCGTATCCTTCTCTCCAGACATGTCCTCCTCCAGGAACTCTGATGACCATGAGATCTGAATCCCATGTAAATATATAATCCGTGGAAAAAACTATTATTGTTCCTAACGCAACTGTTCCTAATAGTTTATAGAAACTCCGGCTTCAAAATTCCGGCGCGGTGAAACAAACATGGAACACTGTCATATGAACAGGACTTTTTGTCTCTTGCTAAATGTTCTCTAGTTCTCACTATTAAACAGTTATTGTCTATACTCCAATAGAGTCCTTTATTTTTGTTCTAGTCATAAGTGAACTGAATATCCATCACGACTGGTGTGTGAAAACTGGTATGACCTAAACTCATTCGGTATTTATCCTGTAGGATACATACACCATTCAGCTCCACTGAGCAATGTTGATCATCTTCCTCTAGCATAAGCTCTTTTATAAAGTTGCTGGCCAATCTTCCTGCGCCAAACGTTCTCCGGGATCGGATTGTTCCTTGGTTCCGTGTTCTTCATTCCAACCAGAGGAACCTGTAACATAAATCATATAACCGGTGATAGCCTCCCCGTCACTGATCTCTATTAGATGTTCGTGGCCATCGGCCTCGCTCAGAAAATATAATAAACCTACTCTGTCATGGACAGATGACTGAACACATAGGTTATCATCAGGCCAAGACAAGAAAAAAAAATCAACAAACAGAATGCGGAACACCGCCCACCAGGGACACCTACGGGAATATCCCAATTATCCCTCATTACTAAATTCTCAACTAGTAAAGCTTATCAACACTTCACTAATCTATTTTCAACTAACAGAGCCAAGTATCACTTCCCTACTCTAGCTAGTTTTCCACTAACAGTGCTAATCATCACACTTTAGTTTTAACAAGGCTACAGCCTATATTAATTAGAACTAATTATAATAGGTTCTACCTTAGGCAACACTGCAGTTAGATCAAATTACATCCACTCTTGCCATGACAGGCACGTGTAAAATTAAATTAACTCAATTCGCACACGGTAGACATTTTCCAATCGAACCACAGTGCCGAAGCACGTCCACTAAAATCCAAGGTTTGAGTTCAACTGTCCTCTCCAATCATGGTTTTCTGGCAAACCCCTAAACTTGGTCACGTGACATGGTTGATGTCCTGCAGGTGTTATTTGGGCATATCAACGATTGTCAAGAATCTATTTTCCCTGGATAGTCACTGTCAAAGTTGTCATCAGTTGTTTTGACATCCCCAACAACCTAACGAGTTACTGTATGATCCCAACAACAGTTTACCCCAACAAGCTGCCAATCTTTTTGCTGTCCGGAACTATAAATTGACAGATGGACTGTTTTCTTCCGAGCTGAGTACTTCCGCTTCCAATCCGACTTGTTTATAATCTGTCAAAGCGATGTATGATTCAGCTCATTCACTTCCCCTACACATCTGCAACTGTTAATTTTGCCCGACATGTGATGGTCGACATCCGATTGCCACCATGATCCCACGGGTTCCATCTGTATTCGAATGTTGACACTCTGTCCACCAGATGTAAACACGTCCCGCTATTAATATTGTCCTGGGATTTTGACATCCGAGTTGTTTTTTCTGTTAGTAAAATAGTTGTCGCTGGCAGATAGTCCGTTTAATCAGAAAGCCTCTATAATAATCAACTGGTTAAACACAAGGTTTTATTTTGTGACATAGGCCCCCTCTTAAGAGAGTAGTCCATCTCACTCTTCTCCACCGTGAGTTTAATCCAGATGATTCATTCTTCTTCTTCAGGAGCTGGGTGTCTTGACAAGAAATCCGCTCCAACATTTTCCTTCCCAGGAATGTACTCCACTGTGAGATTATATGGTTGAAGTAACAACGACCACCGCATCAAACGGGCGTTGAGCTTCCGAGAAGTAGCCAGGAACATCAGGGGTTGATGATCCGACTGGACTCGAAACTTAACTCCATACAAATATGGCTGGAATTTTTGCACTGCCCATACGAGAGACAATCACTTTCTCTTTCGACAGTTGAATAATTCCTCTCCGCCTGTAGAAGTTTCTTACTTGCGTATGCTACAGGTATCAAAACCGAAGCATCGTCTTTTCCTTCCTGTAACAAAGCTGCCCCAATCCCAATCCCACTCGCATCTGTTCTCAACACAAATGGTTTGGAAAGGTCAGGGTGATGTAATACAGGTTTGCTGACCAAGGCCTCCTTTAACTGACTATAGGCCTTCTCACATTCTGGTGTCCAAATGATTTGTTCCGGGAATCCCCTTTTCAAGGTTTCCGTCAATGGAGCTCCCAGTTCAGTGAAATGTGGGATAAATTTGTGGTAGAACCCACACAACGAGAGAAAAGATCGCACATCCTTCTTCGTTTTTGGCCTTGGTGCATTTCTGATTTTCTCCAGTTTCTTCTCTTCTGGGACAATGTGTCCTGGAGTGATGGTGTGACCTAGAAATTCCAGAGTCTGATAACCAATCATGCACTTGGTTGGACAAGCAGTAAGCCCTGTTTCCTTGAGTCTATTAAACACTCTCTCCGAAGATTGTAAGTGGTCCTCCAAGCTGTCACTGGAAATCAGAATATCATCCATGAAAGAGATGATGGACGGATCCTGTAAAGGATCAAGTAAAGTCCTCATCATGCGTGTAAACACACTGGGTGCATTGCTGAGTCCAAAGGGCATGACCTTGAATTCGTAGTGTCCACTGGGTGTACGGAACGCCAACAGTGGTCGAATCTCCGGTTTGACTGGTATCTGATAGTACCCCCGACTCAGATCCACCTTTGAAAAGTACCGTGCCTTATGGAGCTTAGCGAATAGCTGAGTTGGATTCGGCAAAGGTTCCACCTGAAATTGTGTGTGACTGTTCAGAAGTCGGTAATCTATACACAACCGGTGTTCTCCACTTGGTTTCCGTAACAAAACTACCTCTGTATTGTATGGGGATGTGGATGGTGCAATCACGTCATCCTCCAGCAGTTTTTGTATTTCCTCCTCCAGAGCCTCTTCTTTAGAGAATGGCACTGGGTAAACCTTTTGGCGAACAGGCTCCTGTATGGTGAAAGTCATCTCGAACTCAACCAACCTCGTTCGTCCTGGTTTATCAGTCAGTATCTCCTTATGAGACTTGAGAACCTGGGTTATCCTTTCCCTCTCCTGGGAGGTCAGATCAGGGTTCACTTGCACATCCCTATAGGTTTCCTGGTATACCAAGGGATATTCCCTGCCCTCGTTGGTTCCCACTTCAGTCTCCACTACAACTGCCATTGCCATGAGGTGAGCTGCCTTGTCTCCGGGTCTCTCTTCGTATTTCCGCAAGAGATTGATCTGGAAAATCTTCGACTTTCCCCGGATCCGGATCTGATAGTTGGTTCTGAATATCACCCTTTCCACGGGAAATGGTCCTTGCCAACCTATCTCCAGTTTGTTGTTTCCCGTTGGGAGTAGCAACAAGACTTTGTCTCCCACCTCTAGAGATCTGTCTTTAGACCTACGGTTGTAGTAAGCCGCATGTCTTTTCCTGGCCTTTTTCAAGTTTTGATTTGCCAGAGTCCATCCCTTGTGGAGGTTTTCTTTCAGTTCCTCCACGTATTTATAGGATGAGATCACTTCTTCTGACATCCCCTCTTCAGTCCAACTCCTCAACATGGCTTCCAACGGTCCTTTGATTGGACGACCAACAGAAACGTAGCGGGTGGTAGTCCTGTTGAGCCATGAGGAACCTCCCGATAGGCAAAGAGTGCTGCTGGGATATATTCATCCCACCTATCAGGTTTTTCCTGCGCTAGTTTCCTGAGCATTGTCATCAACGTGCCGTTGAAACGCTCTACTTGTCCATTGGCTTGAGGATGGTAAGGGCTGGTATGTATGTGGTTAGAGTGAAACACCCTAAATACCTCCTCCATGAGTTTTCCACAAAACTGAGATCCATTGTCCGTCAGAATTTGATCCGGAAAGCCTAATCTGGTAAAGGCCTCCATCAGTGCGTCCGCCACTCTTTTCGAGTCATTCGTGGTCGACGGTATGGCTTCACCCCACATTGTACAGCAATCCACCATGGTGAGTATATACATGTTCCTCTTCCTAGTCCTGGGAAGTGGACTCACGATATCAATGGCTACCCTCTCGAAAGGAGAGTTCATGATGGGCATCTCACCCAACACCACCGGTGCTGTCCAGTGTTTCGGTGCCACCCTCTGGCACTCAGGGCATGACTTCACATACCAACGCACCTCATCTGTCATTCCCGGCCAATAGTAATGGTAGGAAATCCGCTGCATGGTGGCGGCAATACCCATGTGTCCACTAAAGGAGATGGTATGCCCCATATGAAGAATCTGGGACCGGTGAGCTTTCGGGACGACCAACTGACCGTATAGGTTGTCTCCCCTTCCTGCTCTCCTGTAGAGTATCCTATTCTTCATGTAGTACTGCCCCCGTCCTGGTGGATCAGCACTTTTCTGCAGCTTTCTGTAGCAAGAACGTAAAGTATCATCCTCACTCTGGGCAGTTCGTAGCTCCCCCGGCATTGGGTTAGTCACAATTGCTTCTGCCTCTTCCGTTTTCGTCTGAGAGTGAGTCTGCATTGCTCCCATATAGATTGGCTCCCTGGGCATTCCCAGAAAGACATACCGGCAACCTAGGTTTAATGGAAAAATGGGATCGGTCAATACAGCGGCCTTGATGGTGCCGGTGACATACCTTGACCGAATCTCCACATTAGCAATGGGCAACTTCATGACTACAGTACTCTTCTGTGCAGGCTGTATCTCCATGGTCTCACCTGTGAATTGTTCTGGATGTACCAGATCTGCAGAAATCACGGCCTCCCCGTCCAGTCCTGTGTCGTATAAACACGCCACTTGACGACCGTTAACCTCTACCAATTCCACTACAGGTGGTTTTTCCTGGTCTGGAGTCTCTTCCTCGGCCTCGACCTGTTCGGTGGGCTCCACCTTAGGTTTCCTGGGGCACACGACGAATTGAGTGTCTCCTGACTTTCCCCTGCAGTCAATAGCATTGTGCGTATTCGACTTGCATTGGTTGCACCATTTCCCTGTCCTAGATTTTCTAGTGCCGGACTTGAGTGAGCTCTCCTGGTGGCGAGCTTCCTTGTTGACCTTGGCATTTTCCGTGACAACCTCTTTGGAAGTCACTTGACATGCTGCGAAGTGAGGGTTCATAGCCTTCGATTTGCAGTCCCTCGTATTGTGAGAGGGTGACTTACGAATTGAACACCACTTCTCCGACCACGGTCGTTTTGGTGTAGAGCTTGAAGTGCTCTTGCTTCCCTCCTTCTTCTTCTCTGAACTATCCTCTGATTTTTGCACATAAGGTTCCCACTTTTTTGTTCCCGAGTTTTTGGCTTTCTTCTTATCATGTTTCTCTTGACTTTTGGTGTTGGTGGAAAGGTTTTTCCCTGCCTCCCCATGTACGTCGACGAACCGTTCTGCTAATTTAGTCACGAGGTCAATACGTTCCGCTCCTTGTTCTCCCAGGAACGTCCTGAGAGGTTTAGACATTTGCTTCTTCAGCTGGTCGACCACCATGAGCTCTTCCAGACTCTCATAGTCATGTGCGAACCCAGCCAAATCCATCCACTTATGGAGATAAGATTTTAGACGCAAACTGTAAGCGGCAAACAACTCCCCCGGTTCTCGTTTCGCTGCTCGAAATTTTTTCCGGTAGGTATGTGACGTAACCTCGAATCGTTTCAGCAGAGCCGCCTTTAACTCGTCATAATTGTTCTCAAGTCCTGGTGGCAGGCGAGAATAAACCTCGTAATCGGTCCCGCGTAAACCCTGGGATATCTTGAGATTCCATTTGTTACGCTCCAGACCCATAGCAACAGACATAGCCTCGAAGCGTTGAAGGTACTGGTCAATCTTCTCTTTGTACTCCTCGTAGACCGCTAAAGGTAACTTCATAGCATGGTACCCATGTCCACCTACTGGTGTTGAGCCTGGGATGGAGGAACCTCCAACTGCTCCCTCAGTTTCCCCATTAGATTGACTCTTCAACTCGAGTTCCCTCATCCGGTACTCGTGCTCCCTTTTCTGAGCTTCTTGTTCAGCCTCCAATTTCCTAGCTGCTTGCTCAGCTTCAAATTTCCTATCTGCTTGCTCAGCTTCAAATTTCTTAGCTGCTTGTTCCAACTCCATCCTTCTCAATTCCAACTCGGCCTTTCGATCTTCCCGTTCTGCTTGACGATACTCTCTCTCCTCTTCCTGTATGTAATCCGTTAGAGCAGAACCCGCCAATCCCATGTCTTCCCCATTTGCCTTTAATTCTAACGTGGTTAGTTTAGGGGTGGCCATTATACAGAGAGGTAAGCTAGCAGGTCGAGTACAATATAACTGCAAATTACTATACAGATATATGAACAAGTACTATAAATCTAGATATTACCACACACAGCACATTCACTCAGTGACAAGAGTAGAATCAGGACCACAGACCTATGCAGACGTGTGAAGTGTGAACAGGTAAGATATTAGTCCTAACCCCTATCCACATTCTCTCTAGCTGGATTCTCCAATATGATATCTCCCTCTTATAACTAAGGATCCCTTGTCAAAAGACCCCGTTGTCAGAAGATCCCACTGTCAAAGGATCCCACTTGCAGGAGATCTCGCTGTCCAAGGATCCAGTTTCCGAGAGATCCCGCTGTCCAAGGATTCCGTTATCGAGCCCCCAATAATGTCGTGTCCTCCTTTAAAGTGTCGTCCCTGGAGTGAGGAGAGTCGACACCCACATTATAATATTTTTTCCCTTATCAATATCCTGGAGAATCCACCAGCTTCCGTCCAACACACTCCATCAGCCAATGGACACCTTTTCCTATCACTCTCTCACTGTCGTACTATGCCCCCTCACATACTTCCCCAACGCAACATACTCAACAACTCTTGCTTCTAAAAATTAACAAAGATTAATTTATTAAAAGAAAAGTGTAACGTATATGAGACGTGTATGCGAAGAAAATGTGTGTCGTGTATTATAACATAAATGTATGTGTCAGCCCTCAAAGTTCAGGATCATAGTGTACACATCATGGCAATGATTACACGACATCACACGAGTCAGTACACTAGACCTCACCGAAGTCGTATCCTTCTCTCCAGACATGTCCTCCTCCAGGAACTCTGATGACCATGAGATCTGAATCCCAAGTAAATATATAATCCGTGGAAAAAACTATTATTGTTCCTAACGCAACTGTTCCTAATAGTTTATAGAAACTCCGGCTTCAAAATTCCGGCGCGGTGAAACAAACATGGAACACTGTCATATGAACAGGACTTTTTGTCTCTTGCTAAATGTTCTCTAGTTCTCACTATTAAACAGTTATTGTCTATACTCCAATAGAGTCCTTTATTTTTGTTCTAGTCATAAGTGAACTGAATATCCATCACGACTGGTGTGTTAAAACTGGTATGACCTAAACTCATTCAGTAATTATCCTGTAGGATACATATACCATTCAGCTCCACTGAGCAATGTTGATCATCTTCCTCTAGCATAAGCTCTTTTATAAAGTTGCTGGCCAATCTTCCTGCGCCAAACGTTATCCGGGATCGGATTGTTCCTTGGTTCCGTGTTCTTCATTCCAACCAGAGGAACCTGTAACATAAATCATATAACCGGTGATAGCCTCCCCGTCACTGATCTCTATTAGATGTTCGTGGCCATCGGCCTCGCTCAGAAAATATAATGAACCAACTCTGTCATGGACAGATGACTGAACACATAGGTTATCATCAGGCCAAGACAAGAAAAAAAAAATCAACAAACAGAATGCGGAACCACGCCCACCAGGGACACCTACGGGAATATCCCAATTATCCATCATTACTAAATTCTCAACTAGTAAAGCTTATCAACACTTCACTAATCTATTTTCAACTAACAGAGCCAAGTATCACTTCCCTACTCTAGCTAGTTTTCCACTAACAGTGCTAATCATCACACTTTAGTTTTAACAAGGCTACAGCCTATATTAATTAGAACTAATTATAATAGGTTCTACCTTAGGCAACACTGCAGTTAGATCAAATTACATCCACTCTTGCCATGACAGGCACGTGTAAAATTAAATTAACTCAATTCGCACACGGTAGACATTTTCCAATCGAACCACAGTGCCGAAGCACGTCCACTAAAATCCAAGGTTTGAGTTCAACTGTCCTCTCCAATCATGGTTTTCTGGCAAACCCCTAAACTTGGTCACGTGACATGGTTGATGTCCTGCAGGTGTTATTTGGGCATATCATCCATTGTCAAGAATCCATTTTCCCTGGCTTAGTCACTGTCAAAGTTGTCATCAGTTGTTTTGACATCCCCAACAACCTAACGAGTTACTGTATGATCCCAACAACAGTTTACCCCAACAAGCTGCCAATCTTCTTGCTGTCCGGAACTATAAATTGACAGACGGACTGTTTTCTTCCGAGATGAGTACTTCCGCGTCCAATCCGACTTGTTTATAATCTGTCAAAGCGATGTATGATTCAGCTCAATCACTTCCCCTACACATCTGCAACTGTTAATTTTGCCCGACATGTGATGGTCGACATCCGATTGCCACCATGATCCCACGGGTTCCATCTGTATTCGAATGTTGACACTCTGTCCACCAGATGTAAACACGTCCCGCTACTAATATTGTCCTGGGATTTTGACATCCGAGTTGTTTTTTCTGTTAGTAAAATAGTTGTCGCTGGCAGATAGTCAGTTTAATCAGAAAGCCTCTATAATAATCAACTGGTTAAACACAAGGTTTTATTTTGTGACAGTAACTATAAATTCCACTTCCCTCAAGGTTCACCATTGTCCACCTGACAGCTCGAATCCAAAGTATGCATTACATCTGGCATTCCCCTACCCTGAGAAAGCTACAGAACAACGAAAGTTGAGGTAGAGTTTTAGGAAACCGAAACAAATCGGATTCAGAGCTTGAACTTTCAAACTGTTTTAAAAATATCTTGGCCGGTGAACTAAGGTACTTCCAAATTCCACGACTGGTTTCGGTGGCATCACTATCTAGTGCCTTATTATCCCATATTGTGACGCATCAGGCGTTCACATTTCCCCATCTTCTGCCTTTAGCTTTGAAATCACCACAGAAAATAACATTTCTCTCGTGACCTAATATGTCACTTAAGCACTGCCACTTCTGGGAATCCATACTCGCGTTGCGGGTATAAACATTAACCAACACGAATGGTAGACAGGATTGAACTCTTACCGCCTGTATTTGTATATCGACACTGTCATTGGTGGACATGTCTGACGCCACCAAGCTGTCGCATGAATCGTCATTCCCAGATGTCGTCTCTTGTAGAAACATTTGAAACCGACAATTCGGAGTAGCTGATCGCCCAGTCTCGTCTCCTGGAGCGCTACAATGTCATTCCTGTATACCAGGGTTTCTAGAATAGAGCCCCGTTGTTTTACGCACAAAATACGGAAATTCCTGAGGCCAGACGGTGACACTTGGGTCTAAAACCCCTTAAACCACCTCGATTACCTTGTCGTTTTCTGCCTGCCCGGCGCCCATGACGCCTCGTTAGGTTGACTGCTAACCGCTCGGAGAACAAACGTTGTTCCGCCATGTTGAAAAACCGAAAACCACAGAAATCACACAAACTGCGAAAAATTCACTCAAGGAATCCACTTAAAGGCACTAACTATGATCTGTGTACAAGCGAAATGACAAGGAAATAAAAATCCTATTTCAAGATGTGGATGATCAATGGGAAATTTTGAATAATTTAATCAGTTTGGCTACAGAAACAACTATTCCAAAATTAAATAAGGTGGGTGGTAAATAATAGATGACTGAAGAAATGTTACAACTAATGGAAACAAACAGTATCAACAAATATAATCCTACCAAATATGAAGAAATTCACAGACAAGTTAGAATATTTTGCAAGGAGGCAAAGGAAGTAAGGCTTGAGAAAAATTGCATAGAAAATGAAAAAAAAAAAACACACACACACACACATACACATAAATACACACACACTCACACAAAGGTGAAAATTCAAAATCAGTGCACGAGAGAATTCAGGAGCTTACTTATAAAAAAGAACAAGTACATCACAGGCTTTCTAAAAGTTAAAGATGGCAATCTTATAATAGAAAAAGATCAGATACTACATGTATGGTCATACTATGTTTAACTTTTATGATAATAACAAAGATGAACAGTACGATATTCTATTTAATAATGAAGGACCGGCAATTTTGAAGATAGAGGTTCGGAATGTTCTTAAACACATGAAAACTAGCAAGACCCCTGGTCCAAATAACATCACAACATAAATTAGTAATGCTTTAGAAGAATATTAAATATATCAATTCACCAGACTGCTGAACACATTATATGATACCGGAAAATACCTTCTGAATTTTGTAATTCTATATTTATTACAATCTCAAAGAAATCAGGAGCCTTGGAATGTGATCAAAATAGAACCATTAGTATACTGAATCACAACACGAAGATTTTACTACGAATTAACATGCAAAGAGTGAGGAAGGAAATGCAACCTGAAATAGGGGAAGAACAATGTCAGTTTGTAGAAGGAAAGGGTACAGTAAATGCTGTGTTTATGCTGCGAACAGCTATTGAACGTGCTATAGAAGTAAACAAGGATATACATCTTTGCTTTATTGACTGGTCGTCACTAGGAAGAAGGAAATACCACAATGTAATATACAAGTAATTGGGAATACTCTTCAACAAGTGAATCGGTACAGTTATCTCGGAACAGTCATAACATCTGATGAGAGATACCGTGAAGAGATTAGAACAAGAATCGCGATGGCGAAAGAAGCCTTTAGCAAGATGAAAAACATACTGACCAATAAAAAGATGTCAATTGAAACGAGAAAAACAGTGTTGAGGTGCTACATAGAACCTGTACTTTTGTATGGAATAGAAACTTGGGCAATGAGCAGTCAAGCTGAAAAACATCTGATGGCTGTAGAAATATGGAGGAGAATGCGATGTATACCATATATAGACAGAAAAACCAATGACCAATAGTAAATTAATTAGAGAAAAATGATGTAGACAGTCACAACGTCTTGGGCACATTGTGAGAGAAATGAATTGGAGAACTTGGTGACAACTGGCAACATCGAGGGGAACAGACCAAGGGGAAGACCGAGAAGTAAATAACTGGAAGCCTTGGCCATATGGCATGGTCAAGACAGGAACACTTAGCTGATCCACGATTCTGGTGATCGATTGAGATGACGAGTCATGACCGCCCACGCTTTCCGGTATGGCACATGATGGATGGATAGATATATAAATATGTATGTGTGTGTGTTTGTGTGTGTATGTGTGTATGTGTGTGTGTGCATATGTTTGTGAAATCAGAACACAATGAATATTAAAATGTGGATGGTTGTATCATAAAACTAAATAAAGAATGGACGCTAAACAGTTCCCTTGTCGCAGGATGTGATTACGATGGGGTATGTTACAAGTTTGGAGACACCCCCTTCAATAACTGTTCAGTGTTGACCTGTCCCAACGTTTCGAGGGGAGACGAAATAGCTTTTAAAGCTATTTTGAAGACAACGGGTAAGTGAAATGTGCATTTCTTTCACAAATTCAGACAACGCATAGATCACAAGACACACAAAGAAACCTATAAAATAACGAAGATACGAGATACTGGTGAATAAAACTGTAGAACTCGTAAAATCGCATCTAAACATCTGTTGCAGGAGTGTGCGACATTTGCAAAACAAGTGTTGATAACTAGGTCAATACTCAATTGATTTAAGGCAAGCAGTAATGTAGATATCAACAATCGTATGTTGACTGCACCTTTCTTGACGGGCATCATGCATCCATATTGACGTCTGAATCAGAAAAAAAGGATGAAAAACATATAAAGAAGAAGAAGAAGGCGAAGAAGAAGAAGAAGAAGAAGAAGAAGAAGAAGAAGAAGAAGAAGAAGAAGAAGAAGAAGAAGAAGAAGAACAACAACAACAACAACAACAACAACAACAACAACAACAACAACAGCAGCAGCAACAACAACAACAACAGCAACAGCAACATCAACAACAGCAACAATTGTGTGAGTATATTATCACGATAGTTCCATTATGATAGTTCCAGGGCATAACATTAAACCGATTTTCCACCTCCTTCATTTTCTCGCTGTCATCTAAAAACCTCCGTCCTCGCAACTATTCTTTTCAGATTCCAAACATATGCAAGTTGGATGGAGCCAAGTCCGGACAGCATGCTACATTTTTCAAGACCACACATGTTTAGTTTATGTTGTGTATATATTGCATGCTCAGCAGTATGGGGGCAAGCGTTGTCGCAAATCCACAGTGCCCTTTTTTAGCGAAGTATCGCGCCTTTTAGTTTACTCATTGATTTTTTTTCCCCTGTGAAAACGGGCGGTTCCACTGCATTGACTGGGTATTACTCACTAGCTCGTAATGACACACCCATGACTCGTCTCATGGAGGTGTGTATCTACTTCTCAAACATGGCAGTAAACATGCTCCTGAAAATCGTCTGCCGTGTACGGTTGAGATCATATGTTGTCTTTGGGTCTATCTGCAACAGTTTCCCACATCGGAGTTTATCGTGGACAACTGTGTGCGCAGCAAGTATGACTGTGTCTCGTGTTGTAATCCACGGCTATATTATTAATAGTGAGTTGTCGCCTGTTGTCATTGACTATCTGGTCGATCTGCTGCTTCACTGCGTCATTTGCCAAACTTGTCTTCCACTACGCGGCTTATCAATGATGGTTTACCTTCCATTTTGTAATCCCCCCCCCCCCTCCCTTTTCACCCACACACTGTCCATTGCGTCAAACTGCCGTGACCACAATGGGCGAAAATTTGCATGTATATTTCGCAAAGTTTCACACACCCTGACTGGAAAGAAAACCATATTCACGTTTTCTTTGTTTATATGAAAGACATTCATTTAACAATGTTTTCTTTTCCCTATGTGAATGTAACATGCAAAATAGTTAATTGATGTGTGAAGGATGAGTGACTGGAAGGGCCGAATTTAAGTCGGGCCTGCGTGTCCAATTTGTGACCTTTAAATATTTTCAAAGTTTGTTCCTTCGATCGTTCGTTCGTTCCATTGTGTAAGACGAGAGTATAACAATGCAATGAGTCGAATTGGAGCTCATGGCATGTTGAAAGATGATCACGCGGAAGGACGTGACAATCGTGGGTTTGACCCGCGTGGCGCACGCCGAGGTTGTCACCGGAGCAAGAGATGTTATTTTGCGATGGCTACAAGGGCATTACGCCGAAGCAGCTGCCAGAACTGGAAACAACAGAGCCGTATGACATATCATGAAGCAACTATGCAATCACTCACCTACACCAAATATACCCATCAAAGACAAACAAGGCAATCAATTGTTATCCGATGACCTTCAAAAGCAACGATGGGCAGAACATTTCAAAGAAATATTAAATAGACCGCAGCCTGACACTTTTCCGAACCTGGATGATGAAACTAATATTCCCCCACTAGATGCCTCCTGCGAGTCATTCACCATGGAAGAGATTAAAGCAGCCATCAAAAAATTGAAGAACAACAAAGCTGTTGGTGAAGATGAAATCTCAGGAGAAATGTTCAAAGCAGCAGATGAGAACACCTTACAACGTTTGTTACAGCTGATCAATGAAATCTGGCAAAGAGAATCCCCACCACAATAGTGGAAAGATGGTGTAATTTTCAAACTGCCTAAAAAGGGCGGTATGTCTGATTGCAATAATTGGCGTGGTATCACTCTTTTATCAGTACCAGGAAAACTTTTTTGTAGCATGTTACTTGAGAGATTGAAAAAGGCGATAGATGAAAGGCTCAGAGAAGAACAACCAGGCTTCAGACCAAAACGGTCATGCATAGATGAATCCTTCAGAATAATCATTGAAGACTCCGTAGAATTCCAGTCGAAATTAATCACCAACTTTGTCGACTTTCAAAAAGCCTTCGACAGTATCCACCGTCCTTCACTTTGGAATCTACTTAACATCTATGGTTTTCCTACCAAATATACCAACGTCATAAAATCTTGCCGGTCTCTCTGGCTGTGGGGTTACAACACTTTCTCTCTGTAATCCCGTTTATCACGCAGAGTCTCGCAGCGGAGCGAGAACTGAGGTGGTTCGACCCCCGCTCGTGACTTGCGGATACTGAGCCGGCCGCTCAGAAAGCAATGGCAAACTACTGAGCGTAATCTTGCCAAGAGATCAACAGACAGCTGAAAGATGCTGCTGTTGACAGCTAAGTCCTGTAAAAGGATACGCAAAACATTTTTAACATAAAATCTTTCTATAAAGAGACACGTTGCTGCGTAAGAACAGAAACAGGCAACTCTGACTGGTTCTCAGTCGAAACAGGAGTGAAACAGGGTTGTGTCTTATAACCGATGCTTTTTGGAATAGCTATCGATTGGGTCATGCGCAAATGCACAAACAACACAAATATGGGCATCCATTGGGTTGACAAAATTCTAGAAGACCTGGATTTTGCTGACGACATAGTGCTTTTGAGTTCAACACATCCGGATGCCCAAGAGAAAATAAACCACCTCCAAAATGTTTCAGGGCAAATTGGTCTCCAAATTAACAGCACAAAAACAAAGAGAATTGATCTTATCAACAGTTCAGATGACACCAAATTGAACAGCTACGTTCTTGAAAAAGTCAACAGCTTCACATACCTAGGAAGCAAAATGACATCTACAGGGGACTCAACACCAGAAATATCATCTAGAATCGCACTGGCATCTAGTGCCTTCAATAAACTGTCAAACATCTGGAAGTCAAAGACACTCAGCAAACACACAAAACTTAAAATCTTCAACTCTTGTGTGATTCCAGTGTTAACGTATGGATGTGAAAGTTGGAAATCAACGGTAGCTTTAGATAAAAAAAAATAGACAATTTTGAGAACAAATGTCTTAGAAGACTTCTAAACATCCACTGGACAGACTTCAGAACCAATTCGCAAATAAGACAAGAAACTAAGCAAGATACAGTATCCAACTTCATAAGAAGACGCCGTTGGAACTACATCGGCCATGTACTCAGAATGGACAAGTCAAGACTCCCCTACCAAGCCCTCATATGGTCACCGGTAGGGAAAAGAAAACGGGGAAGACCAAGAGAGACCCTGCGTAGAACCATCATTAGAGAAGGCTCATTCAACGGCCAAGTAAATATCCAAGATCTACAACAGATAGCAGCGAACCGCCAGGCATGGAGAGAAAGGACTTCTGCCCTATGCGCCGCCTTAGGCTCAAGAGGAAAGACTAACTAACTAACAAGGGCATTCAAGGCTGTGGTTTCGTTTAGTGCGGACCACGTATTGAATAGAGTTATGGCCAAACCTGAGCAACTATTTTAGTATAGTTGATGTGTAGAAATGTGGTGTAGATTTGTGATACAGAGTTGCATAATTGTGTGTCCAATTGCGAGTAAACACTGTAAATCGTTTTGAGCAATAGACCGTCAGAAACCTGCACCCGTGTTGCGTCATGAAACATGTGTGAAGTTTGAATTATAACTGTGGGCCATGATGGTCGAGTAGATTTAAAGAGTTTGAATATCAGTAAAGCAAAGCCCTGAAAGTAACAACCATCGAAGTGAGGCCGCATAGCTAAATGCAGAGTCTGAGATTCGGCACTAACCACGGGGAAGACATGATGATGATGAATGAGGTTACAACCAATACCCCTAGAAGAGGACAACACCATTCGAATGCGGACAGCAATGGGTCCGTCAGCAGCCATGCTGAGCCTGCTATACCCCATGTCGCACCCGGGCAGCAGCCATGTCGTTATCATTACTGCGCATGCGTAGATTGCTCCCTCCTCAAAAGCACAATATGGGTATTGCCTAGGAGCATGAAATAATATTTTACTGTATCTAAACTCTATCCTGTATACTATAATACAAGTTAGTTAGTTAGTTAGTCGACAGATCATCCTCGTTGCACATCGAACCATTCAGTCCATAAGTGCTCGGATCCCCTCCTCAGCAAATCCCGCAGCGTGTAGCGGCTAACGACGCCAGTTCTGTGTTGGTTTATCAATCTTCTTTGGCTTCCTGCGTAGTGTTCTTGTTTGGCCACCTCTCTTTTAATTTGCTACTCTCGCAGTCTGGCCATTGTTGTAGATTCACAGTCATCACTTGGTTCTCCTAAAAGTCTCACTTCTCGTAGAGCATTCAGAATGTCAGCCTGGTCCATGTCGCGTCCGCCCTTCACAGTAGCCTCACCTGCGAGCTTGTCAGCCCGATCATTTCCTTGTACTCCCGCATGCCCTGGCACGAAGATGAAACTAATCTTTGCCAGCCGAGACCGCTTCAGAGGCAGCAACCATTCTCTTCGGATCGACCCCTCCTCTATCCTCTTGATCATGTTCATTGAGTCGCTAAGGAAACAAGCCCTAGTGAATGTCTGTGTCTCGAGCCATGTTATTGCTTTACTTACTGCCATGACTTCCATGGTCAGGCTACTTGTGGTTTCAGTGAAAGCACCAGAGTCCTCCTTCACAATTCTCCCTCCGGCCCGAGCTGTAAAGGCCCATGAGCTTCTCACATGTCGGACGACCGACCCATCTGTGTAGATGACCGCGTCACCGTCTAGCGAATTCTCGAAAATCAACGCTTGTACTTCAGCCTCAACAGCAGCCGGATTTTCTTGTCTGCATTTTCTATCTAGTTGGATGCAAACTGAAACGGATGTGCAGAAGTCTGTTGGCACTTGCACCCACTCCTCGCCAGGTTCTAAGTCCTCAAGTGAACACACCTGTTGAAGAATGTCTTCGGCTTGACCCATCCACGACCGTCCTCTTTTTAACCTGCTGCCCTTCACCTTTATAATTTCACTATGCAGTGGATGTTGTGTGTTTGCGTTAATTCTGAGGTAGGCGCGTGCCCTGCAAACTTGTATTCTCTCTTCAATGGTTGGAAAATCAAGAAGGTAGCGCATCGCCCTGCATGCTGTATCTCTTGTACATCCAAGAATAATGCGCATAGCTTCATTCTGTATCCTTTCCATCCTTTCTATCTGCTTATGGCTGAGAGTCAGGATTGCCATTGCATACTCCAAAACAGACATGACCAGCCCCTCGTACAGAAGACATAGATGGCGCTGCTCACAGTTTGCTGCCGCCATCACCCGCATCGCTGCCAAACCCCGCTTGGCCTTTGTTATCACCTGGTCTATGTGCACATTATAAGCAAGGCTTCGATCAAACCGTATCCCCAGGTAATTCATTGCCTGCGTTCTTTCCACCGTCTCTGAATACAGCATTACAGTTGGTGTTGGATTGTTGACAATATGATTATTCAACGAGAATCAAGTCACTGTTGCCTTTGTTGGGTTGACCATATCACTGTTGCCTTTGTTGGGTTGACCATTGCCCCAGCTTCATCACACCAAGTACTTATGCGATTGAGTTCGGTTTGTAGTTCCACAGCAACCTCCTCTCTATCCTTACCCTGACGATACACTAAAACATCATCGGCACATGACAATGTCCTGCCAGGTCCAGTGATCTGCTCACTGGTGATTCTCACTGTGTAGGCGTTGAACAGTACCGGAGATAATGGTTATCCCTGTGGTAGGCCAGGATATATTGTTGTTGGTTCCGAAGTCCAACTGCCACATCTAAAAACTACTTTCCGTTGGAAGAGGGCTGCAGCGATCCAACTAAGGAGGAATGGACTTACGTTTAGTTCAAGAAGCTGAAACATTAAAAAATCCAGTGGTACTCTGTTGTATGCGTCCTCAAGATCAATCGCTGCAGCAACGGTTTCAGTGCCTGAGTGGAAACCTTCATAGACATCATGGGCAAAGACTGCTGCATTGGTCCAGGTTTCTCTTTTTGGACGGTACCCACCCAGGGTAGGTGGGAAAACACCTTGCCTCTCTAGTTGGCTTGATATTTTCCTGGCAATTACCTTCTCCAGCAGCTTGCCTATTGTATTCTGCATGGTTATAATTCGATATCCCTGAATTTTTGTGTGGTCTTTGTCAGGCTTCGGCAAGGGAATCAGATAGCTGTGTAACCATTCCTCCTTGATGCTAGCACTCCCTATACTGTTGTTGTACATGTCTGCTAGTTTCTCTAGTTCATTGTCGGTACACCTATTTATGTCGTCATATCTTATGCCATCAGGACCTGGAGCACTGTTTTTGATCGTCGAAGCACAGCCTTGATTTCTTTCATTGTCACTGTGTCTTCATCCGAAGTGTTCTGGGCCTTGAATCTGTCTAAGGTGACCTCCTTGGCCAGATTTCGGCCTCCCATGCCTGTCTGGTTGCTCTGCTCAAGGTAGCGTTCAAAGTGGGCTTTGCCCTTGTCCTCGTCAGTCCTCTGCCAGATGAGGTTAGCACCTTGGAAGTCAGAAATGCCCTTATTCTTGACTACACCACTCATGCTTTTATGTAGTCGCCAGAACAATTTCAGTGACTTGTCTGTGCTTACTCTTTGACACACCTCTGCCCATTTTTCGCTTTTAACCACCTTGACCAGTTTTTTGAAATAGCTTACTTTTGTGTGCATCTCTCTTTCTAAGTGCAAGCAGGGACTAGGATGACCAGCTCTGTTCTTCTTGGCATTTTGCCATCTCCTTACAGCACTACGCTTATCCACCCAAGCCTTCTCCACCTCGAAACTCCACCACGGTGGCTGCTCCCAGCTTTTTTTCCTGCCTTGAAACGTTCTGCGCTTGTCACGTCTTATTTTACTCACCACATCTTGCCCTGTATTGTCATACTGGAACGTCTTTACCTTTAGCTTGTGCTGCCTGGTTCTGCCTTTCTCCACCAATATGCTGCAAGGGTGGTGGTGGCTGCCATGGTGTCCTAGGACACCCCATCTACACACTGTAGTGAGTGAAGGTGAAACTAGCGCCAGATCAATAGCACTGTCCTCATCGCCTGGACGGCTTGCTGTCCTGGTGACACAGCCACTGTTGATACAAACCAGGTCGATGGTTTCCAGTGCAGTCTCTAGCTCCTCCCTTTGTGTATTGGAGGAAGTGTTTCCCCATGATCTGCCTTTAGCGTTGAAGTCACCACAGAAAATAACATTTCCCTCGTGGCCTAATATGCCACTTAAGCACTGCCACTTCTGGGCGTCCACACTCGCATTGCGGGCATAAACATTAACCAACACGAATTGTATACTGGAATGAACTCTCAACGCCTGTATTTGTATATCGTCACTGTTCCAACTGGACATGTCTAGCTCTGACGCCACCATGCTGTCGCGAACGAGAATTGCCTTTCCCAGATGTCGTCTGTTGTAGAAACATTTGAAGCCGGCAATTCGGAGTAGCTGATCGCCCAGTCTCGTCTCCTGAAGTGCTACAATGTCGTTCCTGTAAACTAGGGTTTCTAAAATAGAGCCCCGTTCTTTTACACTGGCACAGTTCCAATATAGAATACGGATGTTCCTGAGTCCTAGACGGTGACACTTGAGTCTAAAACGTCTCAAATTACCACGCTTACCTTGCTTCTTTCTCCCTGCCCGGCTTCCCCGCCGCTTCGTTATGTTGACTGCTGACTGCTCGAAGAACACACGTTGTTCCGCCATATTGAAAAAATGTAAACAAAGACTGCTGAGAACCACACACGCTGCTGAAAATTCACTCAAGGATGGCTTCGCTCGATGCACGAACTCCGTAGCACACGCGCAGATCTTGAGTAGAAACTCCTGGTTTTACATCCTGGCACACCAATTACACGCAAGAGATGAATAAATCCATCCCCTACGCGAAAAAGTTAACGAACACAAAACAACACGACCGTCCGTCGCCATCTTGAAACCGACTATAATACAAGTGCTGTCACTTAATGGCTTTCCCTCGTGCTAATACATCATCCTACACCAAACTATGATTTATTAGCGGCTTTATTATTCCAACAACAATATAGTATCTAATAATATTACACGCCCTCCTGATCTCATGGTTATTACGGCCAAATACTTACCTTTCTCGAATAAGGTCGAAAAAATGAAGGTTTCGTGTGAAAGTTACGCAAGTTAAAAAAAGAAATCCCTAAGGCAATCGGAAATCACAAATTGCAGGCCTTTAGACTACTGCCCTGGCAAAATTATTAGGAAAGAAATCCTAACCTAAAACTGGTTACCGTGGATGGCTGTTGACTTGAGGAAGCAAGGTTTACAGAATTGCATGCTGAATTCCGACAAACTAAACTTTGAAACATAGCTTGGTGTGACGAAATACTCCTCATACCCCCGCTAATCAACCTTGCTACAGAACTTCAAAACTGTGTGTAATCTGTGTCATGTTGTATCCAGACTTGATGCTACAGTGCTCTGTACTCATAGGGTTTTAATTTTTTCCCATTCTTTACTCTCTCTCGCTTTGAACTCAAGCGTAGTCTAAACACACTAATACTAATAGTACTGGACTGAATTTTGCATGCTGATTATCTATCCCTATTAACATTGCCCCTCGCCATTAGGCAAACCCACCCCGACTTCAGAGTTACTTGTAGTTTACGTCCACAAGTCAAGGATGAGAAGTGAACACTTTAGTTCAATCCAAGGGTTATGCCCGGCTCTGTGGCGAAGTGGTTACGAATGAATTTCGTAATCTTGCGTACCGCGTTCGAAACACAGCTGAGGGAGATTTGGAAGCAGACCGACTGGTCAGCATCAATACAATGCCTCAGTTGTCTTATAACTTCATGAAATGTTATCTTGTCTTATAACTCCCTGAATTCCTCAGTTGTCTTATAACTCCCTAAAATCCTCTCTTGTCTTATAACTCCATGAACTCCTCACTTGTCTTATAACTCCATGTAATCCGTACATAAGGAATGGGTCAGTTCATTCATTCATTCATTCATTCATTCATTCATTCATTCATTCATTCGGTTGCATGTCTTTTGCAGAACCTCGCTCCCATAACAACCTTCCTTAAAACCTCTCGATCATAAGCAAGTTGTCCCGCGTCCGATACACCCAATTGGAGATCATCCGCCACATCCGCCACATACTGCACCCATCTTCTCTTTGGAATTCCTCTTCCTCTCTTCCCAGGAAAATTCCCTTCCATTATTGTTCTCTCACACTTTCGTGACATTTCAAGTGACACATGTTACAATTTTTTTTATACTCGTCTTTTAGTGTCAATATAATGTTATTTATCTTGTAAATAGTACTATTGCTTGGGCTACTCCAAGTGTAACTTTCTTGATACATCTGCCATATGCTGTTATTAAAACAACTTAGAACAATAATAAATAACTTGTTTCTGTATCACATAACAACTTAGCTGAGACTAGATGATGAAAACTAACTTACAAACTGAGTTGATTCAGCACTGTATGTGTCGTTCAGGTTGCCACGTTGAGAATTCATGTCTTCCCGAGGGAGCCGTCTACTATAAGTTTACCTGTGAACGCCATGTCTGTAACAGAACATCTAAACACACACTGGCACTTGTGTTTCAGAAAGAAAGTATGTTACTGTGTCTGTGTTTTTATACACACTATCATCATCTTCATGTGCTAAGCCTATAGGCGGAGGCTTTCATTTTCTGCCAACTCACACGATAACCAGAGTCGTGGATAAGGTCCATCTTCTTGTCTCGATTTTACCACGCGACCAAGCCATCCAGCTTTTTACATCTCTGCCTCCCCTTTGTTCTATTCCCCTAGATCTTACCAGTTGTCACCTGGTTCATTAATTTATTTCTTCTCAAAACCGGGGCAAAAACTTTTGACAGTTCACGTCTAATTTCTCTCATGCGTTTATGGTTTTAATTTGTGTCTTTTCCTATCTGTCCAAGGTATCCTTTGCATTTTCCTCAGAAAACACCTCTCCACAGCTATTACACGCTTTTCCTCTTGTCTGCTTATTGTCCACTCTTCACATCCATACACACGTAGAACCTCAACACTCTTTTTCTCGTTGCAAATACCATATTTTTTATTATGTAGTATGTTTTCCATCTTGCTACATGCTACCTTCGCGATGGCGATTCATGTTCTAATCACTTCTAGTCATCTCCCATAAGATGTTTTGACTGCTCCGAGATAATTGTACCGATTCACTTGTTTAGGAGTATGTCCTCCTTTATTTTTTTTTTTTTTTTTGGTGTGTGGTATATTACATTATTTTGAATAAAGAAGACACAAAAAATGGTTTGCAGGATTTATTGCATGGCATATTTCGCTGCATCTCGTCAGGTACATACTGCAGAAATCACACAACGTAAAGTAAATTAACTAGAAAAATCCTTCAAGTTGAAATATACACATATTCAATGTCAATTATCTACCACGGTAATTTTAAGCTGACTAACATGTCTGTGTGTTTGCACAATTCTGGCTTGCGTTGATTGATCATAATTGCTTCTGCAAACTTTAACAAGCGAGTATTTTGTGTGTTAAACAGCACGCGAAAGGCAATGTCTCTGTCAACCACATGGCCGCTTTCGATGATATGCCTACCAACTGAAGACGCGGGGAGCTTCTGGTGTGTCGGCCCCCACTAGGCTAGCATCGCCTGTGTGTCGTATCTTGTTGACCCATGGAAGTATGTGTTCTGACACACTTTTGTTCAGCTGTCTATTTGTTCTACCGATGAAGAAGGCCTGGCATCTACGTCGTCAAGATCGGCTTACTACAGCAGTAGGTCGAACATTCTGTGTTGCAACTCCAGTCATTAGATATAGAACCATACCGATTCCCACACCAACAGTCAAAGAGCCTGTCCCCCTGTACGCCAAAAACAATTGTATTTACCAATTCACATGCAGATGGCTCCAGTGGCTGATGTTCCCCGGTGGGCGGGTTGTTTGGGCATCCCAAAGAACACGTATATCGTACCAAGGATCACAAGAAATAGGGAATCAGATAACACAGCTGCTGGATTGATGCCTGTGACGTACCTGGATTTAATCTCCACCTTGGCGATTGGCAGCGTCATGGCAACAGCACTCCTCATTGCAGGCTGTATCTCAATAGTCTCCCCTGTGAGTTAGTCTGTGCGTACCAGGCTGGCATCAATCACAGCTTCCCCGTCTAAACCAGTATCATAGAGACAGGCAACTTTCTGGCCGTTGACTTCAATCAGTTTGACCACAGGTGGCCTCTCTTGGTCCAGAGTTCCTTCAACAACCTCATCCTTTTCGGTGGCAACCACCTTTGGAGCCACGCGGCAGGCTGCGAAGTGAGAGTTTTTCGTTTTCGATTTGCAGTCTTTTGTGTTGTGAGAGTGCGACTTGCAGATCGAACACCACTTCTCAGACCACTGTCGTTTCGGTTTAGAGTTGGGTGGGCTCTGTCTCCCTTCCTTTGTCTTGTCTGGACTCTTCTCTGAAGTGTTTGCATAAGGTTCCACTTTCTTTGTTTCTGAGCCTTTGAATTTCTTTCGGTCATGTTTCTCCTGACCTTTGGTGGTTGGTGTACAGGTTTCTTTCGCTTCCCCATGGACTTCCACGAATCTTTCCGCCGGCTTATTCACCATATCAAGCCGTTCCGCCCCTTGTTCTCCCAAGAATTTCTTCCGAGGTTCTGACATTTGCTGTCGAATCTGGTCGACTATCATGAGCTCTTCCAAACTCTCATAGTCATGCTTGAACCCTGCCAAATCCATCTATTTCTGGAGGTAGGATTTCAGGCGCAAGCTGTAGGCGGCGAATAGCTCTCCTGACTCTCGTTTCGCTGATCGAAACTTATTCCTATATGTATTTGATGTGATCTCGTAATGTTTCAGCAAAGCGGCTTTCAATTCGTCGTAATTGTTCTCGTGTCCTGGCGACAGGCGAGAATAAATCTCGTAACCGGTTCCAAGCAATCCCTGAGACAATTTAAAATGCCGATTGTCTCGATCTAGACCCATCGCTACCGACATAGCATCGAAGCGTTGAAGGTACTGGTCAATCTTCTCCTTGTCCTACTCGTAGATCGCTAGAGGGATCTTCATAGCATGGTATCTATGTCCACCTACTGGTGTTGAGCCAGGGAGAGAGTAACCTCCCACTGCTCCCTCAGTTTCCCCACTAGATTGCCTCTTAAGCTCGAGTTCCCGCATCCGGTACTCGTGCTCTCCTTTCTGAGCTTCTTGCTCTGCTTCCCGTTTCCTAGCAGCTTCCTGAGCTTCAAGTTTCTTAGCTGCTTGCTCAGCTTCAAGTTTCTTAGGTGCTTGCTCAGCTTCAAGTACCAGCCTTCTGATGGCTTGCTCAGTGTGAGGTTTTTTGTGGGTTTATAGAGAATTACAGAAGTTCCATTGAGTGAAGTTCTATAAAGTATATCTCTCTATAAAAGATACAGGTTAGTAACAGGAAGTGTTGTCTAGAGGTATTGATATTTATTCTCGCATAAACCTTGTAGAGAAACCATTCAGAATTTTGGCTCATCGAGTACCCCCACTGTGAGAAATTAGACACAAGTTAAGTTCTACACAGAATTATTTATAGATGATTTCTCTTCTAGGCCATATATATATATATATATATATATATATATATATATATATATATATATATATATATATATATATATATATATATATATATATATATATACATATATATATATATATATATATAGAGAGAGAGAGAGAGAGAGAGAGAGATCTTGGCAGTTAGCCACAGTAACCAATGAAAGCAGTTCTCTCATCTTCCAGCTGACTGTGCTCTGATCGCCAACCTCATTTTTGATCTCATTACTTATTTCAAGTGACACAAGACACTTGGACAAATGATCACATTGACAATTGTACCATTGTAGTGAACATAAACAACAATGACTGTATTCTACACTGGTTGAACAAGACATCAACATGAGAAGATCTTGACAACAGTTGGACAAACATTCACAAAGAATGATCACACCAACAGGTTAGACAAGTCATACATCATGGAAGATACTTGACAACAACCACACAGACTTTCACAATCTCTGTAACCAACCACAACAGTAGAGTAACAGTCACCATGAAGATGCTTGACACCTGTTGGACATTTCTTTCTCAACAATGTACAAGACAATCACCGAGACATGTATCTCAAAAACTGTTCTCTTACTACTAATACTTTATTAATGTCTGATGAGGTCAAGTGAAGACTCAGGCTTCATATTCTGCCAACAATTTACATCTCAAATATGTTTATATGCAAATTATAGTGACATTATCTATGAAAACCCAAACACATCACTCAATATCCCCACAGAAACATCAATCTAAATAAACCCTCCTCCTTCACATATCTACACCATAGGTTATCCTACACCACAACACTTTAATCATGCTATCACTTTTCCAACCGTCAAATGAGGAAAACACATGATAAACCTATAGCCGGGCACAAGTATAGGGAGACACTGCTATACTGATCCGTGTACCGTCTTTTAGCACCAATGAAGGTGTTGGGAATGTCTCAGGTTTCAGCTTTCCCCATAATGTTTTTCCAGTTTAGGCTATTCCCTACTTTGACTAGTCCGAAGCAAGTGACAAACATGTCCTTCCGAAGGGTGAGTAGACTGTTCGCAAAGTTGATAATTTGGGATTAGTTTTACTTTTCCAGCAGAGGAAGATCTAAAAACTATGATGTCCCATCATTCTTCTCTGCCAGTCTATCTCCCACAACAGGTTCTGATGTAATTGAATCACCACACCGACTTATCACTAATCCATTTTTGGGAATTTGCTCCATTTATTAACTTCTGCTCCTTCCGCTTTCAGCCATTATTAATATTAAGCTGTGTTAGGGTCAGCTCCAAGTGCACCTTTAATGTCCACTCTTAGCCAGTAGTGACATTCTGAAAACCAGGTGATCTCTCCTCTTAAGGTTTCTTCTTGAATTTATCTTGAAGATATAGCCTGGAGCTTTTACAAAATTGGAGAGTATCCCTGTCTTAGGCTTTTAAGAAAGACTTTTCTTCAGTGCCATCTGTATAGGCCAGAATTAGTGGATTCAGGCTGAATCTTTGCAACCTGTTGTTCATTTTGGTCTTTTTGGAGTCTGACTTTTCAGCTGGAGTTGAAGCTAGAGCTCAGGACTTCCCTGGAGTTGTCCTGGTAATTGAAAGGCCTCCCCCATCCTTCTCATTCTCTGTTAATAAACAAAGGCACAACATGTGTTTTACATCTATTGAACCATTGTCACAGTTATACAGTACTATCACAGATTCAGAGAGGAATGGGAGGGGAAAGGGGAGTGTGATATTCGAACACCCGCCTCTCACTGATGATGAAGTGCAATTTTATTTGGGGGTTTGGGGTGATATCCTTTCTCCAGGTTCATCCCCAAAACCGTGAAGTCATAGGCACATACTCCTAATCAGAGGCAGCTTCACACAATTATCTTGTAAATTCCCACAATGAGTAGATCACAGGGACCGGTGTACCATGAGAACAGACAGTGTGATTAAGCACCAAGAAGTAGGCATTGTATGGCAGAAATCATGCACTAGAAATGCTTTCACATGTGGAATACACATAATGAAAGAAAACATGAATTTTCCCTGACAAATAGCATGAGCCTTCCCATGTATTCATCTGACAGACACTGTAGGTTAATTTCTACAGTGCAATGCAGTCCTGCAAACATGGATTTAATAAGTGTCTTTAGTTTTACAAATATGAGAAGTTAATTATATAATTATCATCTCATTCACTCAAACATTCTCAGCCATTATAAGGGAGAAATTACATGCAGTATTTAGCATCACACATTCTGAAACAAAGCTGCCAAAGGTAACTCTCAAGAGCGATGTACAGTTTGGTTAAGAATGGTCATGATAGGCACTCAACGAATGTTCAGAATGCACAAAGGTTTTGCCATATGCATTGAGCGTGGTTTACAGTCATAAGCATATGCAAATCATCAAATCAGACAGACAATAGACATGGTAAGAATGTTTCACTGCGGTAGACATGACAGGTTTTGAGCGGCAGTTTTAGAGTCACTGTGCCGAAGTCCTGTCTTCTTTTTACATTTTCTCAAGAAAATACTCGGCCATTCGTCTCTCTCTCACTTCATCAGGTTTACACATAACATATTAAATGATTTAGGTACCTGGAGTGCAGATGATCACATCCTAAAGAATGCTTTTGGGCAAATTTTACCACTGCATCTTGAACACGTCCTTACGGGATGGAATCAAGGCTTCGACTGGCGGGCTAATTATGTATTAAGGAGCGTTACCAGCCCAAGGGTTACCCAATGAAATTGAGACCCCACCATTCATTTACCCTCTCTCGATCTAGAATCTACGATTCTATTTTTAGTTAGGGCATCACGACGGCTTACGTGGTTAACTACTGAGTATTGAGAAATGTAAATGGACTGGGGATACGAACGCCTGAAGACATCATGCTACATAGCCTCCCCATAAAACTGTCATGGATACAATGACTGATAGGTCAGGTGTTCACAGTTCCCAGATCCTTTAAGTGGTGTCATCATTTACTCATCTCCCATTACTCCAACAAGAGCTGTGCATATGGAACGAATTGATTCTTTCCCTGAAAAATCTGCTCCAATATTCATCCATCAGTCATGAATTTGGTGGCATCTGCAAAGACCATGAAGTTAGTCCTGCATGAAGTTCCATTTAGTCACTGGAAGTATGAAGAGTTATGACCACACTTATCAGTGAACTGCTCTCCAACTCATTTCTGACAATGCTCCACAGTCAATCTCCATGCTATTTTTCCTGTCCATGATGAATGATCTCTCAGAGTCACACACTTTCAAAGCATGAGTACCATTGAGATTCATTATGAGAAGTAATGGCTTTGCAATTAAACCAACTTCTATATGTCTGATGAGAGTGGTATAATTCCATATGTCTCTCACTCATTTGTCTTTATCAGAACTTCATTCTTCCCTTCGCCTCTGGAGAATGATAATCCTGTGAGAGTGTATTTAACTGAACACTTTCTCCAACAGTAATCTTGGCATTTGGAACTGGGTTAAAATTGTTGATCATCACCGGAGCAAAAACAATCACTTCCGGGTGAACTGTATAGCAGCCGCTGCAGAACTTAAGACTAAAATCTACTAAGTGTAGATTTGGTTAGCGTTGGACACAGGATCTACCTTTCCAATAAGCCTCTTGTGTTTGCAGATGGTAGCAATTTCCCATTATATTTCCTTGACTTATTTCTGTAGTCTTACCATAGATTTAGAGGTGCACTTATTGGCTGAGATTTCCTCATTCCGTTAGGCCTCTATTTTGATTTGTTGTGAGAAGTGACAGCATTTTCTCTCCTTAGTTGCTAATTAAGCTGTTTCCAACGCAGCAACTGAGTTTGTAGATGCAGTTAGACTAACATCTACTACAACTAATATAGAATTCCAACTAGTTGTCTTCAGCCATGCTTGAGCTAAATGCTTTTGAGTGGCTGGAGTATCCGTTCTTTCTCTCCCACATGAGCAAACGTTTACTTTTGGCGAATAAGGTGTTTCTTCTCAGCCATAGAGAAGTCCGTCATTATCACAGCCACCTTTAAAGGTGTGTGATTATGTGGGTTAGCTTCTTAGTTACCAATATTGACTGGAATTATTTTTGAAGCAATTTTACTGACTTTGAGGATAGGACTGGCCAGGTCTTGTGAATATACCTCGCATCTCAGTAATAATATAAGATTCCACTGCGGAATGTATAAAGAGTCGACTGTTGAACTTGCAGAGATCTTTATCTTGAAAGGAGTCAGCTGTTTGAAACTGATCTTTCGTTGTGTATAGAGTGTCAACTGCTGGAGTTGCAGTGATCTCTACCATATAAGAGTTAACTGTTTAAGAACAGTAATCCTTATTAGTCCATTCCATCACAGACTTTGCTCTTGTCTAGAACCGAGCTACATTCCTACCATTTTCCCAGGCAGAAATATCTTCCCATTGAGAATGAAAAAGGAGAAGGACATCAGTTTTTCCAACTTTGTCCTTCCTTTAATCTCCACCATTTTGCAGGCAGAAATGCTTTCTCAACTGAGGATGAATTGACGGCCGACGTCGGAGACGGATCCTGTTTTATCTCTTCATGAAATTTTTCAGGTTGTCCACGTTATGTTCCTAGTCGTATGATACGCCAATGACATCAGGTTGGTTATCCATCGTTTCCTGGACACATACTTTTGCGTACGCTCTCCACTTCCATATGAATGGCTAGGGGTCCAGTTATTTTGATGGCCTTCCTGGAGATTCAATGAGTTCACTCCTAGTGACTTGGATCCTAGTACACCAGAGATCACACCATCGAACAATAGACTAATGTCTTATAGACACCAGACTGTGGTCGGGTCATGAGTGACTGACCATGACATCAGGTAGAATCTTCCCTTCATCTCGTCCATCACGTATCAAGTACGTTTAAGAATACCACTAAATCAGGAATGGCAAGAGACAGTTGATAAGGATGTTTCTCCTGGAGATTTCAATCGTGCTCACTTTCTCAGCAGCTTGATCAGCGCTACCGACAAGATTACACAACTGAAGAATAAACCCAACGTCGAATCGACACTGGACAATAGCCGGTACGAATACTGACTATACTGAGAGAGATGGTTAGTGAGGTGTCTTAATGGTTGCCCAAGGTTTCCATCAGGGTTCACACTCTCTGCTCTCAGTGTTGCCAACATGTTATGGGGACTGAGGAACTGAGTACCCACTATATGATGTGATGCAGTGATATTAAAATGTAAATACACTAATTCCCCTTTCTCCCATGCTAGCCAATAAGTTAGAAAATGGAGTAGGCCCCCTATTTATTCCCTGGATCAAGTGTCTTAATTTATCTCAAGAAAAATCAAATTTATCCTGAAATTAGCTGTCTATGTTATTTAAAAATAATTTGTGTCTTCTGGTTCTCAGGTACCTTTGATACTCATAGTGAACACAGTATGCACAAAATTAAACAACAATATTGACAGTCTATTACATCAGCCCATCTTGAACCACAACATTATCATGGGTATATCAAACATGTTGACCCATAAGATAATTAACATTTTTGTTCAACTACATTGTACAATGTGACATTTGTGAACAGTGATACATGCAATATTACCACCATTGATGAAACAACCACCACCCGAGATTTACTTGTGGGTTTAAATATCTGGACCTTTTGTCCACATTTATGTGACGAGATCCATTACCCACATCATAAAACTCTAAGCAATAGGTTTAATTTTGCGAGAGGTTACTCCCTGATTCTAATACAAACATAGATATCCTCCACAGGAGTCCCAGACAAGGTATACCCATAGTTTACATCCCGAGTCGTCAGACCTCGTTATGTGAATCCCATAAAAGGTATTCCCAGGGTTCAATTAGTGCATAGAGCACTCAATATGTGATTACCTTGAGGGGTGTTCCCAGGGTTCTAATTGCCTATATTAGTCCACAATATGTGATCCCCTTTTGCAGGTTATTCCCGGGGTCCAGTCGCGGATACGGGTCCACAACATGTGATCACCTTTAGGGGTGTTCCCGGGGTTCAATCGCGGATATGAGGCCCCAACATGTGATCTCCTTTAGGGGTGTTCCCGGGGTTCAATCGCGGATACGGGCCCACAACATGTGAGGTTTTTTGTGGGTTTATAGAGAATTACAGAAGTTCCATTGAGTGAAGTTCTATAAAGTATATATCTCTATAAAAGATACAGGTTAGTAACAGCAAGTGTTGTCTAGAGGTATTGATATATATTCTCGCATAACCCTTGTAGAGAAACCATTCAGAATTTTGGCTCATCGAGTACCCCCACTGTGAGAAATTAGACACAAGTTAAGTTCTACACAGAATTATTTATAGATGATTTCTCTTCTAGGCCATATATATATATATATATATATATATATATATATATATATATATATATATATATATATATATATAGATCTTGGCAGTTAGCCACAGTAACCAATGAAAGCAGTTCTCTCATCTTCCAGCTGACTGTGCTCTGATCGCCAACCTCATTTTTGATCTCATTACTTATTTCAAGTGACACAAGACACTTGGACAAATGATCACATTGACAATTGTACCATTGTAGTGAACATAAACAACAATGACTGTATTCTACACTGGTTGAACAAGACATCAACATGAGAAGATCTTGACAACAGTTGGACAAACATTCACAAAGAATGATCACACCAACAGGTTAGACAAGTCATACATCATGGAAGATACTTGACAACAACCACACAGACTTTCACAATCTCTGTAACCAACCACAACAGTAGAGTAACAGTCACCATGAAGATGCTTGACACCTGTTGGACATTTCTTTCTCAACAATGTACAAGACAATCACCGAGACATGTATCTCAAAAACTGTTCTCTTACTACTAATACTTTATTAATGTCTGATGAGGTCAAGTGAAGACTCAGGCTTCATATTCTGCCAACAATTTACATCTCAAATATGTTTATATGCAAATTATAGTGACATTATCTATGAAAACCCAAACACATCACTCAATATCCCCACAGAAACATCAATCTAAATAAACCCTCCTCCTTCACATATCTACACCATAGGTTATCCTACACCACAACACTTTAATCATGCTATCACTTTTCCAACCGTCAAATGAGGAAAACACATGATAAACCTATAGCCGGGCACAAGTATAGGGAAACACTGCTATACTGATCCGTGTACCGTCTTTTAGCACCAATGAAGGCGTTGGGAATGTCTCAGGTTTCAGCTTTCCCCATAATGTTTTTCCAGTTTAGGCTATTCCCTACTTTGACTAGTCCGAAGCAAGTGACAAACATGTCCTTCCGAAGGGTGAGTAGACTGTTCGCAAAGTTGATAATTTGGGATTAGTTTTACTTTTCCAGCAGAGGAAGATCTAAAAACTATGATGTCCCATCATTCTTCTCTGCCAGTCTATCTCCCACAACAGGTTCTGATGTAATTGAATCACCACACCGACTTATCACTAATCCATTTTTGGGAATTTGCTCCATTTATTAACTTCTGCTCCTTCCGCTTTCAGCCATTATTAATATTAAGCTGTGTTAGGGTCAGCTCCAAGTGCACCTTTAATGTCCACTCTTAGCCAGTAGTGACATTCTGAAAACCAGGTGATCTCTCCTCTTAAGGTTTCTTCTTGAATTTATCTTGAAGATATAGCCTGGAGCTTTTACAAAATTGGAGAGTATCCCTGTCTTAGGCTTTTAAGAAAGACTTTTCTTCAGTGCCATCTGTATAGGCCAGAATTAGTGGATTCAGGCTGAATCTTTGCAACCTGTTGTTCATTTTGGTCTTTTTGGAGTCTGACTTTTCAGCTGGAGTTGAAGCTAGAGCTCAGGACTTCCCTGGAGTTGTCCTGGTAATTGAAAGGCCTTTCCCATCCTTCTCATTCTCTGTTAATAAACAAAGGCACAACATGTGTTTTACATCTATTGAACCATTGTCACAGTTATACAGTACTATCACAGATTCAGAGAGGAATGGGAGGGGAAAGGGGAGTGTGATATTCGAACACCCGCCTCTCACTGATGATGAAGTGCAATTTTATTTGGGGGTTTGGGGTGATATCCTTTCTCCAGGTTCATCCCCAAAACCGTGAAGTCATATGCACATACTCCTAATCAGAGGCAGCTTCACACAATTATCTTGTAAATTCCCACAATGAGTAGATCACAGGGACCGGTGTACCATGAGAACAGACAGTGTGATTAAGCACCAAGAAGTAGGCATTGTATGGCAGAAATCATGCACTAGAAATGCTTTCACATGTGGAATACACATAATGAAAGAAAACATGAATTTTCCCTGACAAATAGCATGAGCCTTCCCATGTATTCATCTGACAGACACTGTAGGTTAATTTCTACAGTGCAATGCAGTCCTGCAAACATGGATTTAATAAGTGTCTTTAGTTTTACAAATATGAGAAGTTAATTATATAATTATCATCTCATTCACTCAAACATTCTCAGCCATTATAAGGGAGAAATTACATGCAGTATATAGCATCACACATTCTGAAACAAAGCTGCCAAAGGTAACTCTCAAGAGCGATGTACAGTTTGGTTAAGAATGGTCATGATAGGCACTCAACGAATGTTCAGAATGCACAAAGGTTTTGCCATATGCATTGAGCGTGGTTTACAGTCATAAGCATATGCAAATCATCAAATCAGACAGACAATAGACATGGTAAGAATGTTTCACTGCGGTAGACATGACAGGTTTTGAGCGGCAGTTTTAGAGTCACTGTGCCGAAGTCCTGTCTTCTTTTTACATTTTCTCAAGAAAATACTCGGCCATTCGTCTCTCTCTCACTTCATCAGGTTTACACATAACATATTAAATGATTTAGGTACCTGGAGTGCAGATGATCACATCCTAAAGAATGCTTTTGGGCAAATTTTACCACTGCATCTTGAACACGTCCTTACGGGATGGAATCAAGGCTTCGACTGGCGGGCTAATTATGTATTAAGGAGCGTTACCAGCCCAAGGGTTACCCAATGAAATTGAGACCCCACCATTCATTTACCCTCTCTCGATCTAGAATCTACGATTCTATTTTTAGTTAGGGCATGACGACGGCTTACGTGGTTAACTACTGAGTATTGAGAAATGTAAATGGACTGGGGATACGAACGTCTGAAGACATCATGCTACACTCAGCTTCAAGTTTCCTAGCTGCCTGCTCATCTCCATCGTTCTCAATTCCAACTCGGCCTTTCGATCTTCCCTTTCTGCTTGACGAAGCTCCCTCTCCACCTCCTGTACGTAATCTGTAGTGCAGAACCCGACAAACCCATTTCTCCCCCTGTGCCCTTAGTTCTGCCGTAGTTAGTTTAGGAGTGGTCATATTTCAGAGAGGTAAGTCAGTAGATAGAGTGTAGATTATCTCCAAGATAAATATATAGTTATGAATAATTACAGTTAATCTATATATTTAAGACTACAACACAACACAATCACTCAGTGACAAGAGTAGAATTAAGATCACAGACCTATGTAGACTTGTAAAGTGTGAACATGTAAGTTATGTGTCTTAACACCTATCCACATTCACCATAACTGGATCTTTAACTGTCCGGCCCTACCTCTATCACTGTAATGTCACCCACTATAATGTAATATCACCAACATTAAGGTAATGTCACATTCCCGTGTGACGTGCCCATGTAAATGTCGCTTTCCTTAATTTGATATCACCATCCCGGCTTGGCCCCCAATAAATGTCGCCAGTCGTCCCTAGGGGGGAAGTGGAGTCAACAGGCACACTGTTTAAATTCCCTTCCCTTAGCTTGGGCTTCTGTCGGACCTTTGTCTACACACCCCCTGTCATGTACACTATCTCTCTCCCTCTCTTCTTTTCTTCTTACCACTAAACAATACCCTTCATATTCCTCCAGAACATACCCACACAAGACTGTATTTTAACAAATGATAAAATAAAACATTTAATACAGAAAAGTGTCACATGTGTGTGTGTGTGCACTGTTTGTGTGTGGAAATATGTAGTATTTTCTTTGGTGTATGCGAGAAGAGATCAGTGAGCCCAGGATCGTTCATCATCACGGTCGGCCATACCACATCACACCATAGTAAGTTCCAAACAGGTCTCACCGAATGAAGCGTTTCTCCGGAAAATGGTTGACTCCTTCTAGTTAATCCTATATAGTCCGGTGACTGGTCTCCACTACTGAATATGGTATACCAAAACCCATACGATCAGAACCCCCGATGTATCTAATGTGTCTATACTGATCGTGGAATCTAGGGATCTCGGCACTTCTCTCACACAACTCCCGAAGAAACAAACTGATGATGTCTGTTCGAGTAAGTTCCTCCTGTATGTTTCCACAAGTTTACTGAACAGGTTTCCTCACCATTATGCCTTCTCTATATAATAACGTTATTGCCCTGAGAAGTAATCACCATTATACCTTCACTATATAATAATGTTATTGTTCTGAGAAGTAATCACTGTTAATATGAATCCGCCTTTTCCTCCTCCGCCTCAGTCACTGACAACCAGCCCTTTTTATGTTAAACGCTCTGGACTTTGATGAGGCCATGATTGGTGGAATGGTTTCCCATTGCCGACACCATTTAACATAACTTCACTCAGTGTGACTGCTATTTTCCTCCTCTCCCAGCTGACCTTAATTTCTCCGGTACAGTAATATATCACTCAGTGTGACTGGCATTGTCCACACCTCGTAGTAATACTTCCTTTCTTTTGCACCGTGGAACCTGTTGAAAATAGAAAATTTTGTTAGAGAAAAACCCTCTTCGAACCCACTATATGTGATTGTAGGCTAAAGTCCCAACTCAGATATTTATCCTGGTTAACCTAGAACTACACTCTAGCATAAAGCAGAGTAGTTCGTCACATTTGGGTGGTAAGGAAAAGGAAAGACCAAAAAGAAACGCACAGCTCCCCAGTAGACCTCCCTACCGGAATATCCTACCATTAACATTTCCTTTATCCCCCAGCCACCCCAAATCTCCCTGAATTATATCCCATTACATTGGTCCTACCCTGCCGAGTGAAATGATATATCACTCTATCTCGTTTAAGCTAGGCATCAGCCAGCTGCGGCCGACGCTCCTAGACTACGTTCACACAACACACTATCACTAAGTTCAAGTCCTACCTCTATTTATAAATAAACTACCTTATGCTAGTGTTCCGAGTTGGAATTCACAATTCACAACATGAAAAAAATGTCCCTTCTTTCCAAACAACATGGGACACTGTGAATCCCGTCTCCATTCGAACTGGAACAAACAAACACTCCCGTTATCTGTAGTTCATCCACAGACTGATCACAAGTTTCGTCAACTTCTAACAGCCGAAAAAGTTGCTCTAGTGACGTCATTCACGTGGCCAGAATTCAGGTCAAGACGTCACTCCCCTCTCCTTTATTCTCCCGATCGGGTAAACAGAATGCCGACGTTTCTTTTGATGTCGGGGAATTCTCAAGGAATCCAGACTGTGCTTTGATCTGATGAAATACCCCACAACAAAGCGTTTGGGCGGCCTAGAGACAATTGTCTCTGTCAATCTATCATCTGATCGTAAACTCAAGTGGTCTCGTGACAGTGTACAAGGTGAAAATCGCAGAGAATGCTCGCCTCAACAAATCACTGAGCACTGAAAAAGTAACAACGTCAGTCCTAGACAACCCAGAGAAGTATGTGAGGAACTTATCGTCGTACGTACTCAACAACATTGAAACGGACGCCCTGGCATACGGATTAAAATTCAGTATAAAGCCTAAGCACGTCAACCATGTTGATCGCAAGCACAGTTTGAAATGTTGTTTGATCAAGTTTCCAAGTTATCACATACTTCTGCTGAGTCGGTTGGGTGGCGGAAGTCCAAACTCGTAAATTAAGAGCACCAGTATCGCACAACACCCTCCAAACAGACATGTCCGCTGACCAACGAACACCTTACTGCGTTAAAAGCGTTAAAGGCTAATAAAAGCCTCGTAATACTGAAACCTGACAAAGAGAGTGGTGCAGTACTGATGGAAATGTCAGACTACCAGAGAAAAATTGAAGAAATATTATCAGATGAATCTAAATTCAGGGTAGATCAAAAAGTAAACAAGTCGGAGGACCTGGATGCAATAATGAGGAAAGAGATCCAGTCACTTGTGAATGCGGGACTCATCAGTGAAGCCACTGCAAAAACGCTCACACCACGTGGCTCCCAAACTCCTCAGATGTACGGTCTATCCAAACTTCACAAGCTTGCATCCCCTTAAGACCTATCATGTCCATTGATAACTCAGCACAACACCGAATGGCGAGATGGCTAGCCGAAATTTTAAAGCCAGTACGACAGTCTTTCGATCCAAAAATACTCAGGGATACATTCGAACTGGTGGATTTATTGGATACTATGGACAAAAATAACAAACACGTGGCATCCGTGTATATAGACTCCCTATTCACCAACGTTCATTAGAGGAGACAGTGAAAATAATAAGGGAATGCATTGAAGTCAAACAACTCAAACTAGGCATACCAACATCTATTCTGGAGAAGCTACTACTACTATGTACCGCCAACATAAAATTAAATTTTCTAAGTCATACCGCCAAATTGACGGAGTGGCCATGGGGAGTCCTCTTGGTCCTATTCTAGCGGACATCTTCATGGCACATTTAGAAGAAAAGATGTCCTCAGACATTAAAAACTTGGCTTTCTACCGTCGTTATATGGACGATATACTAATTATCACAACAGACGACCTAAAGTAACATCGTTCCAGGCCATAATGAACATGACGCATAAAAACATGTCTCTATCTATGAAACACGAACACAACGAAGCGTTGCCGTTCCTAGATATTCTAATGAGACGTAGAGCAGACGGCACAATTCAAAGATCGGTGTACCGCAAAGGAACATGGACTGGCCAATACCTAAATTTTCAGAGCTTCACACCTGTCCAGTTTAAACGGGGCTTAGTGCGGACCCTGTTTGACCGTGCTAGAAAGATATGCACCCAGGACACACTGACAGAGGAATTTGAAACTCTGAAGAATGTCTTAAATCTGAATGGGTACTCCACAGGATTTATAAAGCGCCATTGCCAACTGCCCAAACCAAAACCAGACGTAACTACAATCCCTAAACTCAAGGTATTCATCCAGCTAACCTTTCGAGGGAATGGTAATGCAACGTATTCAATGCCGGCTTACTACAGTACTAGGCCGATTATTCTGTGCTGCAACTCCAGTCATTAGACATAGAACCATACCGATTCCAACACCAACAGTCAAAGAGCCTGCCCCCCTGTACGCCACAAACAATTGTATTTACCAATTCATATGTAGATGCCAGACCTTCTACATTTGTAGAACAGAGAAACAGCTGAAGAAAAGCGTTTCAGAACACATACCTTAATGGGTCAACAAGATACGACACGCAGGCGATGCTAGCCTAGTGGACACGACACACCAGAAGCTCCCCGCGCATGCAATTGGTAGCCACATTATCTAAAGCCTTTTGCGTGTTGCTTAACACACAAAATACTCGCTTGTTAAAATTTGCAGAAGCAATTATGATCAATCAACGCAAGCCAGAATTGTGCAAACAGAAAGACATGTTAGTCAGCTTACAATTACCGTGGTAGATAAGTGACATTACTGTGCGAAATTGTGTATATTTCAACTTGAAGGATTTATCTAGTTAATTTACTTTACGTTGTGTGATTTCTGCAATATGTACCTGACGAGATGCAGCGAAATATGCCAGGCAATAAATCGTGCAATCTATTGTTTGTGTATTCGTTATTCACATTCACTACGGGAAAACATTGTTTTGAATATTACATTATGGTATTTTTTTTCTTTCCAGTAACGTATCACCAAATGTTGCAGATTTAGCTCATTGTCTGCAAACAATATTGTATCATCCGGTTGTCTAATGTTATTGATGTTTTGTACCCCGATAATGTTTACTTTCATATCTTCTACATTTCTGAAAATATTTTCACTGTACAGGGAAAAATTATCTAGAGACATTACACATCCGTCTCACACCTCTCTTAATAGGATGTTATTCATTCATTCTTTCAGTAGCATGTGCTTTGCAGAACCTCGCTCCTATAACAGCTTTCCGGAAAAACTCTCGATCATAAGCAAGATGTTCCCACCCCGCCCTGTCCCACACCCCAGGCTGAACACCCCGCCCTGTCCCACACCTCAAGCTGAACACCCCGCCCTGTCCCACACATCAAGCTGAACACCTCGCTCTGTCCCACACCTCAAGCTGAACACCTCGCTCTGTCCCACACCTCAAGCTGAACACCTCGTTCTGTCCCACACCTCAAGCTGAACACCCCGCCCTGTCCCACACCTCAAGCTGAACACCTCGCTCTGTCCCACACCTCAAGCTGAACACCTCGCTCTGTCCCACACCTCAAGCTGAACACCCTGCCCTGTCCCACGCCTCAAGCTGAACACCTCGCTCTGTCCCACACCTCAAGCTGAACACCTCGCTCTGTCCCACACCTCAAGCTGAACACCTCGCTCTGTCCCACACCTCAAGCTGAACACCCTGCCCTGTCCCACACCTCAAGATGAACACCCCGCCCTGTCCCACACCTCAAGCTGAACACCTCGCTCTGTCCCACACCTCAAGCTGAACACCTCGCTCTGTCCCACACCTCAAGCTGAACACCTCGCTCTATCCCACACCTCAAGCTGAACACCTCGCTCTGTCCCACACCTCAAGCTGAACACCTCGCTCTGTCCCACACCTCAAGCTAAACACCCCGCCCTGCTGTCCCACACCCCAGGATGAACACCACGCCCTGTCCCACACCTCAAGATATTAGAGGCACCAGTGACATGTATTCTGTACCTAATACATAGACCGGGTGCCTCGGTTGTGTAGTCGGTGGCCAGCTTGACTGTCGACCCGCTGGTCAGAATCCGAAACCCTTCCGGAAGAAAATAAATGTTCTGGACTTATCCTTAAAATAATGATAATAATAATACTAATAAAAATAATAATAACTTTAAGGGAACAACAGGCGCTCGGTATTAAGTTTGTATTGACACGTGACTCATTGACCTACGAATGATGCTAATGGTGAACACTGACTGACCAGTGGTCTGTAAACATATGAGGCTAGTACCATATACCACATACAGCACAGAGCCTGACCACCGGTCATTGGTTTCTTTTACTGCAGTGGCTCCATCTACCGTACCACCGCTGTTACTACTTTCCTGGCAACCGCTGTGGTAAAATAGTCCTTGAATATGATCCACGTGGACTGAAACACATTTATACATGCGCTAATTGTTTCACGTGCTTTGAACTCCCGCGTAGTCAACCAACACTGGGCTTTTATTTGTGTGTGGGCCAGCTTTACCAATTACCTGCGACCCTCGCCATCAGCCGAATCCACTTCAACTTCTGAAGTACGTGTAATGTATGTCCCCAACACAAGGACGAGAAGATAACATGTTAGTCCACCGGAGTAGGGATGAACCCGCTATCACACCATCACCCCATTGAAAGATTAAGAGGAGGCGCTCTTATCTATTCGAATATTACTTTCGCATAATACTTTACTCATCAGGTGACTGCTGTTATTTTCACGTTATATATCAACACGGGCAAAACTTCACCCCTCCTGGAGCAAGAAAATGTTCCATTCACAGATGTTCGCAGGGAATTGTGAGAATAATTGAAGAGGGTAAACAGCTCGTTCTATTAACTGATGCGATTTTCATCATCAGCAACGTCGGCATCATCATCATCATCAATATCATCATCATTGCTCACCTTTGTGGTCAAGCGTCGTGAATGAGAAATAGTTAACGATCATGTTCCCTGATTGTGGCACTGGATACTGCCATTCTGTGTAAGTGTACAATGGCTTAGATGTCGTCAATTCATTTATTATCTGTTATTTTGCGGACATAGATAGATTTGGATGGATCAGTGAGGGTGGAAGTCCATGAAAAAAGCCTACTTGCATTTTAACATCACATTTTGATTTCGCTGTATATTCCTGCATTGCTATATACATATACATACATGCATACATGCATACATACATACCTACCTACCTACCTACCTACCTACCTACCTGCCTGCCTGCCTGCCTGCCTGCCTGCCTGCCTGCCTGCCTGCCTGGCATGCATGCATACTGTTTATGTTCTCTTTCAGCATCTGATATAAATCGTTGGTAGCGATGTATGAATAAAACGCATATATACATTTTAAGAACGCAGTATAATGTTATTGCTCACAGACTACCTTGAGTTTTCCTTGTCACACGGGAATGCAAACATCAGTGTCCCACAACTGCGTCTATAGAGGCGGGGGCGCTTGAGTTTCTCTTATGACCGTGAGACCTATTCCGGCGTTAGAGTAGCTACCAGAAGGGCCTCCCAATTCGGACAGGTCAAAGGGTAGAGAACAGACAAAGAGAAACACCCGTGTCCTCCATTTTGGGGGTTGAAGCGTGGGGTTAACATCCCAACATTTGTAAAATCTATTGTCTTACGAAACAGATAAATAAGCTTCGAATTCGGATTGGCTTTTTTGGACAACGACCTTGGAACGCTAAGGACTTTTTGGAACATGGGATGTACGGACACTATATCGAGCAGGAGCGGCCGAAGAATTAACCCGGTAGCTGGTTGAATGTCAAATAGATATAACAGCAATTAAAGAATTTAGGTGGCTAGGAGAGGGTACTTTAGAGCAACATGTGTCATAGTCTTGCTCGTATCTAGGTAACTAAACTTGGGTTCATACAGGCAACAATAAATCTGTTCGTTATGAGATCGAATATTTATTGTATTTACATATACAGTATGCGTTGGCGCAGTGGGTAAACAGACCCGCGCTATATTACATCTCCCAAATAGTAAACATCAAACACATAAGTATCATTTAACAGTCTAGCAAACTATCTAGCCTATGTCTATATATCTATTGATATCTATAGAGTCCCTCAAAGGCAGGCCCTGTTGCCTCTCTCAAGCCCCTCTGTCCTCTGCCGGTCTCCGCGTGTCCTAACTCGACACGGGCGGTAACTCTGTCCGAGTTCCTCGTGGACCCCGCATTAGGCGGGCCACATCAGTGTCCACGGAATCATGGACTTGGTGACCATCTCTTTTGAGAAGGTTCTAGATTACTCGGGTCCTGCTCGACTCAATGGTTTCCCTTGGGCTGGAATTGCAGCCCTTTACTAAATGTGCAAGTGAGGCGGTGATATGTGGAGGAAACACCTAAAATAAACATAAATGAGGCACAGGATTTGTCATCAAAAAAGAGTTACGGGGAACGTTCTAAACTGTAAAGCTGTTAATGACAGGATTAGTAAATGAAAAAAAAAATGTATAGTGTATAATGTACATGCACCTACTGAGAGAAACAACAGGAACAGGATATCCTGTTTGTGCTGGAGGACTTCAATGCAAAAATAGGTAGAGAGCAAACTCATAAAAACGTTGCCGGTCTGGAAAGCCTACATGCAACTGCAAATGATAATGGATGGAGAGGCATAAAACTAGCAGAAGCCAAAGGACTGCAGATCAGCAGTACTAGACTGCAAAGAAAGTATATACATACACAAACTTGGAAATCATGTGACAAGAGAACCTATAATCAAATAGACCACATTTTAATTAACAACAAAAATGCATCAAACTACAACAAGTTAGAAGTTATAGAGTAGCTGAGTGCCACAGCGACCACTTCCTCGTTGGAGCAAAATTTAAAATAACACTTAAGAGAGTGTTCTATGCTACCTAGAAAGGTTACACCAAACATACAACAGAGAAAAACTACAAGAAATTACAGTCAAAGAGAAATTTGCAGAAAAAATAAAATGCACACTTGAAACTCTACAAAACCCGTTGGAGGAAAGCGTTGACCAAACTTGGTTGAACATCAAGAATACAATGCTGTCTACGGCAGAAGAATGTCTCCGTGTGTTATCAACGCATAGTAATGAAAACGAAATGAATGCTAAAGCAGGGGGAGACAGGGTTTCCCTATACTTGGGTGCTAACGAAAAAGAAATGCAACGTCGACTGCGTTAGGGCCATAGTTAAGAAGAGAGAGTAAAAAAAAGAGAAGAGTTTAACCACCTCATACATTCCTCTCGCCTGTCAAGAAAGAGATAGGATAAGAAGAAGATAGTTACCAGGTTCGGGTAGACAGAGAATCAAAATATCTCACTTGTTGATTCCAGGCAATGAATTACCACATAGGCAGTTCCAACCACATCAATTATTCAACTCAAATAACAAACCAAGTATCATACTGATATCAATTTTATTGCTAACAAAATGAACCCTTTCAAAACCGACATAATGCCAAACAAATCAAAAACCCATAATTCTATCCGTAAGTAGGAACCCAAATAGACTCCTGATATGAACTTACTAACTCATAGCTGCAAATAAACAAACAAAATGCACCAAATTATAGACTCTGCCACCATTTGACATCCAGTCGCATCCAAACAGGGACTTCACAGGACAACCACCACGACAATGGTGTATGTAAACAATGTCTTTGTGGCACAAACATAGACATGGACTGTGTAAATTCACACCAACCACAAGATGCTTCCACTGGACAACAATGATACGAATAGGTTATAGGATATGCTCCACATAAAAGAATAAATGACAAAGTACACATATTCTAAAGCATCCTATGCTTGCTACCAGCTCACCACATATCCCTAGTCTCACACCATATCCATCATCACAATCACCATCACAATCATAATTACCATATGATCACTCTTAGAGGGTCATGCTCACAACTATGTCACCATAATCACCACCACAATCATCAAATGATCACTTTCATCATAGCCATAATCATCCCAATCATATTAGCTGACCTCACTACATGATCAGCCTCAACGTAGTCATCACCACAATCATATCACCATCACAATCATCAAATGATCACTTTCATCAAAGCCATCATCATCCCAATCATCTTAGCTTACATCACTACATGATCAGCCTCAATATAGTCATTACCACAATCATATCACAATCATCAAATAATCACTCTCATCATAGCCATCATCATCCCAATCATATTAGCTGACATCACTACATGATCAGCCTCAACATAGTCATTACCACAATCATATCACCATCACAATCATCAAATGATCACTCTCACCATAACCATCACCACAATCCTAATCCCAATCATCTTACCTGAGATCACTACATGATGCCAAGGCTACACAGCAACACCAATAAGTAACAAAATCAACGCCGAGCACAACTGAGCTACACCGGTGTACAACGACTCTAACAGGACAACACCATTTGAACATGTACATACAGGACATAAATACAGTTCAATGCACCAACAGCAATCAAGCAGACATAGGATATGCAATTCAACATGACATCACCAGGACACACACCTTTGTACTGATGACAACTAGACAACATCAATATACCAGAAGTACAGTTCTACACATGACACCAGCAACAATCAGGACACAGGCTATAACATAAGTCACCGCCAACAACTAGGACATATAACGCCACATAAAACCATCACAATCGCAATCCCAGTCATCTTAGCTGACATCACTACATGATCACTTTCACCATGACCAAGCTCACTCAATAATACCCCAGATTAATTATGGGTGTCATATTCAGCACCTCTTGCTCTGGCTGGTCAGGAGACTATTTTTGCCTAGTTCACATGTGTCCAACCTGAGCAACACAGACCATTATCCCCACGAACACTATTATAATCATAAACCACTCTATCATATGTGTAGTGTTCAACCTGGCACCTTCATCACTGCCCACAGTCATGAATAATTATTACCATAGTGTCAGAGTCCTAACTATTAGCTCCGTCTAGTTCACTGGACTTAGACAGGCAAATTACAACATCTACGTAACATACACTAATAACACATGAATGCAATCGGAAACTGGCAGGAGCTATCTCCTGAACAATCATTTATTACAATATATTACAGGCTGACAACATGGTCGCACTTCACGCTCAAACAATCGTTCAACACCAACAGCCACGCGTTAGCTCACAACGGCGATCTTTACACTGTCGCCCGCATGATCATTCACAATCACAACTTCACATCATCCCGCACATATCACAGTTCGTACATTCCTCGAATATCAATACACAACGTTCATCTCCATCTATCAGTCAGAACACTATCGTTCTATCGTTCTATCGCTCTCTAGATCTCCACACGTCCGTCTCTATTCGCTGCCTCACACACACTGACCCTCCTCGTTGACCTTCCCACATCACGTGGCTCTGTTCACGGGCTTTTTGCCTGACCGTCCGCTAGCCAAGCCGTGGTGTCTCTTACTGCCCTTGACCTCAGCTATGCTTACACTGACTCTCGCTTACATACCGGCACTTACATTCTTCCTTACATATAAGACCATGACATTCTCCCCCCGCACAACCAATGTGGCACTTTCTCTTGGAAATGTGACACATTCTGCTGGTGTTACTCTTGGTACATCTTTCTAACATTGTCAGGGGATTATATGATCATAAGTATCCGCTTGTGTCCCTTTTTGCTCTGATCTTTTCCGAGATTAATTTTAAATATTGTTCTCTCTTTTTCAGTATTGAGGTTTCTCTCAAGGTTTTGTCGTGGTCTGACAAATGTTCTGGTTGGGTCTACTTATCATACCTCGTTATATTACTCTCTCCCCACTTCGTGACATTACATTCTGTTCATTTTACTCAATCGATTGGCTGTGCATTATCATCTCATAGTTATTGTGGCTATACTGGTTTAAGGATTCTCCATTGGTTTACGCCTCGAATAAGGCTACAACTTCCTCTTACAGCATTCTTAAATTTTCTTTCTATTCAGACGTGGTCCCCATCGTCTCTATTTAATGCACCCTAATCGATTCTTTATGAGCACGCTATGTCAATGTTGTGGTCATGGTTCGAATATACTTCATGTATATAATAGTCCCCCTTACCTCATGTTATGTCGGACCGTGAGTTGTTTCCCTTTTTGGGTACACCTCGTTTACTGTTATAGAGAGTTCTTATTAATCTCTTTGGTTGGCATCACCCTGTTGGTATGTTCTTTCTTGTTACCATCTTATGATGTTAATTCTGTACCACTATTGCTAAGCGTCATTCGTCGGGCTATCCACCATACGCGACGGCAAGTTTGGTAACACTCGCGTATTGGGATTGCCAGGCGTTGATTCTCAGCATTACAACTTATACTTTTCGTAACTATACTTACACTCATATGTACATATCACATTATAACAATACAATCTAATATGATAATAAAATTAGACATTGGATGTCATACAGTTAATACATTTACACTAAAATATTCATCGTCGCTGCCATTATGCACGTATAGGATACTGTTATTGTTCTGTGATCGTTATGCACACGGAATTAAATTAACAGTGTTCAATGTTCATTTCCGTGCTGGAATCTTTGGCATGTCTTCTTTCTCATACGATTATTGACGTCTTCTGTATATCCTGATATTGTCTTTCCTTCTGTCTAGTGATTAAGACTTTTCACCAAGTTTGGACAATTTGTAAGTCCGTTCTGTAAAATTGCTGGAATTCACACGTATAAAATAAGAATTAATTAAGTTCGGTGGCCTAAATTTTGAGTGTGGCCATGGTGCGTCTGTCTGTGACTGTCTTTGCCATAGTTTGTAGGTTGGCATCTGGTTTATTAGACTGATCACCGGAAATGAATATCTGTAGTTGTGAAGCTGTCGTCGTTGTTAGTCGATTTCAAGTGGATTCTGTAGATACTCGTTTGAAACAAAGTCAATATGGGTATATCTTACTGTTAGATACCTGAAATCACATGTTGAGTCTTACTGTTCTGACGGTGACACTTTTCACGTTGAAGGACCTTTCATGTTGGTCTATACAATGGAGTGTGCTAGTATCATAGCGCTGGAGTCGTACAGCAGACAAGGCAACTCTGGAGTTACTCGATCTACAGATATAAAGTGGGTTACGGTTAAAATTAATTTTCCGAAGGGTGGGGATTTTCAAATTTTATGTTGAGATCATTTTGAGTGCTATCTCCAAACCTGCACTCGTACATGTGTGTATACATTTAATAGTTCAAATAATAATAATACACCATGTATAGTTTTGAAATGTAATCGTGCATGTTTGTATGCGTTTCTGCAATTTGTGTATATTTTCCAAAATATGTAGGGTAATTTGTTGCTGATTTTTGTCAGTAATTCCACCGACTGATGATTTACATTGTTCAGCATAAGTATGTGTCTGAGTTGATTTGACATAGAGTTTATCAGTGGTAACAACAAACTTTGGTTCAACAGTAATGATGTAAGTATCAGAATTAGCAGGTTTGTTATGAGTAATATCATCTGTGTTGCGTCATGATGATGTGTGACTAACACTGTTAGTGAAGTCAGTTGTTTTGTATTTACCATGAGTAGTGCGAGTATAACCATCCACTGTGTGCACTTGGGCATGTGTGTAGTTAACAGGGAGTACAGGAGGTATAGTATGTACCATGATGATTTATGATCTTTCTTCGCCCTTGTGAAATGCTTGTTTTCTGCACCTTCTTTTCTTTGATGATACACACCAGTTTCTGTTTTTTCTTGTTGTGAGATGGTAATCAAGTTGGTGTGGTGTGGTACTTTGGTCTGTTCATCATGTTGTTGTATGATGAGTGGTGTAGTTAAGGCTGTGCTTGTTGTGGTGTTAACTTTTTGCCCTGTGTGAGTTTTGGACTCTGTGTAGTCTGTCACATTTAATACATTTCCAATTAATAAATCACAGCATGGATTGTCTAATAAAGCACAAGTTACTCTGCCTGATAGGAAAGGTGATTTTTTATTGGCCCATGCCATAGGATATTTCTCTACTGTCCCTGAAACAGTTCTGCAATAGATGTACTCATCTAGGTAGTCTTTAGGATCAGCTAGGGTCTTCCGAAGACCGATAAGACAGGACCCTGTGTCGCGTACACATGTGCATACTGTATCATTGATGTATCCTTCATGGAACGTTAGTTTTCCTAACGACAGTCTTGAGGTTTTGTTCATTTCCTCACTTTATTGTTGAGTATTGCTCTCTTTACATAAGGAATGAGGCTGAGTGATATTAACAACATTATTGGAATATGGTATGAAGTCTGATGGGTAAAACTCAGTCTGTTCTGCATTTGCAGTGTTTGGTCTTGTTTTCGTTTCTGTGATGTTTACTTTTTCTAAGTTCTTTGCTGAAATGTCTGTTGTAATGTTTATGGCTGCATTTGCTTTTGCTTTCTGTATTCTTTTTACACCTTCACATTCAAAACGCCTGTGGCCATACGCAAGGCAAAAATGACATTTTGTTCTATATTTCCTTTGGTTTACCTTCCCCAGTTTTTGTGCTATAATAGTATTCAGGTATTCTTGATAAGTGGGATTCTTATCGCATATTCCATTTTCTGTATGTGGGGTGCTGCAATGTTTGCACAGTACTGGTTTTGTTTTCTGTGATTTGTTTTGACAATCTGTGGCTGCAGATGCCGTTGCTTTCACAGTACTCTTCTGTTGAGTGTTCTTAACCAGGTTCATACTTTGGTTGTAATATTCGCGGCATTTTTCTAGTACGTTTTTGATAGGTTCTGTTTTGTGTTCTTCTAAATATTTTGCGCATTCGGCTGGTAGTGTTGCTTTTAGTTTTTCTATTAGCAAGAAATTTATTACTCCTTGATTGTTGTCTGAATGTTTGATTACCAATATCAGTTTTCTGAAAGATTCTTCTAATTCCCTTATATACTGGGTGAATGACTTGTCTGTGGCTGGTTTCAAATTTTGTATCTCTACTTTTAGAGTCTCGAAAGAGTTTGTATAGTGTTTTAATATCCTTGTTTTATAATATTCATAGTCTCTACTTGAGAATTCTGGTATGATCTCCGATAATTTTTCACGTTCTATTGGCACATGCGCTGTGTACCATATACTCCAATAATATTTTGGGATTTTGCAGTCTTGCATTTTCTTTTCAAATTTCTGTGTCCAATCACGTATTAGGTCATGATTTATATTACATTTTTCTTCGTCTTGTGTCCGTGTACCCATGAAAAAATCTTGCAACCCTCTGTAATGTTTTGTGCCCCAGAAGTCTGATAGATCTTGGAGGTGTTCATCATCTGAACTCATTTTCTGTTAATTAATATTCAAATCTACTAATGATGGTATTTATACAAGAAAATCAAAGAATGCAGATTTGGGTACTTAGCAATCAAAATTAATCAACTTATCTTTCTCTGCTGACTACTCGAACGCTTGATGTACAGGAACGTGATTCTCGTGCTGGTTACCGTTGACCTGGTCTGGTTACGTCGGTCGCTTTGTAGAATTGAAACCTGCTGTGGAGAGAAATGATGTTATTTTCGTTCTGACTCTATTAACACATCTTTGATTTACAATTTCTTATACATATTATGCAATAGATCTTCTTCTTTACAAGAGTAGCGTTCTTTTATGCAATTTACATGGGAATGTGGTTCATGTGTACTTCTGACACCATTATACCTGTCAGAGTCCTAACTATTAGCTCCGTCTAGTTCACTGGACTTAGACAGGCAAATTACAACATCTACGTAACATACACTAATAACACATGAATGCAATCGGAAACTGGCAGGAGCTATCTCCTGAACAATCATTTATTACAATATATTACAGGCTGACAACATGGTCGCACTTCACGCTCAAACAATCGTTCAACACCAACAGCCACGCGTTAGCTCACAACGGCGATCTTTACACTGTCGCCCGCATGATCATTCACAATCACAACTTCACATCATCCCGCACATATCACAGTTCGTACATTCCTCGAATATCAATACACAACGTTCATCTCCATCTATCAGTCAGAACACTATCGTTCTATCGTTCTATCGCTCTCTAGATCTCCACACGTCCGTCTCTATTCGCTGCCTCACACACACTGACCCTCCTCGTTGACCTTCCCACATCACGTGGCTCTGTTCACGGGCTTCTTGCCTGACCGTCCGCTAGCCAAGCCGTGGTGTCTCTTACTGCCCTTGACCTCAGCTATGCTTACACTGACTCTCGCTTACATACCGGCACTTACATTCTTCCTTACATATAAGACCATGACACATAGCTACATTTATCTAGGAGAACATAACAGACATTGTTATCAAGCACCACATATCTATTGCTTCCAACCGTGCCACTCAACACCTTCGTACGCCAACAATCACTATAGTTTTAGCATTATTGAGTCATAATAAGTCATCTGACTTCAAACACAATATAACATCATGGAGGTGCCTCTCATCTCCTTGCACCCTTTACTTTTCATTACATTTGAGGCGTCTCAATATCTCAATACATTATAATAAAATACGCAGGTCTTCCCTTTTGTTGTGGGAAATTAAATCATAAACACATCGGTAAAATGGTTTTAGTTTAACTTCATGTTCCTTATTGAAGACCAGACTGGTATAACCCCCCCCCCCCCCCCCAATGATGTACCTTGCCTCTCTCTTACTGACTACAGTCTACCTGGAACAGCCCTGGTTACCCCAGGCTATCCAATCTACTGTTAATCTTCAACCTCACCATGCTACTATACTAATGGCATTATATATATATATATATATATATATATATATATATATATATATATATATATATATATATATATATATATATATATATATATATATATATCTTCTTCATACAGGAATACCACCCAAATAGGATTAACCATAACCTCATATTTTATGTTACAGTGCTCCGTATAACAGTTGTCAGAACTTGGGCATCCTGGCTTCTAATACATTCTCTGTTCATGGTTATGCCATCATCATCACGTGCCACATCTACAACATTCATTATAGGGATTATTTAAATGCATTATAAGAATCCAATCATAGTATTCACAACTGGAATTCTTCAACAACAGCCTGTCCAGCCTACCTCAAGCTTTTGTGGTCACCACAAAGTCACTCACAGTCCTCAACAACAGCGCAATCTTCAGGTGATTGTTCATCTTAATACAGGAGGGGCAATGGTATTCCCTACATCTCTTCCTACAGTTTCTCTGCCTTTCTACTTGTCTGAATCCTGCTAAGCTACTTGGACATCTGAGCGGTCTCCCCTTGGACACATCACTGCAACTCTCCACCTATCTTTTTGTTTACCTTTTCAACTTGCATTCAGCCATCTTGCAGAAGCCGGCGATCTTGCGCAGACCGTATGCGCGGTAGACAGTCAGGAGAGCTATACACTGCTATATTCTCCTGGGAATGTACTTCCAGGTTTTCCTAAATGCTAGCAACTTGAATTTAATGGTCACACTCAGGAATTAATTAGTAATTAATTATATTTTACATATTGGATGGGCAAACCTCTGTTTATTATTACACTTTGCCTAGCATGCGAATGGTGGGTTCTTGATTAACCCCGCGCCTTCTCCATCTTATAAAATTATTTAGTAGCATTGCAAATGTTATCTCTTTCTTAGATTTAGAACTAAGTATAGAGAATACATACCAGTCACAGCGATCAATACATTTGTAACATTGGTGATCTTATCACTCAAAGTGGTATTTGCGGCCATTTCTCAGTGGCTTTAGCTAATTTCAAGTTTCGGGCTTAGGCACCCTCTGGCTACAACATTTGCTTTTAAGAGGCCCCTGTTAAGAGGCACGGCTTCGCGACCTAAGTCACTCGAACTTTCCCATGTATTCCGCGAGGGACTCATCCAATCAGCATACAGTACGCCGCCTGGCCAATTTGCATGTTTAATCTGCATCTCTAACTTACATGACCCCTGCTATGTCCCCACCTGGGTTCAGAGTCCGCTGTGGGTGCATGTGTGTTCCCACAGCCGTAAATATGTCAGCTTTGGTACCTGCTATTGTTCATAGACAGCCTCCGTTTATTTCCGATCTCGTATGCACCTATAAACTATGTGGCATGTGTCTTTTTTGACAGCTCCAGATTAATCCTGAACTGTTTGTAACTATAAATTCTCCGACATCTAGAGTTACTCACGGCCACTTGACAGTTCAGAACAGATTTACGTTACTTTTGGCTGAAAAACCTTACTCTAATTTCTGTCTGGGTGACCCAGGGTTTACCAGTTCGTTTGTCGCCCAGGCCCTGAACTCCCTGACTGTTTTAGAAATTTCCTGGTCAATGAACTGTACTTCCAAGTTCCACGACTGGTTTTGGTGGCATCACTATCTAGTGCCTCATTATCCCATTTTGTGACGCATCAGGCGTTCACATTAGGAAAAAGAATGCCGGACAGTTATTGTTAAATGACATCAACAACACCAAAAATGAAGAGCAATATGGAACTGAATGTAAAGAGGATGCAAACATAGTTTTACAGCAGAAGCGAGAATATATGATCAATATAATCAAAGATCTAGAAACTAATCACCATAAAAACGAATCCAGAAAGTTTTTGTTTTTTTAAAGGACTGAAGTCAATGAAACGAGGGCACCAACGAAACACATATAGTTTAAAAAACAAACAATAGGAATATGATGAATTCCAATGAGGAAATGTGTAACACATGGAAAGAATACTTTGTTGAATTGTAAAGCTCCAAGTAACACTTTCCCACAGTAAGAGGTTCTAACGCGTCAACACCAAATTGAAGAACCTGACTTTGAAGAAATCCTATATGTAATAACACTACTCAAAAACAATAAGGCAACTGGGGCTTATGGAATTGCTGCTGAATTTATAAAGGCAGGTGGCCATGCATTACATTTAAAGCTATACGAACTAATAATAAAATTCCGGAGGATAGAAGAAATACCTTATGAATAGAAAGAGTCATTATTGATACCTATCTTTAAAAAAAGGAGACAAGTTCCAATGTGAAAATTATAGAGGAATATCACTACTGTCCACAAGCTACACGATACTATCCGCGGTATTACCAAATAGACTAAAACATTATTCAGAAGACATATTAGGTGATTACCAGGCGGGTTTTAGACAAAACAGATTAACAATAGATCAGATATTTATCTTACGACAAATAACCGAGGAAAATTGGGAATATAAAAGAGATCTCCATAACATTTTTGTGGATTTTAATAAGGTTTATGATAGTGTCCAGAATAGTCTAGAATAGAATAGAATAGTCTATGGAATGCTATGCATGAATTTGGAATACCAAGGTAGTTAATCAACATGGCCATATTATGCATTGAAGATACTTATAATATAGTAACATATAAAGGCACGAAATCATACCCTTTCCAGATAACATCTGGCTTGAAACGGGGTGATGCACTATCACCGCTCCTTTTCAATCTGGCTCTATAGAATGTTGTAAGGAAGGTAAAGGAGGAATGAGATATTGGAGGAACATCCAGACTGCTTGGTTATGCAGATGATATAGATATTATAGGGGGAAATGAACAAAAGACATCGGAAATATTGACTCACTTAAAGGAAAAAAGCTCACCAAATGGGGCTGGTTATCAACCAAGATATGACCAAATATACTGTAATTTGAAGAGAAGGAACGGCTAAAACCTCCGGCCGCATACAAATAGATAGCATGGCCATTAAAAGAACGGAACATACAAATACCTGGGTACAATCTTCAACTGTTCCAACATAATAAGGAAAGAAATACGAGCTAGAATCAACTCTGGAAATGCCATATACTATGCACTACAAAATCTGCTAAAATCAAATGCGCTATCTCGTAACACCAAGATCACAATATAAAAAACACTGTTCAGTCCAGTTGTGCTGTATGGCTCTGAAACCTGGAGTACAACTAAAGGAGACGAATCCTCGTTACAAACCTTTGAGAACAAAGTCTAAAGACGCATCTTTGGGCCCATTTGGGATACACAAAGTGTAGAGTGGAAAAGAAGAAGCAAAAAATACACTTATGAACTGCTTAAGTCCCTGCTAATCGCTGGTATCATTAAGGCTACTAGATTGCAATGACTGGAGCATGTATAAAGAATGGAAGATAACAGGGAAACAAAACTCGCTTACACTCACGAAATAAATGACCGTAGACCCCGAGATGAACCAAGAAGATGGTGGAGAAATAATATACATACATACCTACAGGCACTTGGAATCAGCGACTGGAAAGAGAAGGTCAACCAGAGAGACGAATGGAGACGGCTTGTATCTGCGGCAAAGAAACTCAATGGCTCGGAATGCTGAAGAAGAAGAAGAAGAAGAAGAAGAAGAAGAAGAAGAAGAAGAAGAAGAATATACACACACACACACACACACACACACACACACACACACACACACACACACAAACATATATATATATATATATATATATATATATATATATATATATATATATATATATATATATGTGTGTGTGTGTGTGTATATATATATACACACACACACATAAGTGTGTGGGAGTATGACTCAAAGATTCATAAGAGAAGACTCAATAAGAGAAACGTTTAAATATCTTTCATATGCGGTGTCTGCGAAGAATTCTTGGTATTAAGTGGCAAGACAAAATCACAAATACTGAAGTATTGGAAAGATCAGGTTGTGTGACGGTGTATTCCATGCTCAGTCTTCGTAGACTTAGATGGATAGGACATGTTAGGAGGATGGATGATGGTAGAATACGAAAGGACATCTTTTTTGGTGAATTACATATGGGTCAGAGATCTCAGGGTCGGCCTCTACTACGATACAAAGATGTGTGTAAGCGGGACATGAATGATACAGGCATAGATAATGCACATTGGGAGCAAGTCGCCACTGAAAGTGTTGCATGGAGGGCAAACATCAGAAATGGAATAAAGACAGAGGAGAAAATTATTGCAGAAAAGTCACACACCGAGCGTGTGAGACGTAATATGGTGCATGATGGTGGAAATGACCACGTGTTCACATGCGCCCACTGTTAACGGACATTTACATCGCGAATTGGCCTTATCAATCACATTCACTACCCCCCCCCCCCCCATGGGTAACAGTTATTATGCCTTTTTGAAGCACAAACTATCGTCTGTCAAGACGGCAAGGTGCCAATGTGATGTGTGATGTTGGAGTATGTGTGTGCGTGTGTGTGTGTATGTGTATTATTTATGTTCAAAAGGAGCTGACACGAAATGTTTCATTTGCTGCAGGGTGTGACCTAGAAGGGACATGTTACTCGCCGGGATATACCCCCCTCACAAACTGTTCAGAAATCGTCTGCCCGAGGATGGTGAGGAAAGGCGTGGTACCCTATAAGGCTGAAATGTTTACAATATGTAAGTGACACTAGTTAAGGCCCCGCATATGTGAAACCAAGCCGACCAATTAAAAACAAAAACAACAACAAACAAGAATACTAAGAAGAAATATCAGTTGATGCAACAGCATCGGCAGAAGAAGAAGACGAAGAAGAAGAAGAAGTAGAAGAAGAAGAAGAAGAAGAAGAAGAAGAAGAAGAAGAAGAAGAAGAAGAAGAAGAAGAAGAAGAAGAAGAAGAAGAAGAAGAAGAAGAAGAAGAAGAAGAAGAAGAAGAAGAAGAAGAAGAAGAAGAAGAAGAAGAAGAAGAAGAAGAAGAAGAAGAAGAAGGGGGAAAAAAAGAAGAAAACACAGACACCAACTCTGTGGCGAAGGCTTTTCGGACCCAATTCGACTGAGGCACACTGTGTTTGAAACGGCTGTGTTTGACGTGGCAACAGGCCAAATTGCAGTTGTTGTTTTTTTTTTCATGGAATTATGTGATTGTTGGTTGTTTATAAAGTAATAGCACACTACGGTACGTAATCTTTCCAAGACATCAAAAATTGCCAAACAATCCTAGGATTGACGGCAACGTCCTGTGCACGATATGAAACTAAATTATATGTCCTCAATATTATGTCTCGCGTAGTGCCAATTACTTCTGAAAAAGATGTTTCTCCATGCCACGATGTCAAAATGCCCAGCATTTTATATCTGGTTCTTCTCCTTCCTGTCTAGTAAATTGCCTGTTTTCACGATTTACTCCATCTTTCCCTCCTCATGACGTGCCAGCATAATGTGGAATATCTTTGTCTGATGCGAGTAACCAGTTGTCCTTGTAATATATCTTCAATACTCTTTGTATCTGTCCAAGACGTCCTCATTATTCCTCTATTAAACCACATCTGGGCATCCTCTACATCATTCCTCACTTGTCTCACAAATCCTTTAAAGAACTGGCTCAATACAGTTCTAAAGATCTCTTTTCCTCACCTCGATTGACAAACATATATCCCATAGACTGTTCTTTATCTTGAGAACGCTACTAGTAGTAGACCTCTTTCAGTCCGTTAGGATTATAGAGTTGTGCCGTTTGAGAGGCACCTGACAGCACCGCTGGTGACTAACTGATGTTTCCCGTGTTGTGTCACCGCTGTTACGCGGTGCTAATGTGACCTCTCCAGGGCGTAAGCCTCGGCAATGGAATGAGAAGAACCAGCTGTTGTCCAGTAACAACAACCCCTCTCCATGTCGCCGATGTTGACTATGGGAAAAGCAGTAGCCAATGCAAATTAGCTTAGGTGCCGTCGTAGGAGTTGCCAGAACTATGGTGTTTACAACATGGAACTGCATAAGAGGCTCCATCTCCAGATTTGTCCTCGAGGTTTATTCTCGAAGACTTTCCCATCTGAGTATACTCGCAAGACAGCAAAGGTTTGAAATTTAGAGTTTCCTACCAACCAAGTCTGACCAGCGACCTCTAAACGGGAATCAGTAAAGAGGGAAGTCTGCCATTATTCCTTCCTGGCAGTGGTCATTCTGATCAGATAACCGTAGCCATTGTCTTCATTGAGAGATCCTCTGCCCCCCGTCGCTGACTTGAAACTATGTCAACAACTATATGTCCGCTCCTCCCAAGTCCCATCCACCATCTACTCGCGTGGCTTTCCGTTACCCTGTTTGGTGGGCTGAACGGGAACTCCACCTTACCCAAGGGTGTCCCGTAGGCTAGCGGAGGGAAGGACGCGCTTACTTCTCCTTTGTTAGGGGATAACCCGACATTGCTAACCAAGACGCAGTGGCTACATAACAGCTCACATATCTAATATCGTAGGGTGTCAATGGTGGCTACATAACGGCTCATAGATCTAATCTTGTTGGGTGTCTATATTGGCATAATAACAGCTCACAGATCTAATATTGTAGTGTGTCAATTGTGGCTACAAGCAGATACAGATCTTACATTGTAGGGTGTTAACAGTGGCTACATAACAGTTCACGGATATAATATTGTAGGGTGCCAATTGTGGCTACATAACAGCTCACAGATCTAATATTGTAGGGGTGCCATTAGTGGTTAGATAACTGTTAGCAGATCTAATGTTGAAGGGTGTCAATTGTGGCTACATAACAGTCAACGGGTTTAATACTCTAGGTGTCAATGGTAGCTACATAACAGCTCACTGATATAATACAGTAGGGAGACAATAATGGTTACATACTTTTAATGTAAATTATAATATGTGTGCATTGTGTAGTGGCCCTCAGAGAGAGAGAGAGAGAGTGTGTGTGTGTGTGTGTGTGTGTGTGTGCGCGTGTGTGTGTGTGTGTGTGTGTGTGTGTGTGGTATATACATTAACTCACGCTCAGATGGCGGTCTCTACAATGCTCAGACATTGAAGGCCAAGACAAAAATTAGGAGGTACTCATCAGAGAGTTGCTTTTTGCAGATGATGCTGCAGTTACGACCCACTCTGAGGAAGAATTACAATGTCTACTATCTGCATTCTCTAATGCTTGTTCCGAATTTGGTTTATCAATTAGCAAAAAGAAGACACAGATTATGTCACAAGGTGCACATGGGGTACCATCAATCTTTATTGACGACGCCGAACAAGAGATGGTAGACAATTTTACATATCTAGGATCAGTGGTAAATAGTAAATTATAGCTAGATCAGGAAATCTACATCCGGATTAGTAAGGCAGCAACAACATTGAACATGTTAAGAAAAAGAGGTTGGGAGAACATGAAGCTTACTGTCAAAACAAAAGTCCTTGTCCATCAAACCTGTGTCCTTAGTACTCTTCTCTATGGCAGTGAAACCTGGACATCTTACTCACACCAAGAGAAACGATTAAACAGCTTTCATATGCGGTGTCTGCGAAGTATTCTTGGTATTAAGTGGCAAGACAAAATCACAAATACTGAAGTATTGGAAAGATCAGGTTGAGTGGCGGTTTATTCCATGCTCAGTCTTCGTAGACTTAGATGGATAGGACATCTTAGGATGGATGGATGATGATAGAATACCAAAGGACATATTTTTTGGTGAATTACAGATAGGTAAGAGATCTCATGGTCGGCCTCTACTACGATACAAAGATGTGTGTAAGCGGGACATGATTGATACAGGCATTGATAATGCACATTGGGAGCAAGTCGCAGCTGAACGTGTTGCATGGGGGAACACATCAGAAAAGGAATAAAGACAAAAGAGAAAATTATTGCAGATAAGGCACACACCGAGCGTGTGAGACGTAAGATGGTGCACGATGTTGGAAATAACCACGTGTTCACATACACCCATTGTGAGCGAACATTTACAGCTCGAATTCGCCTGACCAGTCACATTCGCTACCGCCATGGGTGAAAGTTATTATGCCTTTTTGACGCACAAACTACCATCTGTCAAGACGGCAAGGTGTCAATATATATCTTCTTCTTTTTTCAGAGTTCCGAGCCATTGAGGTTCTTTGCTGCAGATACAATCCGTATCCATTCGTCTCTCTGGTTGACCTTCTCTTGTCAGCCGTTGATTCCAAGTGCTTGTAGATTTGTATATATATATTACCTCTCCACCGTCTTCTTGGTCTACCTCGGGATCTTCGGTCATTTACTTCTTGAGTGTAAGCGAGTTTGGTTTCCCTATTGTCTTCCATTCTTTCTATATGCCCCAGCCATTGTAGTCTATTAGCCTTCATGATACCAGTCATTAGCGGGGACTAAACAGATCATAAATATCTTTGTTACTTCTTCTTTTCCACTCACCACTTTGTGAATCCCTAATGGGTCCAAAGATGCGTCTTAAAACTTTGTTCTCAAAGATTTGTAACAAGGCTTCGTGTCCTTTCGTTTTACTCCATATATTGCAAATGTAAGATATTCACTAAGTCGCATAGCATATTCTGCTTCTGGAATTTCTAAAGCCTCATATCTGTCCGGATATGCTTGGATATTATCTCTATCTGTAAAATAGTGTAGTATTAGTCGCTGTAAAGTGTGAGAATGTCTTTTGCCTTGGTAGCTATGTCCATTCGACACTAGCTCTTACTTAGTGAGTGCAATCTCCTTCTCCATCTCAAACTGATACGTTTGTTGGTTGTTCTATTTCAGTAGCATTTGTTTGTTTTAACTTTTCAAGTTCTAGTTTCATTAGACTTACTTGTGTCTCTTTCTCTTCCTGTAGACGAGTGGCTTCCATTATCTTCTCTTCTTATAGATGTTAAACGTCATGTTCACTCTGTCAATGTTCTCTCTCTAATTTTCATTCTTCCTTGACTTTTGTCTCCGCAAACTCCTGCAGTTCTCTGCCAGTCAAGCCTAAATGTTCGCCCGTTTCAATATATTCCATTATAGTAAATATTGTTGTAATTGTTGCCAAGTTGTAAGACAGTGAACCGTAAATATAAAGACACTGCTGCCTATCTTGTGTAAATTCACAAAATTCACAAGCACTCGTAAATTACAACTGTTGATAATATCACCCTGTACTCAATCACTCGTGGTCATAATGTGATTTTGGGACACTGTCCTTATTTGGGGCCCGATCTACTCTATAATTCTTTTTCCATGTAGAGGGGAGGGGGAGGATGAAGTTATTATCTATACCCACTGGGATATTAACAAAATAGGCTTATAGAGTTCCTGGAAATAGTGTTACACACACATAAACACACACACACACACACACACAATATATATATATATATATATATATATATATATATATATATATATATATATATATATATATATATATATATACGTGTCGTCTATTTGAGACTCGTTGCAATGTCTTTATTACAACAGCATGAAAGAAACATTAACAGGTATGGTAGAATTAAACAAACCATTCATTTTCAATTAATTAGACACCATGTGTTGGGCAAAAGAAGTCGCCGTAGGCATTCATGCAAGCATCCCATTGCTTAGGTTGGCGGCGAATGCTGACCGCAAAAAAAAACACCAGGATCGTGGTTGTTCACTGAACCAAGTGTTAATCGCGTTCATTAAGTGTGCATATGTGTGAAATCGTTGCCCCCTGAGAGCTTTTTTTAGAGGTGACAAATTAGTACTGTAGGCTGAATATTGCAGATGTTCTCACTTCTTCCAAGATAATGCTTCCTGCAAAATCTTTGCTACATGCGAACGAGCATTATCATGCAACAAAATCACACTGCGAAAAAGCATGCCGGGGTTTATTTTTGATGGCTTTTTGCAGCGTGTCTAGTGTTTCCAGATAATTGGTAAAATTGATGTTGAGACCAGATTCTTTAAAGTCGGCCAACAATAGCCCTTCATCGTAAAAAACAATTAGCTCAGCATTATCATACCAGATGAAACATGTAACTTGAATTTTTGGCTGTTAGTGATCCCGCATTCTTCCATTGCATGCTTTATCTTTTGCTTCTCGGTTCATATGGTGACACCATGATTCACGCCTGCCAATATGCGTAACAGAAATGCACTACCCTCCACTCTGTAGCGCAGCGAGTGGTTCCAACACCATCCCATGCGTTCCTCGTTTTGGTGTTCGGTCAACATCAGTCGTACCCACTGTGAACACACCTTCCGATATTGCAGTTTCTTACGAACGACCTTTGGAATTGTCCCAATTTGCACATTAAATTCTTTAGATAGCGAACTAATGCTTCGACAACGGTTCATCTATACTGCTGCATGAACTTTAGCGATGAATTTTTCTGTTGTAACAATCTGCGCTTTTCCCGGCCGACGAAGATCAGTCGTGAACTGACGTCCTTTCCGAAACATTCGTGCCCAGCCAGTCACTGTTGTCTTCGACCCACATTTGTTACCATACGCTGCCTGTCCACTGGTGACATTATTCAAACAAGAGAAACTGAATCATCGCTCTCTGAGCTCCTTTGGACGGATTTTGGATCAACTCGGCTATTTTCTTAACGGCCCGAAAGAGAACCTATGTATCAAGGGACAATAAGCACGTGCTCTTTTATTCATTGGTCAGTACTTATCACATAATTATGACATGATCATGTTAAACGTACGCAATTACGCGCGGTGTGGAACGAACGGATTTCAAATGAACGCTCCTAATATATATATATATATATATATATATATATATATATATATATATATATATATATATATATATATAGACACACACACACACACACACACACACACACACACAACTTGATGATGAACAAATGATGATTTCCTATTTGACGCGGGACGCACAGTCATGACACGCAAACGGAAAAATGCAGGGGTAACAACATGACAGCAACACGACCACATGACCGTGTATCACGATACAGTGGGCATTGAGATGAAAAGACCATCTATACTTTAGATGTGACGCAAGAATCATAATAACTACATATATCCAAAGTAACCAAATATCATATGTAAAAAACGACAAGGAAAAAACTAATAATACACAAAGATCCGATTAGAGACAGCAGTGGCATAAAATATTTCTCGAAGACAAAAATAATGTACATCTGAGGTAACCTGTTAGCCCTTTCCTCGATGAATACATTATACACACAGACAAATATTGTTTTCAATTTCTCCCTTGATTCATAGAGCATCCGCAAAAATAATTAACTCGCGAAATAGACGAGAACACATACAAATAAATACATCACGTACAATCAGAAAACTTAGACAAATGAAGGGTAAAAGCCAATCAAAGACGTCTGAAGCAACATTGCGATGCAGTAACTCAAAAATACTCTGCTCCATTTGTCTCCGAAGTAAGGACTGGATAAATTTGATGGTTAGAACTGCATCAGGTTGTGGAATATGTTTTGGTACTAAGAAACACACGTCAGTAATGTATGATGTTTTTGGGTTGATCACGGCGATCAACTTTGAAGTCAAGATATTTTTTTTTTCTGCGTGGTTGTTTTCTTCTCGAATTGGTAGTCAGGTTTTACGAAAGCCGGAAAATGATAATGGTGAATATCAGAGAATATCCCTCTGTTTAGCAGGGACATTTGACAACCTCTCTTGTGGAGACGGTACTTGACTGATTGATTTATCTCTATTTCGGCTCCTGTTTCTACGAACTTGTATGCCTTTAGATGGTTTTACTAGGTGATAAATGATGAAAGCAACGAACAGTGACTGTTACCAACGAATACGAAGAACATTAAATCTTCCTGAGTTCACTTTGACCTGAACTCCTTCACATTCAAAGCTGTTCTGTTTACAACAGGCAACCCGCTTTCTCAGTCCATCGATTCCCAATGTAAACTTGATCTGAAACACGCTTCTCCCGGCTGTGTATTTTCACCACACGGCTGAACTGTAGATAACAAATAGTGAAGATAGCAATCACTGTCCTTTTACGAACACGCACCGTTGTCTTCACCGTCTAAGACTGGCGGTTCACGACGTGGATCCCACCTCCGCAGATTCACGACAAAGATTTTCATTTCACGCGAATATAAATAGTTCTAATGCTTATTCCACTCACTCGTTATGGTCACCAATCGACCGAGACCTGTCTTCAACACACAAAATGCTTGGCCGTGTTCTGAAATATCGTATTACGCACAGGTAATCAATTTGGGAACCAGTTGAGGTCACTGAAACAGTTACATAAATAAACACACATAGTATTGTTTGTCGCTCATAGAATGAGAATAAAGAAGTAGATTCTAGAGGACGCACTAGACAACATAAAATTTAAAAGCTATAGTTACCATTTGGAAGTAACAGGTTCAAATACCAATCAATAATATGTTTGTTTATTTATGTATCTGAAATATCGCTACAACATTACAGCGCCTGCTGTCTTTTTAAATCGTTCAATGTAACGCCGGTATCGACAAACAATTATCACCATCAAGTGCCTGCCAGTTGGCGCAGGTTTTCATGGCTCTCCACAGATCTCGGTCTCTGGTTTTCTAGATCAGCACTGCTGCTGATATTCGTCTATGCCAACGTCAATAAATCCAGCATCATTTCTCTTGGTCTGACTCTACATCTCTTTTCCTCGATCTTTCCATTTGTCACGATGTTCTCCAATGTCTCTCTTCTCGATACATGAACAAAGAAAGATATTTGTCTCCTTCTTATTGTCGTATATAATGTTCTAGTTTTATTAGCCTGTTTCGGGCAGTTGTTGTTAGTTACTACGGCAGTCCGAGGATTAATATTGGTTAAAATATCTACTAGAAATTCTCCCAACATTTCTAATTATTCTATTGTGATTGCATCTGGCCCAGCTGTTTTATCTTTATTCATATGTTTCATAGCGTTAGCGACTTCTCCTTCTAGAAGAAGAAGTCCTTCTAAGTTACTTTCTTCTGTTAATTATTCCCGCTCTCCATCATATAATTCTCTTAGATACTCATGCCACCTCTTCATTATAGCACATTCCTTCAATAATGCCTTTCCTGATTTTGATTTCAAACACCCTGTATTTATTCTTATTTTCCTTTCAATGAGCTCGCTGATTTGTCTGTACACATTTGTGTATCTTTAATGATATTTAATTCGATTATTTTTTTTTTTTTCGCACTGCTGGTTTAAACAACTTTCTTTTGCCTTCCCACATTTGTATTTTATTTTTTTATTTATCTTAGCGTATTCTTTTTTGTCATTTATACTCTATTTTCTTTTGTCCATCAGCATTACGATTTCTTCATTCATCCATTTTTTCTTAGCTTTTTAGCTTCTCTCTGGTAATATGTCTTTGCTAATGTGATGTATGGGGTCCCTTATATTTCTCATTGTTTATTTATACTCAGTATTTTAGCTATTACATCGTACCTGTTTTTTACAGTCACTCTGTATTGTTCTTGAATTTCTTTATCTACTTTCAGAACCTCTTTATTAAGTCTCATGTTCCAAACTATCATCCCTCTCTTTAATATTACTATTGTTTGTCCACATAGTGGTACATGATCACTATTACAGTCAGCACTAGGCATTGTCTTTACATTAATTGAAGCATTTCTAAATCGTTTATTAATTAGTATGCAGTCCATCTGTTTGCTTATTTTCTTATGAGGGCTTTTTCATGTGTATTTTCGTCTTTTATGTTGATATTTGTTCTGTATATTAGCTCCTCCAGCAACAACAATGAACAGGTTAAGAAAAAGAGTCTGGGAGAACAGTGAGCTTACTGCCAAAACAAAAGTCCTTGTCTATCAAACCTGTGTCCTTAGTACTCTTCTTTATGGCAGTGAAACCTGGACAACTTACTCACACTAAGAGAAAAATTTAAACAGCTTTCATATGCGGTGTCTGCGAAGAATTCTTGGTATTAAGTGGCAAGACAAAATCACAAATACTGAAGTATTGGAAAGATCAGGTTGTGTGACAGTTTATTCCATGCTCAGTCTTCGTAGACTTAGATGGATAGGACATCTTAGGAGGATGGATGGCGGTAGAATACCAAAGGACATCTTTTTTGGTGAATTACAGATGGGTAAGAGATCTCAGGGTCGGCCTCTACTACGATACAAAGATGTGTGTAAGCGGGACATGATTGATACAGGCATTGATAATACACATTGGGAGCAAGTCGCCGCTGAACGTGTTGCATGGACGGCAAACATCAGAAATGGAATAAAGACAAAGGAGAAAATTATTGCAGATAAGTCACACACCGAGCGTTTGCGACTTAAGATGGTGCATGATGGTGGAAATGACCACGCGTTCACGTGCACCCACTGTGAACGGACATTTACAGCGCCAATTGGCCTTATTAGACACATTCACTGCCGCCATAGGTAAAAGTTATTATGCCTTTTTAAAGCAAAAACTATCGTCTGTCAAGACGGCAAGGTGCCAATGTGTGTGTGTAGCTCCTCCCCTCTTTCATTTCTTGTATCTAAACCATAATTCTCAACTACATCCTCAATTGTCCCCTTTCTTACTTTTGAATTAAAAGCACCAAGTATTATTTTTATTTCTTATGATCCAATTTGAGCCATCGTTATTTCTATGTCATAGTAAAAGTGTTGTATTTCTATATCACTACTGCTTGTTGTTGGTGCATATACTTGTACACTATTTATATCCATTAATTGAATTGGCTGTTATTTTTTTTCGTCAAATATTATTCCTACAAGTTTTTCGTGTGTTTCCAGAATAAATTAATGTGTGGTTGTCAGCTATAATTTTGCCCAATCTCTTCCATCTCATCTCATTAATGCCTACAATATTAATTTTCATGTTATCCATCTCTCTTAGAAGATTGTTCAATTGTCGTGGCTCATTTAATGTCCTAACATTTATTTATTTTATGATTTTGCCATTAGTAGCTGGATGATGGTGTTGTGTCACCTGTCAACAAAACCAGATGAATTATTTCTTCAACGTTAAACTCCGCGAGGTAATACGTGTCACTGTGTCGCGTACCACAACTGACCGCTATCTCCCCACCCTGGCTGTGTTTTCGTCTATTTTTTACCTGCGCTGGACCACTTCTTGAACTGCCGCCGTTAATTGTCTGTGGTGTCTGCTAGTAAAACCGATGGCCGGCCGAACTCTAAAGACAGATTGTCTGATTTTCATGCTTATGAAACTGATGTTCGTGATGTTGTTTTAATGTTCTGCACACTCGTTTCTTACTTTGAAATCGAGCTTCCCAGATAATATTCTTCCTGTCGCAATTCCCTGCAACAGGCAGACATTGGCTGTTGTCTAAGGTCCCTATATTTTGCAGATATCACTTACTAGTGCAGGATGGATCAGCCACAGGTATCGAAACACAGATCAATACTTTAATCAACAACTATTAGGCACTTGAGAACACCGGTTTGCACACACATTAAATTTGTTAAATATAAATTAACACAATGAACAGTAATACTTTGGATCGTCTTTAACAGATCTACATAAGTTATTTTCACTCCAGTGGAGTACAACACTGCCTCCCCAGGCCTTTTGTAACTCTGCGCTAAATGAACTATTACGCCGAACGAACTCTCAGTTAGACCGAGGATAATCAACTCTCTTGATGCTATCCTTTTGGGCCACGTCTTGTCCACGCCTAATTCCTTGGGCGAAGTTTTCCTAACTACCCATAAATTCCAAAACTCCAATTTCCCCCCCCCCTCTCACTTGCCCAAACTGTCTTTATTCAGCCTCCTCGAGACCCCCCCCCCCCCCCCCAATTTTCCCCCATGGGCCTCTATTTCACCCTGGATTCCAATTACAAATTGCCGTGAACATTACCTTTCTGGTTTTCCCTTTGTCTATCCATATACCAAGTTATTTTCTGAATCTCACTGGTGATTTAATCTACTCATGCGTGCTCTACAATACCATAGTCTTGGAGCTCAGCCATTCGCTTGGGACTTCTTAATTAACCTGTCTGGTCCCACATCCGTCTTAATCCCACCTCACCGAGGTATATATATATATTCTTTATTAAAATGGTGCTATTGCTTAGATTATTTTACATTTAACTACCTTAATGCATCTTCCATCTATTACCTATTATGTTTTTAAAGTGACTGAAGCTGATCTTGGATGTGACGAATTTCTATTTTCAAAAACAATATTGTATTGTATGTTATAAAAGCATTACTATATGCTTGAAATCCTATCAGAGGAATGTCTGATAAGAAGAACTATTTCTTTGGTCCCAGGTGAGTTCGTATTATCTGATATGCACTGTAGATTAATACATATTTTAGTTCTGCACCATACAATAATGTATTTGAAAACTTTTGATGATGATGATGATGATGATGATGATGATGATGATGATGATGATGATGATGATAATGATGATGATGATGATGATGATGATGATGATGATGATGATGATGATGATGATGATGATGATGATGATGATGATGATGATCATGATGATGATGATGATGATCATGATCATGATGATGATGATAAAGGCTAACTTACAAACTGAGTTGATTCAGCTGTATATGTGACACCTAGCTTGCCAGACTGATGACGGCAGATGTCTAGCCGAGGGGGCCTTGTACATTAAGAATGTTTGCGAATATCATTTCTGCAGAAGAACACCTAACAACATATTGGAAATAGTGTTTGAGAGACAAGGTATGTCATGTTTGTTTTTATACTACAACATCCAATACACCATCTTCATCATCACATGATGAACCAGCTTGCCCTGACGATCATGATTCTTCAAAACCACTACTCCTTAACAGAACATATAAGTTTATCTGCTCATACTTGTGATACCATCATGATGTTTTTTTTTTGTGTGCATATCCCTTACATTACGTTGCAGTTAACATCAACATTTTTCGGCTTCTGTTGATGTACTAGGCAAGATTACGCTCAGTAATTTGCCATTGCTTTCTGAACGACCGGCTCACATACCCCGTAAGTTACCGACGCGAAGAGAACCGCTACCGTTTCTCACGGACGTCACGTTACTTCACGAGAGTACACGAGATTACGAAGAAAGTTGTGTAACCTCTAGACCAGGGAGGGAGACGATCATGTTTGAATGTTATTTATCTTCTATCGTTGCATACATATATATATATTGAAATCCGTTCCAATGGCTTTATTACAAAAGCATGAAAGAAACATTAACAGGTGCGGTAGAATTAAACAACGCATTCCTTATGAATGAACTATGCACCACTGGTTGGTCAGAATAAATCGCCGCAGGCATTCAGGCAAGCATCCCATTGTGTAGGTAGGCTGCGAATGCTATCCGCAAAAAAAAAAGGATTGTGGTTGCTCACTGAACCAAGTGTTTAACGTGTTCATTACGTCTGCATCTGTATGGAATCGTAGCCCCATGAGAGCTTTTTTTAGAGGTCCGAACAAATGAAAATCACATGGTCACAAATCAGGACTATGGGCTAAATGTTGCGGAATTTCCCACTTCTTCCTTGCTAATGCTTCCTGCACAATCTTTGCGACATGCGGACGAGCATTATCATGCAACAAAATCACACCGCGAGAAAGCTTGCCGGGTTGTTTATTCGTGATGACTTTTTGCAGCTTGTCTAGTGTTTGCAAGTAGTGGGTAGAGTTGATATTGACACCAGGTTCTTAAAGGTCTGCCAACAATAGCCCTTCAGGGTCAAAAAATGCGCTCAGCATAACCTTACCAGCGGAAACCTGTAACTTGAATTTTTGACTCTTGGTGATCAAGCATGCTTCCATTGCATGCCATCTCTCACTTTTGCTGCTCGGCTCACAGTGGTGACACCGTGATTCATCGCCTGTCACTATGAAGAAGATAAATACATCGCCCTCCACTCTGTAACACAGCAAGTGGTTCAAACACCATCCCATGCGTTCCTCCTTTTGGTGGGCGGTGAACATCCGTGGTACCCACTGTGAACATACCTTCTGATATTGCAGTTTCTTACGAACGATCTTTTGAAATGTCCCAATTGACAAATCACATTCTTTCCCTAGCAAACGTATGCTTCGACAATTTTGCATTTGTACTGCTGTATCAATTTTGGCGATGGTATTTTTTTGTTCTGTTGCAACAATATGCGCTTGACCCGGCCGTCGAAGATCTCTCGGAAACTGACGTCATTTCCGAACCATTCGTGCCCAGTCTGTCACTGTTGTCTTCGACACACATTTGTTACCGTATGCTGCCTGCATTCTTCGATGAATGTCCAATGGCCGATATCCTTCAAATTAAAGAAACTGAATAACTACTCTTTGCGATTCTTTGGGTGGGGTTTGGATTAAGCCGGTCATTTTCTCAACGGTCAGAAACAGAACATATGCACCATGGGACGATAAGCACGTGCTCTTTTATTCATTGGTCAGTACTTATCATGTACATGATACATATATATGATGGTAGGAAAACAAAATAGTTTTCCCAAAGCGTCAGAATAAGACCGACAGGTCGTAAGAATTTGAAAGTAAAGGTGTAGGTCTTTTTTTATAAGTAAAGGTCGAGGACTGAGACCTACACGCGACCTGATAAACTCTAGTTTACACTTCGTTGTTAATGAAGTAAGGATTTTAGGTCACGTGAGGCCAAAGCTAGCGTAGCCTTTATCTTGAACGGTCAAGTGGCCCAGGTAGACAACAAATGTTGTATAATTTACGAATACAAAGTATCTCCCCGTGACCTCAAACAAGCATCAGGCGGGAAGTCAGGACTATGAACCCAAATTATGACGTAACGGGTAAAGGAACTTAGGATAATGAGTTGATGCAAAGTAAGCATCCAAATTAACCAGGATACGCGAGGGACTGATTGGAGGGTGTCGTGTGTCCATTCAAAGTGTCGTCCCTGGAGTGAGGGGAGTCAACACCCACATTATATTTAACCCCTTATCAATATCCTTGAGAATCCACTAGCTTCCGTCCACCACACTCCTTCGGTCCCTGGACACCTCTTTCTCTCTCTCTCTCTATCACTCTACCTGATCATGCCCCCTCTCATTCTTTCCCCAACGCAACATACTCAACAACTCTTGCTTCTAAAAATTAATAACAATTAATTTATTAAAAGAAAAGTGTAACGTATGTGAGACGTGTATGCGAAGAAAATGTGTGATGTGTTCTATAATGTGTGTAGGATCGGACCCTCAGATAATAGCACAGTCAGTTCATCCTTGCAAGGACACACCACAGCACGTTAAGTCAGAACAAGTTCACCTCACCCAGTGCTGAATCTCACCTGCCGGACACTGACTTTTATCTGTAGCTACCTGGTAATCTATCTTCCTGATCATCCGAGATAGATACTGTTTGTAATTTACAGCTGATCATGGACCGGTTGCACACTACACATTATAAGTTCCTATCGTTCCTAACAAATGTACAAATCCTTTGATGTGTGTACTTAGGTATCACTGGTATTGCTAACATACTTGATCCTAACTAGTGTCTATATAGTCTCAAGTATAATGTCTTTTGTAATCTTTAACTGGAATCTATCACACCATGTGAATGTTGCATTTTAATGTTCTCGTTTAGTTAACAGTGTTTGTATGATATGTGATGCATCAACAATCATCACCCATCCTAGGTGAACCTTAACACACAGGAATCGTTATATTGGTTTGCTCTTCTGAGCCATGTTATGGTGGACCCTCCTGATCATGAGTCCAGCGTAAACATTATACCATCTTTCTTCTCGGACGTTATTCATTTTCCGTAAGAAAACATTTGACTGTTCAACTGGTGTTCTTCCTAATTGGAGTTGAACTTTTGTTTTTTTTCAAAACCAGTGTTGAGCTTCTTCGTAACTGGCAGGGAACCTGTTAGAGAAACAACACATCTGGTGATAGCACTAGTCACTGATCCTACCTGCTGCGTGTAAGCCTATTGCCTTGCTCTGTTATTTTTCAGCTAACTAAACTCTGTCATAGAGCAGATTAGCTCCTCACCTACGTCCGAATCAGGCTATGACAAGGAAAAACCAATAAACAGAGTGCAAAACTTCAGTGGGCAAACCACTGAAAGATTCCCCCCATTGGACACTTTCCCCATCTCCCAACCCATCTTAAATCTCTCCAAATATCACCCCGCTATCCTATTCACCCTAGCAGAGCCAATCATCACTTCACTACTCTAACTAGTTTTCAACTAACAGTGCTAATCATCACACTCTAGTTTTAACAAGGCTACTGCCTATATTAATTAGGCCTAAATAGACTATATTTGGTACCTTATGCAAACCCGCCTCATTCCTGGATGGCCGCTACACTTTGCCATAACGACACATGTTAGTTAATTTTTAATTAATCTAACACTGTAGAGCTCTCCGAACTTCCTAACTACGGTAACAAAACACGTCAATACTAGTCCATTTTTTGGTCTACACTAATGTACACAAGTCTTGTTTTTGTCAAGAGCTGGGAGTGTTCCAGTGAAGTCTTTGATGTCATGCAGGTGTCTCCCAAGGGCACTAACTAATTCCAGAATCTTATCTACCGTGTTTAATCAATGTCACCAGTGATCTCCCCCTGTCCTGACAACCAAAAACAAGTAGCGAGTTCCTGCATTGTCCCAATGTTCACAATAACAAGCCTACAACTTTCTGTCGGGTGGTGACAATGAAAGCCGCCATTTCGTTTGATGTCGGGAAATTCTCAGGGTTCCCTGGGTGTCCTCATATCACCGACTAGAAGTCACAACTTGCAGCTGTGAACGCAGACTAGTTTTCTGTAATTTTTATTATCTGATGTTAACGACAGTGGATTTCATCACAGTGGGCGGTCATGTTTTGTCATCTCACTCGATCACCCGAGTCTTGGATCAGCTCCGTGTTTCTGTCTCGACCATGCCATGTGGCCAAGTCATCCAGGTATTTGCTTCTAGGTCTTAATCTTGGTCTGTTCCCTTCGATCTTACCAGTTGTCACCAAGTTCTCCAAATCATTTCTTCTCATAACATGCCCAAACAATTTTGACTGTCTGCGTCTAATGTCTCTAATCAGTTTACGATCCTCGTTTGATTCTTGAAGGAAATGTTCATTGGTCTTTCTAGCTGTCCATGGTATTCTTTGCATTTTCCTCAGAAACCACATTTCTACAGCCATCAGATGTTCTTCAGTTTGACTGCTCATTGTCCAAGCTTCACATCCATATAAAAGTACAGGTTCTATGTAGCACATCAACACTCTTTTTCTCGTTTCAATTAACATCTTTTTATTGGTCAGTGAATTTTTATCTTGCTAAAGGCTACCTTTGCCATGGCGATTCTTGTTCTAATCTCTTCAAGGCATCTCCCATCAGATGTCATTACCGTTTTGAGATAATTGTACCTATTCACTTGTTGAAGAATATTCCCATTTACTTGTATATTACATAGTGGTATTTCGTTCTTCCTAGTGACGACCATAATCTGTATTTTTTTACAATTTAATTATAACCCTCGTTGTTCACTGTGTGTAACAACTGCATCTATTAAATGTTGCAGGTCCTGTTCATTGTCTGAAATTAAGACTGTTTCGTCTGTATATCTAATGTTATTGATGCATCATCCCCAAATGTTGATTCCTTCCATATCTTCAATATTTCTGAAAATACTTTCACTGTGGAGGGAAAACAGATCTGGAGACATTACACATCGCTTTCTCACACCTCTCTTAATAGGCTGATATTGGCCTACTTCATTATCAACTCTTATGGCAGCTTGTTGTTTCCAATATATGTTTTTTACAAGTCTAAGGTCTTTTTCATCAATTTGTAGATCTTCAAGCATCCCTATCATGTCAACATGTCTCACTTTATCGAAAGCCTTTGTGTAGTCAATAAAGCAAAGGTGTAAATCTTTGTTTACTTCTATAGATCATTCATTTACGGTTCTCAGTAAATACATAGCATTTACTGTACCCTTTCCTTCTACAAACCCACATTGTTCTTCTCCTATTTCAGGTTGTATTTTCCTCCTAATTCTTTGCATGATAATTCTTAGCAAAATCTTCGTGATGTGACCCATTATACTAATTGTTCGATATTGATCACATTCCAAGGCTCCTGATTTCTTTGGGATTGCAATAAATATAGAATTACATAAATCATGAGGTATATTTCCAGTATCATATATTGTATTAAACAGACTGGTAATTTTATCTATTCCATATTCTTCTAAAGCATTAACCATTTCTGTTGTGACGCTGTCTGAACCTGGGGTCTTGCCAGATTTCATATGGTTAAGAGCATTCTGAACCTCCATCTTCAAAATTGCTGGACCTTCATAATTATTTTGAACATCGTAGTGTTCGTCTCTGTTGTCGTCATAAAGGTTTTTCACCTAATCTGACCATACATGTAAATTCTGATCTTTTTCTATTATGACTCTTCCATCTTTTGTCTTTAGGCAGCCTGCTGATGTACGTGTTCTTTGATTAGTAAGCTCCTGAATTCTTTTGTGCATTAGTTTCGCATTTTTACTGTTGTGTTGTTTTTCAATTTCTCCGCAGTTTTACTTTTGCCTCCCTATATAAGGTTCTGACTTTTCTGTGAATTTCTTCATATTTGGCAGGATTATTTTTTTTCTTTCTTCTTGTTTCCATTAGTTGTAAAATTTCTTCAGTCATCCATGACTTACCGCCCACTTGCTTTAATTTTGGAATAGTCTTTTCTGCTGCACAACTGATTGAATTCTTCAGCATTTCCCATTGATCATCTACATCTTGAAACATGATCTCTAGATCAGACAATAAATCAAATTTGTTCTTTACTTCTATGTTAAAATTATCTTGTATTTCTTTGCCAGTTTTCAATTTGCACAAGTCATATTTAGGGTTTCTTGCTATATACTTGACTTTCTTTAACTTTACCCTCAATGTGCCTGTAATTAATATGTGATCACTGTAACAGTCTGTATTTGGAACTGTTTTTACGACTGTTAACGCATTTCCAAACCTTATGTTAATCAGGATGTAATCTATCTGGTTTTTAATCCTGCTGTCTGGACTCCTCCATGTCCATAATCTTCTAGGATGCTGTTTAAACCAGGTGTTTCCTACAACCATATTCTTGTTCTTTTACCCATTCTACAAGTCTGTATCCTCTTTCATTTCTCTCTCCCAAACCATGGTTGCCTACACTGCATCCATCGCCTTGCTTTCCTATTTGTGCGTTGAAATCACCCATTATGATATTTATTTCTGATTCTTTGCAGTTCTTCAAAGCAGACTCCACGTCGTTATAAAATTCATCTATACTTTCTTCACTGCATTCACTTGTTGGGGCATTTACTTGAATGATATTTATTTTAAAATGTCTTCCGTTTAATTTTACTAATAGGACTCTGTCTGACACAGCTCGATATCCTTTGACAGAATTTGATGTTTGTTTATCTAATATAATGGCTACACCTCTTTGCTGTTCTCCCAAAGAGTAAATAATCTTTTAATCCTCCCCTGTCCTTATCCCTGCCCCTTTCCATCTCGTTTCCGATATTCCTAATATGTTAATCTTCTCTCTCTCCATTTCTTGTTTGATGTTTTCTAATTTTCCACCTGCATTCATTGTTCTAACATTCCAAGTTTCTACTTTCAATGATATTAATCTTTTGCACCTAGTAGCCTGTTGACGGTCTGGAGTCACCTGGTGCGCATGGCTATCCCTACCGGGCGAGGCTGCTCCTATGGAGCACCCATTTACGCCGTTTCTCTGATTATCGATGAGTCCACACAACATGATTTTCTTGCCATCTATAAAGAAGGTAGTTTGCCATTGCTTTCCTTCCTAGCAGTGACCATACTGGTCAGTAACCGTAGCCATTGTCTCCTCAAAAAAGAGATCTTCTGCCTACCGTCGTGAAAGTGAAGACCATAACCTGCAACTATCTGTCGGCTGCTCTCCATCTTCATCCACCACCTGCACGTATGGCTTCACCTAACCTTGATCGGGGGGCTAAACGGGTACTCCACCTTGCCCAAGGGTCTCCCGTAGGCTAGCGGAAGGAAGGAGGCGTCTTACTTCTCCTTTGATAGGGGATACCCTTTCCCCGCTACCCCTCAATCAAGTAACTCAATCAAGTAACCCCCCACAATCAACTAATTCATCAAGCGAATATAAATCGATTGACTCCTTTCTGTGGGAGTTTAGTGATCATGACCACCCATCGGTGCCAAGACCCTGAGCTTTGTATATGCTCTGCTTCATTCAGTTGTGCTGGTCTCTACTGTCCTTATCTCTTGTGTCCTATATTTTGAGGACGGGTTCTGAGAAAAGGATGCATTTATGTTACTATTTCAAGTATATTTCGTCCAGGAATCATATAAGAGGAAGGTGTGTCTTGGTTATGGGTCTTCGTAGGCAAGAATGATTCTTATCTTACAGAATGATCCTGTTGTGGCAGACCACATCTTGGGGTGATCTTATATATCTGAAGGGACCAAGAGTGTGTTTGTAGTGGGTAGGGTTAGTAAGATAGGACATATGTGTATAGCTGGAAGTATTTACTGCTTTTCCCTTATTTTATTTTGTTATCCCTCTTTTTTTTTACCGCTACATGTTTTGAGTGATTTATTTTATAAATTAAGACCACTCGAATGTCTAGCGTCGACGTTTGAAAATAACTGCATCGATGCACGCTGCTTATCATGTCGCATATGATGCTGTGCGTGTAAAGACTATATGTGTCAAAGTGTGGCTGAATGCTTTGACTGGATGTGTTTGAATCAAACAGCTATGGCGATTATGCGTCCGTCAACCTAGAAAATGGGCAGCTAGACCATGTCAATCACTATTAAGTTTGGAATTCCAGGCTTAAATACCCACATCTAGAATTCATCTTCTTTGAATTCCTAGTAATAACATTCTCAATAAGACGAATTCATTGGATATATCATAGCTACGCATCAGCGACGAGTCATGCTGCTGATAAAGCGGTATATCACATCTGTCCTCCTTATAGTTAGAAATTAAATTGAATTTCTTTCTTTTAATAAGAATGGTGTTCATTCGCTGGACAAGTGGTCGTCTTGTCTCGGGAATTTGCTGTCGTCAGTTATGTCACTATAGTTTGCTTGTGTATGTCACACGAGTGTAATGTTCCACACTCATTCTGACAAGAAGTATCTTCATTCTATGTATTGCCGCTGTGAAGACATGTGTGGTGTGTGGGGATGTTCATCCCGGCTTAACTAACTCTCTCACAATAAATGGTAGAAATGTGGATAGAGAAAGCAGAACATGGGAGTCACTTTTGTTTGAAGCCTGTCCCTTAGCGATCATGTGCAAGTGGTGGTTACAAAGTGGTGGAGAAAAAACTATATACACATGTTGTGATTGACACTGATTGCAACTGATGCACAAAGCATGCTGACAAGGGTGAATAATGGCATGTTTTGTGCAGAATGACATGCATCAATTTACAGGTTGTGGGTTGTCGGCATTCGCTGGAACTTTTCTCCAGGAGATTCTTGTGTGTTTGGAAATGAACAGGCAGACAGATTGGCTAGTGCCGCATCATTAAGGGGTGGTGTTATACATCATAAGGCAGATGTGGTGAAGGCTCTGGGGGCATGTGGATATTGCAGACGAACAGATAGACTACCATGGTCTAGAGTCTAGAGAGAAAGAAGCAGCAAGTGGTGGCGAGAGGATCTGGTCGACAGTCGTCATTCAGAGGTAAAGGAAGACGGACATATAATTAGTTTGTTAATAAGTTAGTTATTCGACAAATCATCCTCATTGCACATCGACAAATTCAGTCCTTAAGTGCTCGGATCCCCTCCTCATACAAATCCCGCATCGTGTAGCAGCTAACGACACCAGTACTGTGTTGGTTTATCAATATTCTTTGGCTTCCTGCGTAGTGTTCTTGTTTGACCACACCTCTTTTACTTTGCTGTTCTCGCAGTCTGACCATGGTTATAGACTCACAATCATTACTTGTGATTAGCAAATGTCTTACTACATGTAGAGCATTCAGAATGTCAGCCTGGTCCATGGCAGGTCCGCCCTCACCATAAGCCTTAACAGCGAGCTTGTCAGCCTGCTCATTTCCTTGTACTCCAGTGATGCCCTGGTACGAAGATGAAACTAATTTTTGCCAGCCGAGACCGCTCCAGAGATAGCAACCACTCTTTTCGGATCCACCCAATCTCTATCCTCTTGAGCATGCTCATTGAAGCGCTAAGGAAACATGCCCTAGTGAATGTCTGTGTCTCGAGCAATGTTATTGCCTTATTTATTGCTATGGCTTCCATTGTCAGGCTACTTGTGTTCTCAACAAAAGTAGCAGAGTCCTCCTTCACAATTCTCCCTCCTGCTTAAACCGCAAAGGCCCATGAGCTTCTCACATGTTGGACGACCGACCCATCTGTGTACATGAGAGCATCACTGTCTAACGAATTCTCGAAAAACAACGCTTGCACTTCCGCCGGATTGTCTTGTCTGCATGTTCTGTCTAGTTGGATGCAAACTGAAAAAGACATAGAGAAATATGTTGGCACTTGTACCCACTCCTCGCCATGCTAAGTCCTCAAGTGAACACACCTGTTGAAGAATGTCTTCGACTTGACCCATCCACTATTTCCTCTTTTTAACCTGCTGCTCTTTGCCTTTATAATTGCGGTGGATATGCAGTTGCAGGATTTGCAGGATACGCACATAAGCAGTGGACGTTCTGTGTTTGCGTTAACTCTGAAGTAGGCAGGTGCACTGCAAATTTGTATTCTGTCTTCAATGGTTGGAAAATAATGCCCTGCTTGTTGTATATCCTGTACATCCAATAATGTTGCTTGGTTTAGCTTCCCCAAGTCTTTACAAACAAATGGGTGAACGTGACCACGCCACAAGATTTTAAGGATGCATCTATAGTCCTTCTTTAAAAACGCAAAGGAAAACGCCAATCCTGTGACAACCACTGAGGATTCTCCTTGCTCTCAATCGCAGGGAAGATACTCGCCAGAATTCATCTCCATCAAGGTCTTCTTCCTGAGAGTCTAATGGGCTTCAGAAAAGAATGCAGAACTGTTGACATGATTTGCGCCGCAAGGCAGCTGCAAATGTCAGTAATTGAACTCTGAAATGTTCTCCACTTTCATTGACCTTACCAAGGCTTTTGATACAGTCAGCAGAGAAAGACTGTGGAAGATTATGGTGAAATATGGCTGTCCACAAATGTTTGTCCAAATAGTGCGGTTATTTCATGATGGTATGCAGGCAAGAGAACAGGTAAATGGTGAACTGTCTGAGCAATTTCCTGTTACCAATGGAGTGAAGCAAGGATGTGTCCTGGCACCAAAACTTTTCAGCCTCATGTTTTCAGCAATGCTGACGAATGCCTTCGAGTACAATGACATTGGAATAGACATCAACTACTGCATGGATGGAAAGTTGTTCAATCTCAGAAGGCTGAAAGCCAAAACAAAAACTAACAGCGACACCGTTACAGAACTGTTGTTTGTTGATGATTGCGCTCTGTACGCCAACACAGAGGCAGACATGCAACACAATAATTCAGCTTTCTCATATGCCTGTGCCAACTTTGGGCTTAATATCAACTTGGAGAAGATTGTAGTTATGTACCAGCCAGCTCCACGGAATAATCATACCGTGCCGAATATAAAGGTGAACGGTCATTGTCTATGTGCTGTGGACAAGTTCACCTATCTTGGCAGCACTGTGTCACAAGCTGCCACAATTGATGATGAAGTGAATGCAAGAATCTCCAAGGCCAGCGCGGCCTTTGACAGACTGTACAAGAATGTTTGGAACATAAATGGAATAAGCCTGCAAACAAGGCTGAAATTATATAAAGCAGTTGTATTATCCACACTGCTATTTGCTTGTGAAACATAGACTGTTTATCAGCGAAATTCTAGCAATTAAACCACTTCCACACAGTCTGCCTCAGGAAGCTATTGAAGATCACATGGCAAGACAAGATCCCTGGCACTGAAGTTCTAGAAAGAGCGTTCATGCCCAGTATCCACACTCTACTAATGAAGAATCAATATCGCTAGGCTTGTCACTTAACTCGTATGCCAGATCTCAGTATCCCTAAACAGTTTTTTTTTTTTTTTTTTTTTTTTTTTTACAGCGAGCTGCGTTGTAGTAAATACTCCCAGGGCGGCCAGAGGAAACGCTTTAAAGACACTCTGAAAATCTCACTGAAAGCTTTTGGAATTCATCCTGTCACCTGGGAGACTGCTGATTAAGACCGTAATTCGTGGCGTGCATCATTACATAAGGGTGCAGTCACGTGTGAAGCAATCAGGATTGCATGAGCTGTGAAGAAAAGGCTGGACAGAAAAACCACTGCAGGAGATCCTCCTCCGGAAACCCCACATTGTCAAAGAACATTTCGAGCCAAAATAGGCCTTATCAGACATGATAGAACTCACGGCTCCATACTTTAAACCCCGCTGGATGAAATGAATGGTCATCATCATTCCTGATGGACAAACAACAACAACAACAACACATCCAAGAATAATGCGCTTAGCTTCGTTCTGTATCATTTCCATCCTTTCTATCTGCTTACGGCTGAGAGTCAGGATCGCCATCGTATACTCAAAAACAGACATGACCAGCCCCTCGTATAGAAGACATAGATGACCTTGCTCAAGGTTTGCTGCAGCCATCACCTACATCGCAGCCAAACCACGCTTTGCCTTTGTTATCACCTGGTCTATGTGCTCATTATAAGCAAGGCTTCGATCAAAACGTAGCCCCAGGTAATCCATTGCCTGCGTTCTTTTCATAGTTTCTGAACACAGATTTACAGTTGGTGTTGGAGTTTTGGTAATATGGTTATTCAAAGAGAACCATGTCACTGTTGCCTTTGTTGGCTTGACCATTGCCCCAGCTTTAAGACACCAAGTACTCATGCGATTGAGCTCGGTTTTTAGTTCCACAGAAATTAGGTCTCTAACCTTACCCTGACGATACACTAAAACATCGACGGCATATGATAGTGTCCTTCCCGGTCCAGTGATCTGCTCACAGTGTAGGCGTTGAACAGCACCGGAGATAATGGTGATCCCTGTGGTAGGCCAGGATATATTGTTGTTGGTTCGAAAGTCCAACTGTCACATCTAAAAACTACTTTACATTGCAAGAGGGCTGCGGCGATCCAACAAAGAAGGAAATGACTTATCTTGAGTTCAAGAAGCTGAAGCATTAAAATATCCAATGATACTCTGTTGTACGCGTCGCTGCAGCAAAGGATTCAATGCCTGAGTGGAAACCTTCATAGACAACATGGGCAAAAACTGCAGCATTGGTACAGGATCATCTTTTTCGACGGTACCCTCCCAGATTAGTTGGAAAAACACCCTGCCTTTCTAGCTGTCTTGATATTTTTCTGGAAATTAACTTCTACATCAGCTTGCCTATTGTATTCTGCATGGTTATAACTCGATATCCCGGAATTTGTGTGTGGTATGTGCCAGGCTTCGATAAGGGAATCAGAAAGCTGTGTAACCACTCCTCCTTGATGCTAGCACTCCCTATACTGTTGTTGTACATGCCTGCTAGTTTCTCTAGCTCGTTGTCGGTACACTAATGGTGTCGTCGTATCTTATATTATCTGGCCCTGGGGCGTTGTTGTTTTGTTTTTTTTATCGTCGAAGCACAGCCTTGATTTGTTTCACTCTCTTTCACTCTATCAGAAAATATAATCGGATTGCAACTGGCACCATTATTGTTGGAAATATGTGCTGGCTATAGAAGATAATGACTGAGCGTTTATGGGAATACCCAGAGTGCAAAGATGTAGTTTCTTGACTAAGTTCAACTTTTAGTGTATAGGAGACCCACGCCTAGAGATAACAGACATTTGGCTTAACCGTGAAGTTCCATTTCCATAGAACACATTAGGTAGTTATCCAGGATATCTAAGACAAAGGGGGAACCTTACCTTCAGTTTTGTCCCATGCTAACATACATTTTTGATTAGCTCGTATTACTATAATGCGCAGATTTCTGCTGCTATCGTCGGATCAAATATCGAGATGGGCAAATCTTCACCCCTCCTGGAGTTTCCGAATGTGCCAAGTACAGATGTAATGGGGGAGATGTGACCATACACACAGAGAGTAAATTGTTTGTTCTATTAACTATTGCTTGTGCTCATCTTTAGCATCATCATTATCATTATCCAATTTCGCCATCAACCGTCGTGGCTGAAAATAGTTGTCTTGTAAGCGCGCGACGTGCGGCACTGGATATAGTCATTCTCGGTATTTGTACAATGCCTTTGGTATGCTCAATCCATTTTCTGAAGGGGTTGTGTGTGGGGGATGTGTATGGATTGATGGTTGATGTGTGGGTGGGTGAAGTGGTGTGTAGTCGGTGGGGGATGTATGTGTGTGTGAGGGATGTGTGTGTGAGGGAATATTTGGGAAGATGGTTGGAAGTATGTGGGTGTTGGTGGGTTGGGGGTGCGGGTAGGGAATGTGTATTTGGATATGGGTGAATGGATGTGTAGGAGACTGTGTGGGTGTGGGGGATGAGTGTGGGGGAGGGTGTATGTGAATGGGATATGTCTGTGTGGGTGGGAGTGTGTGAGTGTGGATGGGGTAAATGTGAGTGGGTGGAGGATGTACTTGTGGGTGGTGAGGATGTTTTTAGGTGGAGGATGTGTGGGTGGGTGGGGAGATGTGTGTGTTGGTGAGAGATGTGTGGGCGGAGATGTGTATGGAGTATGCATGTGGGGGATGTGTGTGTGGGGGAATGTGTTTATGGGTTGATTTTTGTGTGGGAGGCGAGATGTGTGAGATGTGGGGGAGGTGTGGGATGAGCAGGTGGATGAAGGATGCATGTGAGGATGGGGGATGTGTCTTTAGCTGAGTGGTTGGGGTGTGTGTGGGTTGGAGGGTAGCTGAGAGATGCATGTTTTGATGGGAGGGTGGGTGATGTGTGGGTGTAAGTGGTTGATGGATGAGTACGTGAGTTGGTGGGTGTGGGTGAGAGATGAGTGTATGGGTGGGGGATGTGTGTGTTTGTGGGAAGATGTGTGTGAGCGGTGGATGTGTGTGGGTGGGGTATATGTGGGTGGTGGGGTGTGAGTGAGTGGGAGGTGTGTAGTTGCGAGGTGGCGGTTATTTAGGTTGGCTGATGTGTGTGTGTACGTGGGTGGGGGAAATGGTGAGGTTGCGGGGTGTGGGTTAGCGGGGGTATGTGTGTGTGTTTTGTGATGTGTGTATTGCTGGGTGGTTGTGGATGTGTGGGCGGGTGGTGGAGAATATGTGGGTGGGTGTGTGCATGTCGGTTATAGGATGGGGTATGTGTGTGTGTGGGTGGGGCAATGCGTGTGGGTGGGGGATCAGTGCGTGGGTGGCGGCATGTATGTTTGCCTGGGTCTGTGTGAGTGTGTGGAGGTATGTGTTGGTGGGTGGGGGAGGTGTGGTGGGTGGGGGATGTGTGGGTGGCTGCGGGATGTTTGGGTGGCTGCGGGATGTGTGGGTGGCTGCGGGGTGTGAATGTGGATGGGGGATATGTCTCACAACATTGCAATATGCACTGTTTATGTTTACAACTTTCATTTGACAATGTTTTTTTCTCCATGTGAATGTATCATGCGTAATATGCATTGTTTATGCTTACAAAATCCCTTTGACAATGTTTTTTTTCCCCTATGTAAATGTAACATGCACATTTGTTGAATGAAAGATGAGTGATTGAAAGGGTCGAATGTAAGACGGGCCTGTGTGCCCAATTTGTTACCCTTTTAAAATAAAGTTCGTTCGTTCGTTCTTCTCGGACGTCCTCCAGCTGTCGTATCAGATTTGCATTTCTGTAGCATTAGCCAAGCGCCCAAAAGCTAAACACACAACTCATGCCCACACACTAACTTTGATACATTGCTTGACTAGTGATGCTGATGTTGATCAAGTGACTCATTGACTGACGAGTGATGCTGATGTTGATCAGGTGATTCATTGACTGATTAGTGATGATGCTGTTGATCCCGTGGCTCATTGATTGACGAGTAATGGTGATGATGATCACGTGACCCATGGTGACGAAACGCTTCGGCATCAGCAGAATGTTTATTTCATTCCATAATTAAAAGAATAAACGAAGACACAAACAATAGATTGCGCGATTTATGGTTGGCATATTTCGCTGCATCTCGTGAGGTAAATATTGCAGAATTCACACACCATAAAGCAAATTAACTAGATAAAATCTTCAAGCTGAAATATACATATGTTCACACAGTAATGTCAATTGTCTACTATGGTAATTTTAAGCTGACTAGAGGCTGACTGCCTCGAGACTGCACTTGAAACCATTGACCTGGTTTGTATCAACAGTGGCTTATTAGGACAGTGCTATTGATCTGGCGCTGGTCTCCTTCACTCACTACAGTGTGTAGATGGGGTGTCCTAGGGTACCACGGCAGCGACCACCACCCTTGCAGAATATTGTCTGAGAAAGGCAGAACCAGGCAGCACAAGTCAACAGTCAAGACTTTCCAGTATGACAGTACAGGGCAAGATTTGGTGAGCAAAATAAGGTGCGGCAAGCGCAGAAAGATTCAGGGCATGAAAAACAGCTGGGAGCAGCCAACGTGGTGGAATTTTGAGGTGGAGAAGGCCTGGGTAGATAAGCGCAGCGCAGTGCTGTAAGGAAACGGCAAAATGCCAAGAAGAACATGGTTGCCCATCCTAGTCCCTGCATGAACTTAGAAAGAGAGATGCATACAAAAGTAAGCTATTTAAACAAGAAAACAATAACTGGTTAAGGAGGTTAAATGTGAAAAATGGGCAGAGGTATGCCAAAGGGTAAGCACAGACCAGTCACTCAAATTGTACTGGAGACTGCATACAAGCATGAGTGGGGTAGTCAAGAATAAGAGAATTTCTGACTTCCAAGGCGCTGATCTCATTTGCCAGAGGGCTGACGAGAACAAGGAAAAAGCCCTCTTCGAACGCTATCTAGAGCAGAGCAACAAGACAGACAAGAGAGGCAGAAATCTTGCCAAGGAAGGCACCTCAGACAGTTGCAAGACCCATAATATTTCGGATGAAAATATATTGACAGTGAAAGAAATCTTGGCTGGGCTTCAACATTCAAAAAACACCGCTCCAGGGCCAGATGGCATAAGATACGTCGACAACACAAGGTGTACCGACAACGGACTAGAGAAACCAGTAGACATTTACAAAAACAGTATAGGCAGCGCTAGCATCAAGAAGGAGTGGTTACATAGCTATCTGATTCCCTTGCCGAAGCCTGGCAAAGACCACACAAAAATTCAGGGATATCGAGTAATAATCATGCAGAATACGATAGGCAAGCTGCTGGAGAAGTTAATTGCCAGGAAAATATCAAGCCAGCTAGAGAGGCAAGGTGTTTTCCCACCAACTCTGGGAGGGTACCGTCCAAACAGAGAAACATGGACCAATGCAGCAGTTTTCGCCCATGATGTCTGTGAAGGTTTCCACTCAAGCATTGAAACATTTACTTCAGCGACTGATCTTGAGGACGCGTACAGCAGAGTACCATTGGATTTCTTAATGCTTCAGCTTCTTGAACTTAAGATAAGTCATTTCCTTTTTAGTTGGATCGCTGCAGCCCTCTTCCAAGGCAAAGTAGTTTGCAGATGTGGCAGTTGGGCTTCGGAACAATCAACAATATATCCTGGCCTACCACAGGGATCACCATTATCTTCGGTGCTGTTCATATGCCTACACTGTGAGAACCACCAGCGAGCAGATCACTGGACCGGGGAGGAAACAGTCATATGCATCCAACTAAACAGAAAATGCAAACAAGAAGATCCGGTTGCTGTCGAAACGGAAGTACAAGAGTTGATTTTTGAGAATTTGTTAGATGGTGATGATGTCATTTACACAAATTGGTCGGTCGTCCGACATGTGAGAAGCTCATAGGCCTTTACGTCTCAGGCCGGAGGGAGAATTGTGAAGGAGGACTCTGGTGCTTTTGTTGAGTCCACAAGTAGCCTGACTATGGAAGTCATGGCAGTAAGTAAGGCAATAACATGGCTCGAGACACAGACATTCACTAGGGCATGTTTCCTTAGCGACTCAATGAGCATGCTCAAGAGGATAGCGATGGGGTGGATCCGAAGACACTGGTTGGTGTCTCTTGAGGCGGTCTCGCCTGGCAAAGATTAGTTTCATCTTCGTGCCAGGGCATGCGCTGGAGTACAAGGAAATGTGGGGGCTGACAAGCTCGCAGGTTAGGTTACTGTAGAGGGCGGGCGCGCCATTGATCAGACTGACATTCTGAATGCTCTATGAGATGTAAGTCTTTTGCGAGAACGAAGTGATGACTGTGACTCTAGACCAAGGTCAGACTGCGTGAACCGCAAATTGAAAGAGGTGTGGCAAAACAAGAACACTACGCAGGAAGCCAAATAAGGTTGATAAACCAATATAAAACTGGTGTCGTTAACCGCTACACGCTGCGGGATTTTCTGAGGAGGGGATCCGAGCACTTATGGACTGAATGGTTCGATGTGCAATGAGGATGATCTGTTGACTAACTAACTAACTAACTAACTAACTAACTAACTAATTAACTAACTAACTAACTAATTAACTAACTAACTAACTAACTAACCAACTAACTAACTAACCAACTCACTCACTAACTATCTGTAAAGATAGTAGAATATTGTTCTGTTTGACGTAAGTATCGATATCCAGTGACATAATTTCCTCAGCTATAAACACACGCAATATCATCATATTATTTTTATAATTTTTTCTGCTGTTTTGAAGGCGTGTGTTAGTTGTCTGTTTCCCATTTTACTCTTCCAAACTTCAATCGTGTCCATTTTCAGTGATCTTATTCTTCCAGCTCTAGCTTTTACTGTTTGACTGCAAAACGTGTGTTCTTGTTGTTATATGCTCGAATTTGGAGAAATCCAAATGTATCCAAGTCACGTGAATGCTTAGCATATTCATGCACATAAGATACATTTAGTTTCATTATGTATACGACTGAGACACGTTGGAAACTGACAAATCGTGAGATATTTCTAAGGGTAAGCAGTCTATTGATGGTGTTCACACTAAAGCTGATTATGTTGACCAATGTCGAATTCCAACCACGATTGGTGTAGAACCAATTGGAGGGATAAATATCACCATTGACCCTTTTATGACTGATGATGCCAACATGAAGATTGACAGAGGACTTAAGGCACTCATTCATTCAGCCAGGGAAGTGAAGGGCTTTGATGTTTGGCATGGATGTGCGATAAAGTCCTTCAGACAGACCGTGTGAAATAGAGAGAGACAGAGAGAGAGAGAGAGAGAGAGAGAGAGAGACAGACAGACAGAGAGACAGACAGACAGACAGACAGACAGAGACAGAGAGAGAGCGGGAGAGAGAGTGGAGGGGGAATAGTACATTAACTGAGTTTAGATGAGAAAAACTCACGGAAGAGGAACAAGAGATCACATACTAAACATGCTTTTAATAATAGAAAATTGCAGATAATTTAATGTTAACTTATTATCGTGTTTTTTGGATTATCCAAAGGCAGTTGACTGTGTACAACATCAGAAAATTGGAGAACTCATAAGAAAAATGGGCTTTCCATCACATACAGTACAACTCACAAAAATGCTCTATCTAAACCAACAAGCAGCGGTTAGAATTGATTGCTACACATCAGATTGGTTTGAAATCAAGCAAGGAGTCCGTCAGGGATGTGTGCTGTCACCTTATTTGTTTACCATGTACGCTGAAAATGTAATCAGGAATGTCAGAGATGATATAACCAGGGAGAAATATGATGCCCTAAATATCGGTGGTCACGAAATACGAGAGATTCGATATCATGATGATACAGTATTACTATCCACATCACAGAATGGTAAAGAAAACTTGATACCCTCAACCCAAAGAAATAGTGAAAATCACAGCATTTATCTTAACATAACAAAAACAAAGTTAATGCGTACAGATAAAACAACTGACTGACTTACTGACTGGCACCTTACCGTCTTGACAGACGATAGTTTGTGAAATGGGGTTTTCTCTAGATAACACAAAGCCTGGGCTAAATTTAGAGACCATGTGTGGCCTGTGCAGCATGATCCCTCCCTCGGCCTGTCTAGTGCACTCCAGAGGAAAGGTGACACCAATACGTCTGGATCAAGACAGGCTGCAGTAGCTGCCGGATCAGCAAAGCAATGCTCTAAGTGTCCGTTCGTCGGAGCTTCGATCCTAGACCAGTTACCAATCACTGCCTAGGGCCTGGTCTGCCCTGCCATGGTATTTAGTCTTTAGGTTACATTTCCTCACACCAGGATAAGGCTTGTACCCTCCCAATTGCGCTCTTCCGCCCGAAGCCGTTGGCACAATGTGGGATGTCGGGGTTGGTAAGCACCGCCAAACATTCGGCGCTAACAGAAGCATGTAGTACCGTCTGCTGTCATACGGTAGCTAAGTCATATCTGATAAAACTACTATGGAGAAAGAAATATATGTTAATGAGGAACGATTGGAGGTGGTGGACATTTTCGAATATCTTGGGTCATCGATAACCAAAAATTGTGACACAATGAAAGAAATTAATCGACGAATATTAATTGCTCTTTAAAGACTAACACAACTGAATAAATTATGGAATGTGACAGATGGAACTAAGAACAATTACACCTATAAGAGCATGCATCTTTCCCATTACAACATATGCCTGTGAGGTTTGGACACTAAACAACCTGCACAGCGCATAAATGCCCTTGAATATAAATGTTATAGACGGGTTCTAAGACTATCTTGGGTAAAGAAAGAAAAAACGCACTCACACTTCAAGAGCAGAATATTGAAGAAATATGGCTATTAAAGACGATAAAACAAAGAAAATTGGTATATTTTGGTCACTTGAAACGTCCTGAAAGTTTGGAGAGAACAATAATGGAGAAGTATATGCCTGGAAAGAGAGGAAGAGGAAGGCCAAAGAGAAAATGGGTGCAGGACATGGCGTATGATTTCCAGATGTGTGTATCAGAATCGTGACTTCTTGCTTGTGATCGAGAGGTTTTCCGGAATGTTGTAATGGGAGCGAGGTTCTGTAAAGGACATGCTGCTTAATGAATGTATGAATTAATTAAAACAAAGTGGTAGTTTGTTAAAACTCATAGTTCTTCCATAATTCTAATTGTCCGTAAATGTTTGTGTAGCTTAAGTGAGTGCACAAAATCGTAAAACAGGTGGTGGGTGTTTGAGTATATGTTTCCCAGGGACAGAAAAGTCAGCGAGGAACCTTGCCTATTCCTTGCGTACCTTGCCTATTCCACTAAGCTCATCCTGTATATCTTAATTCCTCGTTTTCACTTCTGGGGCTTTCAAGAGCTGCATCTATTTTTTTTCAACGAGCCACTGATTGGCTGTTTCTAGAGTATCCGTGGCTGTGTCTTCAATCAACATAAGCCAGACATGTGTCCCGAGTTTTCTCTCCGGGATCTGGGATGGCAATTAGTCACTTCTGACAACTTAAGGCGTCTAACACTCCACCCAGAATCCTGTAAGAAAAACCTTATGTTGAGACGCATAAACTGACTAGTGATGTTGATAATGATCACGTGACTCATTGATTCACGAGGGATGTCGCTATTGACCACTTTTCATTTTTCTGGAATGCAAAATGTGAGTGCTCTGTTCTGCTCTTTATCTCTGTCCTGCATCTTATATCTGATGTTATAATTGCCCTTGGGTACTTACATGTGTCAACGTGGTTAAGCATTGTTCATTACATTGTTATCTCACATTTTACATCATGCAGTTATTGTTTGTCCTAATCCATTCATTATCTCAGTGACGCATACTCAGTCTGATTGTTAATCATGAATGGTTTATGCGTCAGTTGTTATATTTGATAGCAAAGACTAGGTTCCATTTATGTAGGGTGCCCTTGGAGTAGCCAGTGTTATGATGTCGGAGTCTCCGTGTAAGACATGTGTCAAACCCTCACGAGCACACAGTTCAACATGGGCAAATTAATTTTCTATGAGGTGCAAGTAACGAAACTTGGTATGTCCAATATGATTCTTGTTTGCTTTCATTCCCTCTGAGCTCTGGTTTGGAGACTGTTGGGGATGACATACCTTCTTCTTCTTCGGCCCTCTTTCGAGGAAAATGAGTTGCACTTAGTTATGCACCAAAAAGGTCAATGTGTCACATTACGACATGCGTTTGTGTAAGGTATGCCTCTACTAGACAGATTCCACCAAAGGCAAGGAACACTCTCTACACGTGGGTGGGTTTCCTTTCCTATTAATTTTCCCAAATTCGTAAAGGCTACACGTTTCAATTTCTAACTGTCCAGGGATTTATAATGCGTGCAGTTTCCATTTGGAGCCTCGTTGGCAAGATGCTCATGTGGGGATGTTGACTGAAGGATGCTACTATTGACAATGGATACTTTAAATAATGGCTCATACACACATACGAACCTAGCAGATCCTAAGACGAAAGAATCATGACAGACTCACGGCGGCAGGTTGAATAACAGTTATTTCCAGAGAGGATGCATCCAATATGCTCTCTTAGCATCAATATGCTCCTATAGCAGATTAGAACAGGATCTATATAACACGTAATAATCCATGTTGATACTTTAAATGTTAAGGATTTATTTCATACTATAGTCTTTGTTTGATCATCATTATCACCACAATTACGTGCCCTGCCATCCGGTGATTGGTGCTCTGTATCAACTTTGACGCTGATATTTCTCATGCCAGCTGATGTTATAATGGCACCGAGATATTTAAATTATCAACTTCGTTAAATATTTCCACTTCTATTGCTATCTCACGATTCACAACATGTTGTCATTGCTTGTCTTTTTAGGTTCTTTATCTCAGTGACACAAGTTAACACTGATTGTTAAGCATTATTTGTATATGCGTCAGTTGTTATGTATGATGGCAAAGCCAAGGTTCCATTGTTGCAGAATGCTTATGGGGGAACCAGTGTTATAAAATCGGTGACTCCGTGAAAGATGTGTGTTCATACTTCAACTGCACAAAGTTCGTCAAAGACGGCCAAACAGTCTATGAAATGAAAATAAAAACTGGTAAGTGTAATATGTTTCTTGTTTGCTCTGAGCATTGGGCTGGGGACAATGGCATTCCTTCCTCTTCTTCGTTCCTCTTTCGAGGAAATGGGTCACATCTAATTATGAACCTCAAAGTTCAGTGTGTCCAACTTCGACACGCGTGTGTGTAAGATCTGCTTCTGCCAGACAGATTCCAAACAAGGCAAAGGGCTCTGTTACCCGTGGGTTGGTTTCCTTTTCTATCAATTTTCCCAGGGCCTTAAGGCCTACTTGCCATGGTCCAGAGAAAGACATGGATTAGATAGTAGTGTAGAACGAGGTTATCACGCGTATTTTTGAGATGCACATTGCTTTTGCACCTCAAAGGGCGATAACTCCGGGTTTTTTAATTTCCTCCGCAAAGGGCGATAACTCGTTTTTTTTTAAATAGGCGTGTGTCCGAGTAGGTGTCGTCTAGTTACCCCCTAAAATTGTAGGTACTATAACAACATAAAAAATACAACATTCAAAATAACAAACGACTCAAGTAAGGTATATAATAATATTTATTAAACCATGTATAGACAATACAATGCATATTAAATAAGTAATGGCATAGTCGAGATATTATCATTTTGTGTCTGTCTTTTTATATACAGATAGGACAAAGATGCACGATGTTGCTGATATGTATATACAGAAGAGTCTTGTGTCTTGAAGCCTATATTGGTTCCCCCACTCGGTGTTTGGGTAGTGAGTACTTCCAAAACAGTGTCCTTGTTTAGATGAGTGTTGTGGTTTTTGGTCAGCCCTTTGGTACTGATTTTATCATAATCTCCGACACAAATATACGTCTTACTACATAACGACACCATCCCCTTCCCTTCGTACTCTAGTTTAAAAAGACCAGGGGTTCTCTTTTCATAGGCATTGATATCCACACATTCCTGACAGGTAGTAGTAGGGGTAATTCTATGAACAGGGCAGGTTTCAGACGGGAACCACTGATTATAAACTCTGTCATATTCTTCTCGTAGGTGTGGTCTACTTCAGAGAGTGAGTCGGCGCTAAGGGCCAAATATAAAGAGTCAGTGTCCATTTCACAAAGCTGAAAGTCATCTTTAGAGATAAATTTGTCTAGAAAATCATAATAAAAAGCTAACATTCTTAATTTGGCATATTGATAAACGAAAAAACCAATCTGTAGAGGTAGATCCCAGATAATTTTCTTCTTTAGGGTTTCAACTTCGAAAAGATCATCTGTAATACCAGTCATGCTTTTAAATCTGGGGTTATTGAGTGCTTTGGTCGTGTCTTTTCCGTGACAGTAGGAGACATCGGTATGTTTGGCTTTATTAGTTAATGTTTTACCGTAAGCGGCATTACCTAGCAATTTCATCGTGTCGGCTGTAATACTCTCAGCTGGATTTTTGTCTCCTTGGCGACGGGCATTAGACACTGTTTCCCCAAATTGTTTAAAACAACTAACTGGTCAATATTCTTTTGTCTGGTAGATGTGTGTAACTACCAACCCATGGGCTAGATACCACTTTAAAAGAGGTGTGGCTAATAATATTTTCTTCCCGAAATAACTACTAATCAAAGTCCACCGTGGGGTACTCAGTAGTTTATTTTTTATGGCGTATTCTTTCATAAATTCCCCAATATCGTCCCTCGACACTTCTGTGTTCTTGAAAATAGGGGGCATTTCGGCAAAGGACTCTTATAAATCAGTCGGGGTCTCTATATCGCACTCCACCAACCCGAAAAAGTATCACTTTTTACAGCCTCAATTATGTGGTTTTCACTCAAAGAACCCCAAGGAAGCTCTGATGGTGGAAACTTCTCTTTCAGGAAACACTTGATGATTGTGTGTGATTTCTTTAGTCTCTGCCACTCGCACTCCAAAATAACCTTAACTGTCACACCGACAGTTTTTTCTAGATACGCGTGAATGTCACACGTATTCTGGTGCAGTTCTACTAGTGGTTTCTTATTAACGGGATTAATAGTTTTCCCAGCAGTTAGACGGAAGATGGGTGCCCATGGAACAAACAACCATGGAATTGGTAAGCTGTATTATTCTTTTTATCCCACCCATCTACTCGAATATACCGATCACCGAGTTGCATCTCATGACTATTGAATTGGGTTTTTAAATCTATATTTTCATTATGTGACACCCAACTTAACCACTCTCGACACTGACGTGTGTATTTATGTAATCTATGTGCTCTAAAACCATCTTCGCGACTTCTATATATGGGGAAGTCTGTTGGCAAATCTTTCATCAGAGACGAAAGGTATAAGGCATTCGCATCAAACCCTTTAATACCTTTTACCGGCTTATTACCCCTGATATGGGTCTGATTGGCCTCGTGGTAACGATGAAAAATAATACTCGGCCCACCCACTATATTGTCTCGTAACATCTTGTGCACCTTCTCCTCCTTCTTCGAACACAAAACAAAAGAAACATCTTTATTCATTGTGTTGAATAGGTACTGTAGAGTAATACCGGGGACGGAGATGGCCTGCTTACACATGTTTATTTTTAACTCGGCATAAAAGCCTACTTGTTTGTCCAGGGCTTTTAGAAAGGGGGATACGTCTTTGATGTTGTACCAAATTAAAAAATCCCTCAACGTAGTCATCTTATTGTCGGTCCATGCTTTCTGACAAACAGTGTATTCTGCCTCGGAATTTGTTACGGTTTTTAAGTGTTGAGAAAAAGGCCGTATGTGGTGGTAGGGTTGGCTCATTTAACTTTCCCAGATCGGTCAGAATTTCGTATGAAAAAAAAAACAACCTCTTCAATACCAAAAGAGGCCAGATATTGAGAGTAACTTACACCCGGGACCAGAAAGTTGGAGACGTCAAGGATTTTCAGTCTTTCTGTAGCTATACACATGAAATTATTATTTCTCTTTGACTATAAACTTGTATGGGTTAGCCTCCCGATCAAGGAAATATTGTATCAAATAAGGTTTCAGGAGGTTAATGTCATATTTTCCGCTATTCAACCCAAACAGAGGGAGTTCTTTCAGAAAGGAGTCGAGCCTTTCACTTAATTTTTGGTGGTCACCTAATTGTGCAAAGGTTGACTCAAACTGTTTTAGTAATAGCGCATAAGACCTATCAGCTATGTCATGGAGATAGTCCATCATTTCATTTACGAGGACCTGTGGATCACCTGTGGTAATGAAAAATTTAGGTGTGTCGAACCCAGGGACATTAGAGGCGACGGCACACGAGAGGGGGACGTATCTGGCTATAAAGGTCGTCGACTTTGAGTTAGCTGGTAATTTTTCATTAGAGAAGAAAGATTCCATGTTGTAACATGCTCTATAGGGGAAAATAAAGTTTACGTCGACGTCAAACCCGTGTTCACATAGCAATTCCAAGATGGATTCGGTGGGGTGATAAATCCCGCCTTTATATGTTTCGATAGTAGCTATCCCTTTACACGTAAGTTCGTGGGGTGTCACTCGCCAGTACACTTTAAACAGCTTACCGCATTTCGCACAGGAAAAACATCGAGCGGCCCTATTAATATCAACAATATACATGAAATGGTTTTCATGTAGAAGCAGATTCAATATATCTGGATGGGAGCTAGTGCTTTTAATTTTCGGAACCACATGTTCCTCCACTGTAAACGCAAACACATTTATTTGTATTTTAAAACATTCTTCCAGGGCAGGTATATCAACTAAATTGACCCCGGTAAAATCCTTGTGTGATTTCAATCTTTTATAATGCACCCAGTCTTTGAACAGTGATCGTGTGTGCTTTCTACCATCCCTAACAGATCTTCTCCCTGATTTAAACACAGATATACAGCGAAATATACACAAGTTGTCTGTGTACGGCTTACCATTTGAGTCGAGTTGAAGAGTATTAATAAATTTATTATGTGTGATAAAGTCGGGAATTGGTTCTAAACAACAACCAACAGGGAATTCTACCAGTTTATACACATAAAAAGTTATACTGGGAATTGTTTCGACATAATATTTAGTATCTGGTCGTGTTAGTGTTGCTGAATTGACCAAGTCAACAGCGTTTTGCTTGGTCACAAAGGCCTCGGAATCAGATCTATTGTTCACTAAGAAAGGTATATCGAACAATGAAGAGTTATTCGGACTGGCATGGTAGAACCGCAGGGCTTGTGTCTCTCGATGTCTCAAGACTATATGCAGACTGGGGAGAGTTTTGAACATTAAAAAGCGGGAATAAACGAGTGCCCCAATCTGTTGTCATATCACAATCTGGTCGATTAAAAAATGTCCATCCACATAGATACCGACCATGTCGTATGTGTGATTTAAGAGTGTCCCAATGCTCATTATATACAACCCTAACATATGGGGGTAATTTCTGCAATGAAAGATATTCAGTAGTTGTGTTAACACCAGAGGTTCCTGTCTGGTCTTCTGCAGCCATGCCACGTAGTTGATCAGATGATAAGGTATCTGTTGATACTGCGTCATTTGATGTGGTACCAGCTGATAGCTGAACATCTGTTGACAAGGTACTTGGTTTTGATGCTGCGTCACTCGGTAAGGCACTAGATGATGTTTGTTGCTTATTATTAGTAGGCGACAGGTTATCGCCCCCGCCATCCGACAGGGCACCTGGTGTTGTTGGTTCTGTGTCAGTCCCCAAGTGACTAGATGGTGATAGCTGAGTAGTGTTAGTAGGTGAAACATGTTCACCCATACAACCCGATAAGATACTGGTCGCTGATTTGTCATTGTTAGTCACCAAACCATGACCTATCGCACCAGACGAGAAGGCACATGTTGATTGTTCAGGTATTTTTTGACGTTTACCAGTAGATTGTTCGTCTGTGGTCGGATCTCTTCTTCTCTTGCGACTTGGGGTCTGTTGATTATTAGCACCAACACGGTTAGATGATGATTGAGTGGTCGAGACGTTACTTGATACTGGTGCATGTTCAGTCTTTATGTGTCTCCGTAAATTATCGTATCTCGTATACATACGATCACATAAATCGCAATTGAACTGTTGTGTAGAATGAGTAGTCGCAACATGTCGACGTAAAGTAGTAGACCTTGTGAAGGACTTGTTACAAAGAGTACAGGAATGCTTCTGTGTAGCTGACATTCTTGATACACCAAATAGTTTATAAAACGACCGAAGTATTTGTGAATGTTATCCAGGCCAATGAAAACTTCAGTTTGTAAGATGACAAATTTTTTTTAGATGTGTTGATTCATAAACATGTGTTGTTTGCTGTGGTGTAGACAATATGGCAACTGATTAACCATGTATTTGAGAATATCACAGATGAATTATTGTCTGATTGTGGGCGGTTAATAATGATAATGTCCTTTGGCAGATATTTGAGTAAGAACTCCTTGTACAATAGTGATGAACAAAGGCCAACCAGTTTCATACGAGTAGAATTTAATATCCGTTGAATAAAAACATCCTTCTTCGTTGACTGCGAAAATGAGAAAAGACTTGGCCTTCGTTTCGTCACTGGTTTTGATACTGTCTGCATGAGAGAGGTGTATATCTGAAATGAACAACGTTCTGTCAATAAGAATCAACAAATCAGAACACAGATAACATCAAAGCACATATGGCATTTCACCCTTAGAGACCAACGTTCTATCTGCCTGACATTTTGAATCAACCAATCAGAGAACAGATAACACCAAATCACAAGTGGCATATCTCCTGTAGTGGTCTGAGGGACATTTTGAATCAACCAATCAGAGAACAGATAACACCAAATCACAAGTGGCATATCTCCTGGAGTGACCAACGTTCTAACTTAGGGATATTTTGAATCAACCAATCAGAGAACAGATAAGAAATTAACACAAATGTTCTTTCCGAGATGAATGTCATGTGACCGGAAGCCCACTTTGGTCATTTATGGCCACGTCTTCCAGATGTATCTTTATGTTTTGCAACCCGAACCAACGCCACCTTTGACCTGGTGTACCCCCCTTTAACATGTGTTTGGTTGTAAAATCGTCACAACCCCCAAAACAGAGACTTGTATCTCTAAGACACCACCAGTGGTATGACATTGTTTAAACCATACAGATAGCACTAACCGCCCTTATAATACACCATTGGTTACTTTGCAGTAGCAATATATCGAAAAGTCCCAAGTCGGCTTCTCAAATATACATCGAAGCTGATGGTAGACCTAACACGTGGCACTATTTTCACTTTACACATTAAACAAACTATTTTAGTAATTAAAGTTTGTTTTAAATGATACCGGAAGTATCATCACTCGCGAAATTTGAAAATTCATTGTCTTAAGGCTTGTTGCCACACCACATATGTGTATATAAGAAAATATGGCCGGTTCATGGTTAATCCAGAAATCTAAATGTGTACACACATGCTACTACCACTCAGTAACATATCGTTTGCAGAGCCTCGTTCCCATAAAAACCCGCCGAAAATATAGAAAAAAAAATTTAAAACATTCTTGATCACAACCAAGATGTCCAATACACCCATCTGGAGATCATCCATCTTCTTTAGGCCTTCCCCTTCCAAGACATATACCTCTTTGTTATTGTTCTCTCCAAACTTTCATGACGTTTCAAGTGACCAAAATACAAATTTTCTTTGATCGTCTTTAAAAACCGTCTTCAATATTCTTGAAGTATAGATGCGTTTGTTCTTTTTACCCAAGATATTCTTAGAACCCATCTATTACATTTATATTCAAGTGCATTTATGGGATGTTTAGTAAGTGTCTCACAGTTGTTTTGGTCTTTGAAAACCAATTAATAATCGTTTAATTTCTATAATTGTGTCACCGTTGTTCGCAACCAAGATATTCGAAAGTTTCCACCACCTGGTTGTTATGGGGTTCTTGGCAAGGTTTGTCGAAAGCAGTTTGCCATTACTTTCCTTCTAGGTAATGACTGTTTTAATCTGTGACCACACTGAGGCTCTATCACCACAGATTATAGACCATAACCAACAACAATATGTCGGCTGTTACACGTCATCCACCCGCTTCCATGGGTTCACGTAACCCTGATTCGGGTACTCCACCCAAAAGTGTTCCATAGAAGAAAGAAGGATATCCGGCAAACCGGACTACCATACACAAGTAAAATGTATGCCAATCTCTCAGAATGGTATCACACACACAATCAGTCATACACACTCTCATGGTGAGTTGTTTATAGGCTGTCTGGTCGTTGTGCTAACATTATAGGTCTAGAGTGACCAGCCACACACACACACACATACAGACACACACACACACACCAAAAACAACAACATCACACATATACGCGGACACGCAGTCATAGATACCAGTATAGCCACATAGAGAAACAGAAACCCAACGACAAATAACCAGATACACACAAACAGCCAGACAGACACATAGATATACAGGCAGATAGATAGACAGACATACAGACAGACACGTTTTTAGTCATAGGCGCAAACTCTCACACAAATAGATACAGCAAACATGAAAACACGGCCCGAAAGTTCCCTCATCACATTACAATCTTACTTTTCAATCCTTGTGTTCAGAATATGGTGAATTTTAGCTTTATTCTGATGACATCAATCTGATTATCATGTAAGTGATTATACATCTATCCATACATCATGTCGCTAGGACTTTTCAATCTTTGTGCTCAGAATATGGTGAATTTTAGATTTATTCTGATGACATCATTTTGATTATCATGTGGTTACACATCTATTCATCCATCATGTCACTAAGCGTGGGAGATCATGTTCTACCATTTTACTCGATCACTAGAGTCGTGGATCAGCTCTGGTCTCGACAATACCCCGTTTCCAACCCATCCAGGTATTTACTTCTCAGTCTTCTCCTTGGTCTCTTCCTTCGCTCTTGCCAGTTGTTACCATGTTTAATTCTTTCTCTTAAAATACCCAACAAATTTTGTCTACATGTTATTTCTATAATCTATTTACGATTTTCATTTGTTTCTTGTAGGGCCTGATTATTTTCTGCCCGTGGTATCTTTTCTCCACATTTCCATCCGGTGTTTTTCAGCCTGGTCCACACATCGATACAAAATTAACACTATGAAGCACTTCAACACTTTCTTTTTCGTTTCAATTGCTATCTTTTTGGTCAGTATGTTGTTCATCTTGTTAAAGGCTACATTTTCTGTGACGATTCTTGTAATCTCTTCAAGGCATTTCCCAACAGAACTGTTCCGAGATAAATGTATCGAGTTGTTTTCCTATTTACTTGTGGTGTTTCCTTTTTCCTAGTGACGAGCATAATCTGTGTCTTTTTAATGGTATTCCTAGTTGTTCGCAACAAACGCATGTACTAAATTTTCCAGGTCCTGTTCATTGTCTACAATCAAGACTGCCTATCTATTGATGCTACGTACTTCAATGATATTTTCATATATTTTGTGGTGTACAAGGGAAAAAACATCCCTGTCTTAATTGGCTGATGTTTACCTATTTCATTATCAATCCTTATGATAGATCTGTTTTCTCTATTTTTTTCCCCCAGCCGTTTGTAGATTTTCAAACATATCTAATTTGCCGTACACTATTGAAAGCATGTGATACCATGCACACCTGTTTCTTAACTTGTGTGTTAAAACCATTGTATATTGTTCGTGTGTTTACACGGCGTGTAGCTCTCTTTTGTGTTATTTTACATTCCTTTGAAATGAAGGTACCGAAATACCATCAGCGAAAATAAACCAAGTGAAAACAAACAGACCTTGTCCCGCGACCTCTCTCTTTTTTCCCTGCTCGCGCGCGCGTGTGCCTAGGCGAATTTATATGAGAAAACCAGAAAGAAGCCAGGAATACTAATCGGAAGATATAATGATACAGTTTTGGGGGTAGATAATGCAACAGATCTACAATTGTTGGACACTGTAGTAATATGGAGTGGTCTATCAAGAAAATAGTAATAATGGTATCAAAAGAAAGTAAATAAATGTTTTGTTTTACAGTACATTGCTGTCAACAGCGTTCAGCTGATTTCTTGGCCAGCTTACACTAAGTAGTTTGCTTTCTGAACGATCGGCTCACATATCCTCATAAGGTACCGACGCGATTCGAACTGATTCTCACAGTGGTCACGTTACTTACGAAATCACGGAGAAAAGTGTAACCTCTTGACCATGGATACCAACAGTGGTGACATCAAATGTGACATAGAAACATTCTTAACCAAGAGAATAAATTACCTAGGCTCAATTATCAGATGGATGATGTACAAGAGATTAATGTACAGGACAAAAAAAATTTTAGAAAATGAAAAAGTAATGTCAGAGAGTGGTAAATAGTTTTGGTGTATGAAAGTGAATGTTGTAACAAAAAAAAAAACAAAAAAAAAAAAATTAGAATCAGATGGTTTGTACGGTGAATTCCCTGCCAGAGTAACAACTAGAAAAGAAACAACTGTCTTTAGTCATGTAAGAGACGCATGAACATCGTGACAACTGTAAAGATCGAGGGAAAATAAGACAGACCGAGATTAGAAATTATGATAGTGGCATGTCAGCAAAGTTGATTTCAGAACCCAAAGACAGCGGCATGAATGCCTACAACATTTGATGATGAATTCATCACACGTGTTGCTGACGTGTCTCTTTGTAAAAGGTAAAGAAACAGATATGTGTTGTGTGGTGCCCACGCGAAAGAAATAAACAAGTGTGGTTTTGTACAGAGTGAAAAGAAAGTCGTTCTTATAACCATTGGTTCACTCAAAACATGGCGAAATTTAGATTTATTCTGATGATATCAAAATAAAATCTCATTATCGTGTTAGTATAACACTTACACTGTGAGCCTCAGTGTTAGGCTAGACTGGCGAATAAACACACCGCAGTGTTACCGGTGTTTTGTTAACGCGCGCAGTCATCCGAGAAAACTTGGCAACAAGACCCCGGGACAAAATTCGCTACGGAACGAAATTAGCAACAAATGTGCAACATGCTGAGTTTATAATATCAATATCTCTTTATAAATTACACAAACCAACATCAATATTGGCGTTTTATGTGAACGAAATCGTAATATTTCATTTCACTATAAGTTTTAATACTGTTGACCTATCAAAAATTATTTTATTACACATTTAAGGCATCATATCACGCCTGGGTGTTCCGAGTTTGCATAAATAAATAATTTTTTAAAATATATAAGAATGGTTTATTATGCTATATTGGCTTTTAAAATAATTAAAACTTGGTATTATTAAATATTACAAGGTTCATTTTTCTGATAGTTGAGTCATTTTGTCTAAATCAGATTTTTTCGGAAGCGGGCATAGCACAGTTTTACATATCATAATAAATAATTTATTCTGTTACTTTTTATACAACTGAAAACCATACTTTATTGGTGTTTAAACATAATGAGAGAGTAATTTATATATTTGTCTAATATGTTTATAAATGCCTGTTCTAGAAATATGTTTTGTCTATCACTGTAATTCTTTTGTTTCGTGTTTACCATCTCCGACATCAGTCACAGTTGCAAGATTGCTGTTGTATCTTTGCTTTGTAAGATCAGTGTTACTAGAATTAATGGCATAGTTGATAAAGCACCCGGCTCATGTTCGGGTGGAAGTGGTTCGATCCTCAAAGTGTGATTTTTTTTTTAAAAATTCGTTCGCACGCTTTAAACCGCTATTCATCACAATACCATACCGTTGTCTAGTATTTATTTTCTTTTTGGTATCTCTTTCGCTTACGCACCACAGATAAGAAGATAGACACTTTGTAACGCCACAAAAAGAATACACTGTGTTTCATACCGGTAACCGGTCTGGGTCTATCATTATCATGTGTCGAATCTTCTTTTCTTTCGTTCGCTTGAAATATGTCTAAGATTGTGATATTGTCTCTTGTATAAATTTAACGATGTTTGTTGATAAGACTTCTCACTCAAGTTTGTAACGAAAAGACATAACAAAACACTACCAGCTTGGTTATTAATTTTAAATAAATTAGATGGGGTTTTTGTGTAGGGCAGTAATTCTTAAGTCATCGTGTGCCATGTCGGTGGGCGTGACCAAACGTGGTACATTTTACCATGTTGATAAGTTTAATAAAACAGAGTACAACAGACAAATCTGTCAATAATTGAGTTGTATTGATTACATCGTTTCTTACGGGAACCCTCACAACTTCCTTGGGGTTCTTTGAGTGAAAACCAGATCCTCGAGGCTGTAAAAAGTGATACTTTTTTCGGGTTGGTGGAGTGCGATATAGAGACCCCGACTGATTTACAAGAGGGCTTTGCCGAAATGCCCCCTATTTTCAAGAACACAGAAGTGTCGAGAGACGATATTGGGGAGTTTATAAAAGAATACGCCATAAAAAATAAACTACTGAGTACCCCACGACGGACTTTGATTGGTAGTTATTTCGGGAAAAAAATATTATTAGCCACCCCTCTTTTAAAATGGTATCTAGCCCATGGGTTGGTGGTTACACACATCTACCAGACAATAGAGTATCGAGCAGTTAGTTGTTTTAAACAATTTGGGGAATCAGTGTCTAATGCCCGTCGCCAAGGGGACAAAAATCCAGCCGAGTCTATTACAGCCGACACGATGAAGTTGTTAGGTAATGCCGCTTACGGTAAAACGTTAACTAATAAAACCAAACATACCGACGTCTCCTACTGCCACGGAAAAGACACTATCAAAGTACTCAATAACCCCAGGTTCAAGACCATGACTGGTATTACACCTGATCTATTCGAAGTTGACACCCTAAAGAAGAAAACAGTCTGGGATCTACCTCTACAGATTTGTTTCTTCGTTTATCAATATGCCAAATTAAGAATGTTAGCTTTTTATTATGATTTTCTAGACAAATTTATCTCTAAAGACGACTTTCAGCTTTGTGAAATGGACACTGACTCTTTATATTTGGCCCTTAGTGCCGACTCACTCTCTGAAGTAGTTATACCACACCTACGAGAAGAATGTTACAGAGTCTATAATCAGTGGTTCCCGTCTGAAACCTGCCCTGTTCATAGAATTACCCCTACTACTACCTGTCAGGACTGTGTGGCTATCAAAGCCTATGAAAAGAGAACCCCCGGGCTTTTCAAACTAGAATACAAAGGGAAGGGGATGGTGTCGTTATGTAGTAAGACGTATAATTGTGTCGGAGATTATGATAAAATCAGTACCAAAGGTCTGACCAAAAACCACAACACTCATCTAAACAAGGACAATTTTTTGGAAGTACTCACTACCCAAACACCGAGTGGGGGAACCAATATAGGCTTCAAAACACAAGACTCTTCTGTATATACATATCAGCAACATCGTGCATCTTTGTCCTATCTGTATATAAAAAGACAGACACAAAATGATAATATCTCGACTATGTCATTACTTATTTAATATGCATTGTATTGTCTATACATGGTTTAATAAAAAAAAACATATACCTTACTTGATTCGTTTGTTTTCTTTATTGTTGTATTTTTTATGTTGTACACATACCTAGTGTCACTAGACCACACCTACTCGGACCACGTCTATTAAAAAACGAGTTATCGCCCTTTGCGGAGGAAATTTTTAAAAAACCCGGAGTTATCACCCTTTGCGGAGGAAATTAAAAACCCCGGAGTTATCGCTCCTTGTGGTGCAAAAGCAATGTGCACCACAAAACCGGCGGCTTTCCTCCTTCTTCACTACTTTAGATATGCCGTAACCCAAATTAGATTAGGTCAGAGATTATGGCAGTGTTTAGTAAATGAACACCTGGATCGTGAAAAGTGGATTCTTTTCACGCAGCGTGGAAACTCTGGGACTCGCTTTCGAGACTATGGTTTCGTTCGAGTGCGGACCAAGTCAAGAAGAGAGTTGCTTCCAAAATTGAGCCACTCTTTTATGGTAGTTAATGTATAGAAATGTTGTGATTATTCTGATGTGGAATGTATGGTGGTGTATGTGATATGTTTCATGCTACAGTGCCGAGTGAATATAGTGACAAAAACCTAAATCCGAGTCCGAGTCACATTTGTACAGTTGTGTTTAATAGTAAGTGGGCGCACACTAATGAATGGCAGAGTTAATCCATCAGCAAAGTAAAGTGTGGGGAAAAACCACCGTGGCGAATAGAAGATAATGACAGTAACAACTAATACCCCTAGGCATCAGATACTCCACTTCAACCAAGTAGCGTGCAGATTTTACGATCACCCTAAGCAGAAATATACACGTCCACACTCGTAGCTGCGCAGTGGTAGGTCGGGTGCCGTCAATTAGGACCTTGGAGCCATTTAACAGTTGTTAAGTTAAATTTTGAGGCCACACAGATAGGTGTACGATTGTAGCAGTCAGTCAACTTAAATTTTGAGACCACGCACTATGATTTCGTGAATATACAAGTATCAATTTAAACAGTCGAGGCAGACACAGAAACTCAATTAACGAATTGTTCTTTTAATGAATGTTAACATTATATAGACAGAATTTGTGATGTGAATTAAACTATTGATAATTTACCACATAAACAAAGGAAATATTGTTATTTGGTGGAGTGTTGACCAGAAAACGAGTTTGTCGAAGGGTCTCTTATAAACGACACCTGAAAATATAAATGTGTCGTCATGTGAAAAGTCAGCATAGATTTTGGTAAAGACATATCCAGTTACCAAAGTGTATTAAATGAACAATATCTGTGAAATATTAAAGAGACTAAGAACTATATTTAAAACACTTTCGATCATGGTGACGAACATAATGAGGTCAAAAAGAACACGCGAACGATTTCATACAGACAGTTGTAACTGTGTTCGAGAAACTTCCGTAGGCGATTTTGTGAATAATTGATTGGCCTAGAGACAGGTTGAGCCATTGGCTTAAAGTAATTTTTACACGGTACATGTAAAAAATAACTGTGTCATTGGGGACATCCAAAGATAAACATTATTGTGAACTTAGTACCCTTATTGACTAGGAGAAGTATGTGATTACATTAGTAAGATGAACAAGAAGAAAATATAAACGAGCACAAGAAATGACGAGACTGGTGTTGATGTCAACATACTGTCAACATAACGTCAAAATAATGTCAACAGAATGTCAACATAATGTCTACATAGGACATATGGAATAAGGAATTGACGCACGCGAGAGGTCACAAGCTAGACAGTAAGATATAGGTCAGACATCTAACACGGAGACCGCAAGTTGCAGACACCGACAACTGGTGAACATGCTGATGTACACACAGGTCAGCGCATCGACACGGGACGATTTGGCGGGTCGGGAATGGATGTTCGTCCATCACGAATGATGAGGACCATTCATTCATTGCATCTTTTGATTTGATGAAGAACGAATGACTTGCGATTTAGTTTGGATTATAGTGAGGTAGTGGTTGCGCACCTCCATCGACTACACTCTCTCGCCTGCGTCCATCTGGTTCCAGTGGCGAGCATGGCAAGACGACTGGAGGCGGACACAGGTGCAGTGGACGTGAGGCTGCCACAGGCCAGTTATCCTTGTATATAGTGACTGTTACAAACATCATGGTAGCCTAGAGTCTCGTGCAAACGGGTATTCCGTCAATTCCTTTGATTTTCAGTTTTAAGACAAGCGTAGCGACGAGCGCATGACTACTGATAGGATCAACCAGATATCAGTCGGATAGACAGACTGACCGCCAGAACAGATCACACATACATGCGGCCAACGAGATTCTGCCCACAGAAGATATTGCTCGTCTAAATCTCCCGATTTACGGCTTAGCCTCTTCAGTTCACAAAGCATATGACTACTGGCAGGATCAGTCAGATATATATCGGACAGAAGGACTATTCACGCACACGCTGGCCAAGAGTAGCATCACTAAAGCGCGCCCTCCCGGTACAAGGTGATACATGAAAAATCACTGGACGCCTACCGACGAGCTTTCAAGCTACGCCAGCAGGACTGACCGAGAAGTTAGACCAGCTTACTGACTGCAGGCCCACTACTCATCGAGATGGAGTGGGCGCTTATCGAGACTTTGTCGAACGGTCGTACAAATTTGCTCTTTTGCCCGCTCAAACCACGACAACCGAAATGCTATACCAGCTTACTGACTGCAGGCCCACTACTCATCGGGACAGAGTGGGCGCTTATCGAGACTTTGTCGAACGGTCGTATAAATTTGATCTTTTGCCCGCTCAAACCACGACCCTAGCTGCACGATGCGGTTACATTCTCGAAAGGGAGAAGCTATACACAAAATTTTGTGTATAGTCCGAGCCGCTATAAACAAACATGTTTGGCTGGTCACGTGATTATTCGGAACAAAATTTTGTGAATAGTACTAGCCGCTATTCACAATAATTTGAAGAAGACTATTATTCTCTCTTCTCGTCTGTCTTAATTTTCTTTTTGCAAGTTCTTCTTCTTCAGACCTCACAAAGACAATATTTGTCGACAAGGACACACTCTACGTACAGTTATATTTTATTTGGCAAATAAAATTCACATTACACAAATACATCTATTGGATTCATCCGAGACTCGATCACTCCGTCGTTACCTGGGGGATGCGCCTCCCTTTCTCTCCCCCCCCCCCCCCCCCGGCAGCTACCGCAGATCCATAGAGAAAACTTTATTTAGATGCTTCGAGTTTCTCGGTTCTATATTTTAGTTCCTAAAACAAGCAACTAGAAAATCGCTTAGAAGCCCTGGAGATGTGGATATACAGACGAATATGTCGTATTTCATGGAAACAAAACAATCAAATGCAGAGATTCTAGAAAAACTGAGAATGAAGAGAGAGAGAGAGAGAGAGAGAAGAGAGAGAGAGAGAGAGAGAGAGAGAGAGAGAGAGAGAGAGAGAGAGAGAGAGAGTTGACGGAAGAAATAAAGAGGAGGCAAGTGAAATATTTTGGCCATGTTATTGTTAAAAGACATGATACTCTTATAAAAACCATACTGGAGGGCAAGGTTGAGGGCAACGTGACCAGCCGAATAATCACTTGACAAGTCACAAATTGTTGTGTATAGCGGCTGGTACTACTCACAAAATTGTGTGTATAGTCACTCCGTTCTCGAAACACCTGCCTCGCTAACTTGCGTTGGCTGGGAAGATCCCAGTTTGGTGCACCTCACACAGCCATCCGAGACAACGAACGCTAGACGCGGAACTGATCTAGCGAACCAGACCAGCCCTCATCGAGTCGGGAATAAACATTGAGTGATTTGTAAGAAATTCAACAGTGAGCAGTGATAGAAATGTTGTAGAGCTTTATACAGACAAGAGAGTAGCAATCTTGAGTGAGTATTAAAAGGAGAACTGTGAATTAAACTATGGACACTCTACAAAAGTGTCAGAGTAGAAACATGTAATTAAAAATAAGAACTGTGCAATAATAACCGACATTCGGTTCTGAATAATTAGAATATCGATTATTGTGAATCTGTGTAGTTAGCGATTAGTCAGTAATTGTGTTCAAATTTTACGTGTGTTAGTGATTAGATAATTTTAGTGAAGGAAATGTATTAACTTTGGTGTTAGATTACAATAGGTTGATTGATGGACGTTAGTGCTGGTGTAGATCAACCTATGACACAATAATACGTTAATAAGTAAGAACTTAGAGCAGATACAGTAAATAAGAATACGAATATATATATTAGTGCAACTTCATAATTCAGTTCAGCTCCTGTTTATAATTCAGTTGCTCAGAAGTTTAGGATAGACATATCCAATGTTCAGCTATTTTAAGATACAATTATATTAATAGATTAATAACTTTTCGAGGTAGCATAATAATTAATTGGTGCTTATGTAGTCTGCTTACGTAAGTTACATATTACTGAATTTAGTAAGAATATGTAAGTTAAATAGAAGCCTATCCACGTTAATATGGAAGCACTATACTCGAGTTTCGCCCTCGTTTGAGCTCGTCAGTAGTGCATATCCCTGACCGGATCCGGAAACACGCCCCGGATCACTGGCGTGTGAAGCGGGTGTGTAACCACGAGGCACACGTTGGACACACAGCCAAATTATTATAACAGAATATTTCAACGTCACCCATCGTAGGTTATGCTCAAGATTGCCCAATCACCGCAACTGACGTCCGTCAATCGATGTGGACCCGAAGGTTCATACCATAATACGATCAGCGGTGCCAGTAGTGGGTTGTGCTCAATATTTAAATTTCAAATCCCGAAATAACTAAATAAATCAATTTGATTATTGCTCATTGGATTTAGGAGGCCTGGTGTTCCTTGCCAGTGAGAAGTCCTGATCGTTTCGGGTCCACATCGATTGACGGACGTCAGTCGCGGCGATTGGGCAATATTGAGCATAACCTACGATGGGTGACGTTGTAATTTTCTGTTATGATAATTTGGCTGTGTGTCCAACGTGTGCCGCGTGGTTACACACCCACTTCACACGCCAGTGATCCGGGGCTTGTTTCCGGATCCGGTCAGGGATATGCACTACTGACGAGCTCAAACGAGGGCGAAACTCGAGTATAGTGCTTCCATATTGACGTGGATAGGCCTTAGGTTCATACCAGAATACGATCAGCGTTGCCAGTAGTGGGTTGTGCTCAATATTTAAATTTCAAATCCCGAAATAACAAAATAAATCAACATTCATATATATTAATAGAATTGATTTCAGTAAATTGTGATTTATTAACTTAAAGGAAGAAGTTTCTTAGATGTATAATATGTTATTTATTATTGTATTATTTGATTAGTTTATTATTAGATTATTAGATAGATAGTTAATAGATATATAAATGTTGTTTTGCGTATCCTTTTACAGGACTTAGCTGTCAACAGCAGCATCTTTCAGCTGTCTGTTGATCTCTTGGCAAGATTACGCTCAGTAGTTTGCCATTGCTTTCTGAGCGGCCGGCTCAGTATCCGCAAGTCACGAGCGGGGGTCGAACCACCTCAGTTCTCGCTCCGCTGCGAGACTCTGCGTGATAAACGGGATTACAGAGAGAAAGTGTTGTAACCCCACAGCCAGAGAGACCGGCAGATATATAAATAGTTTGATAAATACTAGTATAAAATATAAAACGAAGAATAATATATACGTTAGTGGTGAATATTATGAAAGCTACAACATATTGAGTATGTTTGTGGTATGTAAGCTAGACTGGAGCGGTCATTGACATAAAATCATCTCAAGCTTATAACTTCAACTATGTTCAGTGACTACAAGTTACATCGACAACATGAGCGTTCATGAGGCATCGCATACCAGACTATCCTAATCGCGATAGCTTGCTGTGACGATATATTGAGCGGGATTCCATGATAATGAACTTAGTATAGCATTGATATACGAAAGTAGCATTGATATACGAACAAATCTCCAGATCTGTTTTCCCTGTACAGTGAAAGTATTTTCAGAAATATTGAAGATATGGAAGGAATCAACATTGGGGGACAATGCATCAATAACATTAGATATGCAGATGATACAGTCTTGATTGCAGACAATGAACAGGACCTGCAAAATTTAGTAGATGCGATTGTTACACACAGTGAACAACTAGGGTTAGAATTAAATTGTAAAAAGACACAGATTATGGTCGTCACTAGGAAGGACGTAATACCACAATGTAATATACAAGTAAATGGGAATATTCTTCAAAAAGTGAGTAGGTACAATTATCTCGGAACAGTAATAACATCTGATGGGAGATGCCTTGAAAAGATTAGAACAAGAATCGCCATGGCAAAAGTAGCCTTTAGCAAGATGAAAAACATATTGACTAATAAAAAGATGTCAATTGAAACGAGAAAAAGAGTGTTGAGATGCTACATAGAACCTGTACTTTTATATGGATGTGAAGCGTGGACAATGAGCAGTTAGGCTGAAAAACATCTGATGGCTGTAGAGATGTGGTTTCTGAGGAAAATGCAAAGAATACCATGGACAGCCAGAAAGACCAATGAACAAGTCCTTCAAGAAACAAATGAAGATCGTAAATTGATTAGAGAAATTAGACGTAGACAGTCAAAATTCTTTGGGCATGTTATGAGAAGAAATGAATTGGAGAATTTGGTGACAACTGGTAAGATCGAGGGGAACAGACCAAGGGGAAGACCTAGAAGCAAGTACCTGGATGGCTTGGCCTTGTGGCATGGTCGAGACAGAAACACGGAGCTGATCCATGACTCTGGTGATCGAGTGAGATGGCAGAACATGACCACCCACGCTTACCGGCATGGCACATGATGGATGGATGGATACGAAAGTTGACTCAGGTAAAGATCGAGTTAATAATGACAGACTATTTTCGGGTAGATAGCAGGAATTTTGGTTCCACAAATTTTCAAAGTAGAATTTAGATTTGGTGAAAAAAAAATTGCAATTTGTTTTTTTGACTAACAGGGGGTGAGTGTCATGGTCCAGTTGATACAGGCCGGGAACATGACATGACTTGGTAACAGGCGCGGTCTGCATGAAGAGACCGTGCAAAGTCATCTACCACAGCTAAGCTTGAAAAGTTTGCGGGACGTTTTGCGCAAGCGCAAGCGCAAAACGTCACCTTAGATCAGTTAAACTCGAGCTAGCGTCAACGTCGGACTTAGTTCTTGTTACTAGAGCATGGCTAACATTACGCTATTCTTATAGAACAGAATGTGTAGACATGGTTAGGTATATTTGTGACTTTTCTGTGCAGCAACTGGTTGTGTTATCGACATGTCAAGTGTAGAGTTGTAGTAAAGTACACTGTGGAAAAACCATCTCCGTGTCGTGTCGTGCAATTTCACAGTGCTGTAGAGGAGAGTTGTAACTGAACCAAGTGACACGAAGGCCGGCAGACTGTAGTTATATGTCTTGCTTTATTCAAGATATTGCAAAAGGCATAATTTAGACAATAAAAGTCTAGATGATAAAAGACGTCCGGCCAGTATGGCGTCGAGCTAGTAACTAATCTCTATCCTGCTTCCACGTCAACGCGTGAGCGTCCCTGGATCCCTAACTACCCGGTGCTCACGCGTGCCTCAGCTAATAGATTCGTTTTCCCTTTGCACGTCATGCCAACTAACCCAACCCCTTGAACAGAGGTACTCTGTTATAGCAAGTTGGGTTTCAGTGGTTATGACTTTAGCCTGTATAAGATGGAAAGGCTCATGGTCATCAGAAGTTGAATGAGAGATGTCTATAACATCAAGACCAAGAATCTCAATCTGCTCCATGACAGCATTGTCTATGAATGTTTTACTATGAGTGTTTTACTTTAATCATTTATCAGTGTGGTACTTTTACTATATATGTGTGTGTCATTTCACTGTGTATTTGGTTGGTACATTCATTGTATATATGTGTGGTACTTTCACCGTATAGTTGTGAGATCCTTTCACTGTGTATGAGTTTTGATCTGTACCTGTATTTGTGAGTGGTACTTTCACAATATTTGTGTGTGATAATTTAACAGCATACGAATATGATACTCTCACCGATTTAAATGTGATAATGTCACTGTATTTGAGAGGTGTGTTTTCAATGCATATGCGTGTTGCCTTTTGTTACTTGTATCTCGTGCTAGAGCGGGTTCATAGATACACCAGTAAACAACCCTTCGTCACGCCACGATGTCTTGTATGTACATTATGACACTAGCGACTTTTGCTTGTTTTTTTTTTTTTTTTTTTTTGGGGGGGGGGGGGGGGGATTTTGTTTTGTGTGTTTTTGTTGTCGAGAAAACTCGAATTTCGGTGTAAAATGTAGGCAATACCGTTCCTCACAAATTTATGTCCCCTTCCCCTGTATTTAAAACCCCCCAAAAATGAATAGTGCACATTTTAGATTGGGTGGACCAGGTATCTCAAGCCAATGAAGAAAGAAATACTCGCCTTGAAAGGGTGTTGAATACATGACAACAGGCCAGCATGGAGCAGGTTCTAGCACCTGGGCTACCCGGGCACACACCGGTTGCATTTAACCAGTCACATGATCATATCTTCTTTCTTCTAGCAGGTTGCATTGACAACTACGGGAGATGTCATGCATTGGGCAGTCGTGGACTTAGATACTGGCACGAAGGTCGATATTACAAAAACTGCGAATGTCATGTTTTTGACAATGGAACTTCATACTATACGTGTTTTTCAGTCCTCTCTTACACATAATGCCAAACACTCTATAATATCTCTAACACAAGAATATCAAATAATTTATATTATACTTTACACATGGATCTAAAATTTACTATATTATATCTAACACAGTAATCTGGAACATTCTATTTTATCTCTAACACAGGAATGTAAAACATATTACATCATCCCTAACAAGCTATTGTTATAAAAGCCTCAATCAATCAATCAGGTGCCGTCTCCGCAATGAAGGTTGGCTGCAATGGATCTCCAACACTGTCTGTCTCTCGCCTTGAATGTACGTTCTGTCAGGCTGATGTTAGTCCATCTCTTGATGTTATCCTCCCACATGTATTGTTGTCTACCTCTTGCTAGCTTGCCCTCAACTTTGCCTTCAAGTGTGGTTTTTATAAGAGTACCATGTCTTTTAACGTGGCCAAAATATTTCACTTGTCGCCTCTTTATTTCTTTCATCAACTCTCTCTCATTCCCAGTTTTTCTAGGAACTCTGCATTTGATTGTTTTTGTTTCCTGAAATACGCCATATTCGTCTGTATATCGACATCTCCAGGGCTTCTATGCGACTTTCTAGTTGCTTGTTCAATGTCCAGGCTACCGCGCTATACAGTAGCGTTGAATATACGTAACATTTGACTATTCTAATGTTTAATGTGTTATTAATCTCTCTAGATGTTAATACTGATTTCAATCCGCTAAAAGCATATTTGGTCATTCCTATTCTCTTTTTGATTTCCATTTCACTTCTGCCATCATCTGTTACTATATGTCCAAGATAAGAGAAACTTGTTACTTGTTCTAGTATCTTCCCGTTTACTGTGATGTTCATTGATGACCTTTCCTTTTCACTGCTAATTATCATAGTTTTTGTTGTTGGGATGTTAAAATCTAAGCTACATTCTGTACTCTATCACAAGCTTTCTTGTAGTCTATAAAACAAACATATATACCTGTTTGAACTTCTATATATTTTTCAATTAACATCCTCAAACAGATCATTGCTTCTCTGGTGCCGCTGTTTCTGCGGAACCCAAATTGTTCTTCAGCTACTTCCTTATCTATTTTATGTTGAATTCTTTCTTGTATGATCTTAAGTAGTATCTTATTTACTATGCTCAATTAAGCAAATAGATCTGTAATCCCCACACTCAAAAGCTCTTGGCTTCTTCGGTAGTGTGATGAAAGTGGATGTTTTCACATCTTTTATCATTACATAATTCTGTGATAGTTTCAATGCCAAAGCTGGATAAGAATTGCATCATCTCTGTTGTTATCTTGTCAGGACCTGCAACCTTTCTGTCTTTAATCTTTTTAATAGCATTTTCTACTTCAGCCATTAATATGTTTGGTCCATCTTGAGTATTATACAATGTTGGTCTATTGACCCTGTTGTCCCAGAATAAATCGTCTGTATACTCTGTCCCTCTTTTTATTATATCAGTGTTATTAATTATAATTTCTCCATTTTTTCCCTCTGATAAAACCGTTTCCTGTTATATTATTTTTCTTCTTTGTAAATCCGTGTATATGTTCATGTAATTCTTTCGAGTTGTGTTTTATTTCCAGATCCTCTATTTCTTTTCAATATTTATGCAGCCACTCTTGTATGGCAACTCTGCACACGTGACGTATTTTTCTATCTATTACTATATACTCTGGAATGTTCTTTGCTTTCCTTCTTTGAGACATTTTACTCAAGATTTCATCGGTTATCCATAATTGTTTTGTCTTATTAATCTTCACTGGCAAGGTAGTATTTGCAATCTGAATACTGGTTATTACACTTTCCCATTTTGTATTAATTTTATCCTCGGTATTTTCTCGTCGATATTGTTCCATACTTTCAATGATTAGCCCATTATATCTATTTCTGACTTCAACTAGGAATAGTTGACTTATTTCTGGTTGTTTCAATGCCGATATATCTACTTGAGGTGTCTTTGATTTCCTAATTCCTGGGTTTTTAAGTTTTTTTTTGTAATTTTAAAACTACAGTATCATGGTCAGAACTGATATCAGCACCAGGGTATGTTTTGACATTTTTAACATTGATTTTAAGTCTATTTCTAATCATAATGTAGTCAATTTGGTTTCTTGTTCTATCTCCAGGGCTTTTCCATGTATAGCCTACAGTTTCCTAGGGTTATGTTGGAAAAATATGTTGCAAACAATAAGATTGTTTTCTTCACAGAACTGTATCAGTTGGGCTCCTCTGTCGTTTCTGTTTCCCAAACCATATTGCCCTACTATCTGCTTATATTTATTTTTCCGCCTTTTGCGTTCATGTCTCCCATGACAATTAGGACCTCTGATGATTTTACAACTTTCAGTGTTTTTTGTAGGTCTTCATAGTATTCTTCTAGCTGTTCATCACTATAATCAGTTGTTGGAGCATGTAGCTGAATAATTCCTATGTTGAACGGTCTTGCCTTAATTTTGAGAAGTACCATCCTATCTTTATGAGTCCAGAATCTACTAATATTTTTCTCTAAATCTCGTTTTACTAAAATTCCTAAGCCTATAGTATGTGTAACACGGGAATATAAAACAATCCGTATTATCTCGTATGCATTCTACAGTCTGCGCCATCCCAAATACAGAAACAACAACCACAGTCTTGAAATGTTCAACATGCTCTCTATCACAATAAATTAACTGTTAACATTGACGACCAATTCCATCCAGGCTTACATTCCAATAGCAAATACCATTCAACAAATAGGGTAGATAGACCTAGTAAAGATGCAACTGTGATTACACACTCTACTTCCTAGTGATTGCGCTGATGACAGTGGTATGCATGAGGTGTAGTTAGCAGGCTGATGATGTGTTTATGTTCCAAAGTCTCAACTAGGTTAGTTTTTCTCCTTATGTTACCGCACATTGCTGCTGTGATTATCGTTACTGATTGATTAAAATAAACTATTAAATCAGCCGCAAATTTAAACCGTCTTTGTGTCCATTTATTTCTTCAATGATTTATTCATTCCTCCAAAACTTCATTTATTCATGCATTGATTCCTTCATTTCATTATACCTATATTAATTAATGTATTGCTTCATTAATTTATACACTTCTCCCTTGCTTCATTTATTCATGTATTGCTTCCTTAATTCCTTCAAACCATTTTAACTCATTTATTCATACATTGATTCCTTCATTCCGTTATACCTTTCTTAATTCATTCATTCGTTCATTGATTCACATGGGTCAAGTTAAAGACATTCTTCAACAGATGTGTTCACTTGAGAACATAACACCTGGCGAGAGGTGGGTATAAGTGCCAATAGAGTTCTGTCAGTTCGCGTGGAAATAGACTGAAACTACAGACAGGAAATTCCGGCTGCTATGGAGGCGAAAGTGCAAGTTTTGATCTTCGAGAAATCTGTAGAAAGTTGTGCTGTCACTTACACATATGAATCGTTTGTTTGTCGCATGTAAAGTCCATGGGCCTTTACGACTCAGGCAGGAGTGAGAATTGTGATGGAAGATTCTGGTGCTTTTGCCTTGATCACTAGTAGTCTGACTATGGAAGTCATGGCAGTAAGTAAAGTAATACCACGGCTCGCAACACAGACATTCACAAGGGCATGTTTCCTTAGTGACTTACTGAGCGTGCTAATTTCTTTACTGTTGCATTTATTCCTTCATCGATTCATTAATTCCTTCATTGAATCGTGCATGCCTTCAATGCATTATTTATTCATTCATTAAATCTATAATTTCTCTATTGATTACTTAATTCGTTGTCGATTAATTTAGTAGCTGACTGCTTCCTTAATTCACACACACACACGCACGCACGCACGCACGCATTCACGCACGCACGCACACACACACACACACACACATATATATATATATATATATATATATATATATATATATATATATATATATATATATATCAGAGAATGTTTGTGTGTGTCTTTGTTTGTCCTTTGTGCGTTCGTGAACCGTCCATCCGATTGAGATGGAATTTTCTACAGATATACTTCTCATTCCCGTCAAGCCAACTGGCATAGTTTGTTATTTTAAAAACGGTTACTTACGTAATTAATTGACATTGCAATATAATATATAATAAATAATATTGCAAGGGGACTTAACTTAAGAAAAGTTATATCAAGGGACATGTTGCTATATTATGTAATTTAAATAATTGTTGCATTTGTCTTAAAGTTTTATAAAATGTTTAAAGTAGTTATCTACAGTCATATGTGTTACAATATAATGATAAAATCTTTAAGGAATTCTCAAAGTTTTCATAAAAATAATGCATCTTTTTTTAAATACGTGAAAAACTTATCTTTTTATGTTTAAAGAAGTTATCTACAGTCATGTCCGTTATAAATATGGTGATAAAAAAAAGTTGTCATTAAAAATAATGGATTTATTTTAGATACCTGAACATTTTATTTATGTAATTTTTTTGGGGAGAGAAACTTGGTTGTCATTCACAATTTGGCGTGAACAATTAGGATTTGTTTTTCTGTTCGCTTGGCCGGGAGAAAGTCAGCACAAAAGTCACACTTGCATAAACTGTATATGCTTTATTTGTATTTTAAAAAGACATTGTTTTTGTATATATTTTATTTTCGTTTATATTTAAAATTAAAAAAAAAACATGCAACAATAGTTGGCCGTGCGTTCTTTAAACATCAGGTTTTCCCATAATTTTATTCAATGTTGTGGGTGTGAAAGAGAACACATGGGGTGTGGAAGGACATTCTTAAGTTAATTGTGTGTGTGTTTTTTGTTTTTTTGTTTTTTGTTTTTTGTTAGTTAATACTTTATGCATACTGTGTAAATATGTCATTTGATGTTCAAACGCCCTGTTAAACAGACTTACACAAATACCTTACACGTATCACACCTATTAAAATACTAAAAGGACAGTGTTTTTTTAAATATAATTAACGTTTATATTTTTTTTTTAAATGTGCAACATTAGGTGGTCGAGTGTGCGGTCACCATCAGGTTTTCACAACATTTCATTCAATGATGTGGGTATGAAAGAGAACATAGATAGATAGATAGATAGATAGATAGATAGATAGATAGATAGATAGATAGACAGACAGACAGACAGACAGACAGACAGACAGACAGACAGACAGACAGACAGACAGACAGACAGACAGACAGACAGACAGACAGACAGATAGATAGATAGATAGATAGATAGATAGATAGATAGATAGATAGATAGATAGATAGATAGATAGATAGATAGAGAGAGAGATAGATAGAAAGATAGACAGACAGATAGACAGACAGACAGACAGACAGATAGATAGATAGATAGATAGATAGATAGATAGATAGATAGATAGATAGATAGATAGATAGATAGATAGATAGATAGATAGATAGATAGATAGATAGATAGAATCAAATCAAATCAAATCAAATCAACTTTATTAGGGTCACAAATTGGGCGCGCAGGCCCGTCTTACATTCGGCCCTTCCAATCACTCGTCTTTCGTTCATCAAGAGCATTATACATTTACATAGGAAGAAAAATAAACATTGTGAAATGAATGTTGTAAACATAAACAAGGCTAATTACCATGTTATGAAGCCCATCTCCCACCTATCCATACATCACCCCACCCACACAACACCCCCACCTACCCACATACACGCGCACCAAGGGACACATACACACCCCCACCTACCGACACACACGCACACCAAGGGACACATACATACCCCACCAACCGACCCATCCCCCTCCCGCACACACTGCCCGCACCTGATCCCCCAAATAAAACACACTCGCCACCCACAAACATTCCCCCACCAACCCACACATCCCACGCCCATCCGCATACACATCCTACCCCACACATCCTCTCCCCACACACACCTCAAACCACCCATCCCTCAGCCACATCTCCATCGACAACATATTTCCCACCCAAGCACACAATCCCCCACCAACCCACACATCGCACATCCACATCCCCAAACCATACACACACATCCCCACCAACTGACATGTCCCTACCCCCCCCCCCCACATCTCCCTAACCACCTATACATCCCCAATCCACTCACACACACCCCACCACCCACACATACAACTTCCACCCACCCACACATGCCTTAACCTAATCCCCCACCACACAATCCACCACCCGCACATCACATACACCCCCTACCACGCACTATTCCCAACCCACGCACCACACACACACACATATCCCTCACCAACACATCCCCACTTACACACCACACACATATCCCCCACCCAGATACCACACAATATCCCCACCCACACCCACACAGATACCCTTACCCATCCACCCCACATACCCCCACTCACACACCACAAAAATCCCCTACCCACACACACATACCTCACCCACACAATATCCCCAACCAACACACCACACACCTCTCACCACCCACACGCATTCCCTACCCGTCCACCAACACACACTCACTCACGCATACATCCTCCACTACGCACCCACACACCCCCACCCACCCACCCCAACCAAACATCTCTCGATCACAATACCCCTACCCCCACACACACCCTCCACCCACTCACACATCCCACCCCGACACATACAACTCCCTCACCCACCTACATCCCTAAGCCACTCACACACCCCCACCCATACATTCCCCATCCACACACACAGATCTCCCACCCACACTCCCCCACATACTTCCCCTAACCACCACAATCCCCTACTCACCCACACATATACCCCACCCATACGCACATTTCCCGCACCCATCACACACATCCCCCACACCACACACTATCCTCCACCCATACCACCACAAACATACCCTCCACCCACACACCATTCACACATCCCCCACCAACACACCGCACACATATCTCAAACCCACACACCATACACTTCTCCCCACCCGCCCTTGCATCCCCAATCCACCCAACACAATCCCCTACCCACACAACCCCGCCTCCCACACATACTTCCTCAAACCATCCACACATCTCCACCCACATAAACACACATCCCCTGCATCCGTCCCATACACATATCCTCCACCCATACATACATCCCCCACACCCATTCCAACACCCCTACTTTCACCCCCACACATCCATCCAACACCCACAAATACCACTACCCACCAAAACCCACACACCCAACCCATCCAAACGCATACCCCCACCCACACACCCCACACCCACACATATCCCCACACTCACACACATCCTCCACATACACTCACACTTCCTCACATCTAGACACATACAAAATGTCTCACGTTAGTATTGAAACTAGTATGAACAAACTCCCACACTTTACTCACACACATACACTGACACTTGTCATGAGCAGTCTCATAAACATGTTAAACATGGAGAAAAATGTGTACATAAAATGTATGTGACGTAAAAATAGTGATGCTCTCTCTCTCTCTCTCTCTCTCTCTCTCTCTCTCTCTCTCTCACACACACACACACACACACACACACACATTCACTCTCACGCTCACACATTCACTCTTCCGCTCATTCATTCACTCTCACGCATTCACTCTCCCGCTCATTCACTCTCACGCTCACTCATTCACTCTCCCGCTCACTCATTCACTCTCCCGTTCACTCATTCACTCTCCCGCTCACTCATTCACTCTCCCGCTCACTCATTCACTCTCACGCTCACTCGTTCTGTCTCTCATTCATACTCACTGACTCTCTCACTCAAACTATAGTAATGAACATAAGTTTATATTATGCATGATAAAATCAAATGGTATTTAACTGATAATATGACAGATGAGAATACACAAACATATGGATTCGCGTGTTACATAACATGCGTGTTACATGACACGCATCTGCTCAGCTCTCTCTCTCTCTCTCTCTCTCTCTCTCTCTCTCTCTGTATTCTTTCATATACACACACTCACACGCATGCGCGCGCTCACACACACTAACACATCAACTCTCCCACTGTCTCACTCTCTAACACACAATCCTTCACACACACACACACACTCACTCTCTCAATCACACTCTCTCACACATACACATGAACGCATGCACATGAACGCATGCACGCACGCATGCACTCCCTTACTCACTCTCACACATACACGTACGAATGCATGCACTGACACAGTCCCCCACCATTTCTCGCTCAATCACTCTCTCCACACAAACGCATGCATGTGCGCACACACGCATTCACTCTCTCCCTCTCTCTGACACCCACTTTCTCTCTCTCTCTCTCTCTCTCTCTCTCTCTCTCTCTCTCTCTCGCTCCCACACGCACACACATATATAGTGAACAATTATAGTTAAACAATTATAATGAACAATTATACTGAACAATTATACCAGTAAATGAATTATGGTGGCATATAGTCGGTATGGATTAAGTATTGAAAGAGTTTTCGGTGAAATGTGTAGGGACTCATTGGAGTTTTCAGATCTGGAGGCAGATCATTCCATAAGTGAGCACCAGAATAGGCGAAACATGTTTTGTATAGGTCCAATCTAGGCTTTGAGACATGTAACAAATTTAGGCGCTTGCTGTTCATTGCATTAGATTGAATCAGCGGCAGAAGATACTCTGGGGTATTTTGAGATATAATTTTATTCGCTAATTTGGCTTTGTTGAAAAGGAATCGCTTTTGTATTGGTAGAAGTCTTAGATGACTGTACAAATTATTACTTTCAACGTGCTTTATGCCAGAAACCAGACGAATAGCGCGGTTTTGTAGAGAACATAGACGTTTTAAATTAGATTTAGGGCAACCATCCCAAACTGTGGAACAGTAATCGAGATGTGATTGGATATAGCATGTATAGAATATCTTTCGTGTGCTTTCGTCCAGGAAGTGCTGAATTTTAGCAAGTTGGTAAACCTTTTGTGCTATTTTCTTGGTAAGAGCGTGAACATGAGAGCTCCAGTTCAAATGGCTGTCTATTAAAAGCCCTAGTGTTTTATGTTCAGTCACATTAACTATAGGTAACGTGCCCATGCGGAGTTCGAGCGGTGATCCAGTTATGGCTAGTGTCTGTAGTTTTTGTCTGGTCGTTATTAGCATGGATTTGGTTTTGTCGATGTTAATTTGCATGCGGTTTTCATTGCTCCATCTATTAAGATTATCAAGTTCCTTTTGTAAAGAATTCTCTAATTCACTACGGTTTTCTTGACTAGTATATATAGTACAGTCGTCTGCAAATAGATCACAAGTTGTATTGATATATAAAGGAAGATCATTAATATAAACTGCAAAAAACAGCGGACCTAGTATTGAGCCCTGAGGCACACCAATATTAAGCTGTGTGGGTCTTGATAGACAGTTGTTGAAGGACACGACTTGTTGCCTGTCGGATAGAAATGACGTAATTATGTTCACCATGTTGGTGCTTGTCTTCATTTGCTTTAGTTTTCTAATTAAAATATCGTGATCTACCATATCAAAAGCTTTTTTAAAGTCTACAAACACCGCTCCACAAATTCTACCGTTGTTGATGTTTAAGTGCTAGTTATCGGTCATTTTTGTTAGAGCACTATGGCAAGAATATTTAGGTCGAAACCCAGATTGACTGTTAATTATTAGATCATTGTTAATTAAATGGTGTAACGTTAATTTATGAATGTGTTTTTCTAGTGGTTTTGATAGCGACGATAGTAGGGAAATAGGTCTATAATTACCCAAAACGCTATTATCGATTGAGCCATTTTTAATTAGCGGAAACACTTTAGCAATTTTAAATGCAGATGGAAAGTAATTTTTGGCCAGGCACTGGTTGTATATGAACGTTAAGGACTCGCTAATGACTGGTGCAGCACAACGAAGAATTCTATTACTGATACCATCTAGGCCGTGTGAGTTTGTTGATTTGAGGTTCAAGAGATATTTATAAACGTCTACAACAGACATTAAAGGAATCTCAGTGGGAATATTTCTGGTGCACTTCTCCTCACAGAATGATGCCAGTGAACTTAAATTACACGATGAGTCTGGTATTGAAGACTTTAGATTCTCTATTTCTGATTGAAAGAACCAACTGAATTCATCGCATGTTATTGAATTTGGTATTGCTAATTCTGTAGGGCGTTTCTTATTGGTTAGCAAGTTAATAGCCTTCCATATATGTGTACTGTTTGAATTATCTACAATCAAATTTTTAAAGTGATCTTTTTTTATCCTGCGAATTTCATATTTAACTTTATTCCTTAGTCTGCGGTAATTGATGAAGTCTTTATTTTTGTGTGCTGTATCTCGCTCTCTCATGATTTCCATCACTTCTCTAGTGACCCATGGGGATTTATGTTAATTTTTGACTCGAACTTCTTTGATTGGCACGTGTTTATCGAACACATTGTAGACTGTCTTCGTCCAGAAAGCTAATGCATCGTCCGGGTCAGGAAGTTGGTAAACGTGATCAAGGGCTGCTTTTCTTAAGTCTTGCAAAAATAAATCTTGGTTGAATGCTTTATAATTCCTAAATTTGATACTTACATGTTTATGTTTAAGAGGTTTGAACCCAATTCTTGACCATGTACAACATACCGGGTAGTGGTCACTAACTGTACAAACAGGAACAGAACATTCAATAATATTATCTGGACAAGTAACATATATATGATCAATTATAGTTGAGGATGTGTCAGTAACCCTTGTGGGACGGTTTATTAGTTGTTTGAAATTGTAAGAAAGAATGATATCGTCCCATGTCTGGTTGAATTTACTAATATCTATGTTGAAGTCACCTAGTATCATAACTTCTCTACCTGCTGTAAACACTCTATCCATCATTGTAGTAAAGCAGTCATACCAACTGTACCCGGCACAAGGATTCCTATATAGGTATCCAATGAGAAACAGCTGTTGGCTGGCTGGCTTCACCTCTAACCAAACACATTCTATCTCTACTGTCTCGAGATCACTTCTACGGGACCAGTTGAGAGAATTGGAAATGTATACAGCAATACCTGTCTCTAATTTTTGATTTGCATCTTTCCGAATTACTTTAAACCCCTTAAGTGAGATTTCGGAGTCGGTTATTTTGTCGTTAAGACGACTTTCTGTGATTCCAAACACATGGAACTGTTTGGACAGTATTACCGAGAGCTCAGGTAATTTGTTGAGCGGATGAAAGATGTTGAGATGGCCTATATATAGACCATTTTTGTTGAGCCACTGATCGTGATTAGCGAACATTACAAACTAAAAGGAAGATGTCGCTTGTGGTATACAAATTGCAGGGATTTTGAAACTTTATTTATAAATAGTTAAGGCTGTTAGAGGGGGCAGGAAAATGTCTTTGCTGGAGTGATATCATGAATGCTTGGTGCAGGGCTGCAGGATTGTATCGCATTAGCTGCTGAAGTTGACGGTTCCACTCATAGGGTTGTAGATTACCGTCCAGCGAGGGATTGCTATGAGTGTCACTGGAAGTGCCTACATTGGAAGCAGGCATCGACGGTACAGCACCATTGTTTAACGGTGTCCCCTTTGACATCATAGAGGGAGACTGTTTTACGGGCAAGGTAGGAAACAAAGTATCATATTTAGCAACATTTGGAGCTTGGGTTGCTATTCACAACATTGTGTTCCTGGGGTACAGGCAAGGGTGGTGTGGGAAGAGAAGGAGTGTTTTCTGAACACAGTGAGATGGCTGTTGCCGAAGGTGAAGTTCGGTTTACTCCTGTAACTGGTGCTGGTTGTTGTGCACGTTCGGGATATTTTATGTTCTTCGCTAGGAAGCTACTTCCTAGCTTGGAACAATGTATTTGATCCCTGTATAGTTTTTTTCTTAGGAGCTCCGGACGGTGACATAAAGTAAGGGGTGTTATTTATGAAATTCATGCTATTATTTTTACAGAATTTATATAACGTTAGATTAGCAGCATCGGCAGTACGACGCTGGAACCCGTAACATGGTGGAATGATGGATGAAATAAACAAAGATGATTTCGGAAATCTATTGCGCAACAGCACCTCCAATGTAGCTAGTTGTGAGGTGCTGATGATTTTATTATCCATTATGTCATTAACACCAATATGAACTGTTGCTCTCCTAATTCGGTCGTTCACTTGGAATCGTCGCAGTGTAGCGGTCAGCCTGTCAATGTCAGCGCCTGGTACAGGGTAGATTGAAGTTGATTCGCTGTCAGAAGATGACATGCGATCACTATAGATTCCCTTCAGCAGTGAGTCTCCAATGACGACATGTGTTGCACTATGATCTATGGTTATTTCACGCTGCTGGCGTGTCCGCTTTGTCTGTTGTTGCCACTGGTCACTGTCGTCTTTCTTGTGTTTTTGTTTATTATATCTTGCTTGCGTTGGTTGTTGATATCCAGTAGTGGTAACGACTGAGCTCTGTGATTCCAAGTCTGCTGCTGGAGAGACTACACTTAAGGCCTGGAACCTGTTGCTGACATGCACATCGATGGGGTAGATAGATGGTGTGCGTTCTACAGGTTTTGTGGTGGTTTTGTTGCTTGAAGAAACTATCTGTATGTCATTATGCGACGAACATTCACTGGTAACACACGCATCTACAACACCATGGTTACTTTCTGTTTGTGCACTTTTATGAAATGACTGTGCACGCTTTAGTTTCAAGGCATGTATGGATGTTTTAAAAGTCTCCTTCTCTTCTTTAAGAATTCGGATTTCCTCTCGAAGAAGAATGTTTTCTTTTTTAAACTCCGCAATAATGTTAGTGGTGTTGTTGGTAATAAAATCTTTTAACCTTGTCTCCAAAGCCTGAATTAGATCACGACAACAATCATTGTGGCTCTGTGTTTCGGCCGAAGAAAGTGTCTTTGAAGCTGATGTGTTAGTTTGATAAGATTGAGCTGGTGAATTGTGTTGTTTGTCAGCTGGACATCAGTGTCTGATTGTTCACTAGACAACGTGATGGATGTTGGCGATGAAGATGATCGATTCAGTCGCTGAGCTGGCGTGCTAACTAACTTTTGTCCCGTCTTGTTTTTGTTTACATTTTCACATCGCTTTGACACAGTTGATGATCGTAAGTTGGAGGACATGTTGGCAATATAGGCAGCTCGACAAGGCAAGGAGTAAATAAAACTGCAGGCCTTTCTGTAGATCGTGCGTGGCGCTTATCTCTTGCTAGTCACACATAGTTAAGTCTCACGTTGTCATGAATCAATAATTGGTAAAAATTCAAAAATGGATGCTCTTACCCTCACGTGTCACAATGAAATCTTCATTTAACTAAATAAACAGTCACATAAACTTGACGGTTGAGAGTGTGTAAATTCAGCACAATAATGGAGTAAATAAAAGCGCCGGCCCTTCTGTAGGGCGTGCGTGGTGATTATCACTTGTTAGCCCCGCATGGCTAATTCTCACGCTGACGTGTATCGATAATTGGTAACATTCAAAAATGGCTGCTCTTACCATCACATATCACAAAGAATCCCTCATTTCACTGAATAAACCGTCACATAACTTGAAGTGTTGAGTAGTATGTAAATCCACTCTTAGAACGAACACAATGATATACACAACATCGCGATTGAATTAAGTAAACTTGTTAAAATATTCAAACATCGAGAGAGCATGTGAAGACACGTCCGCTCGTTACCGATAGATAGACAGATAGATAGTTGGATGGATGGGTGGGTGGGTGGATGGGTGGGTGGGTGGGTGGATGGATGGATGGATGGATGGATGGATGGATGGATAGATAGATAGATAGATAGATAGATAGATAGATAGATAGATAGATAGATAGATAGATAGATAGATAGATAGATAGAAAGATAGATAGATAGATAGATAGATAGATCCCCGCCAGGGACTGGGCAAAGACGGGCCGGGTCATCAAGTGTATATATATATATAGTGTATGTGTGTGGGTGGGGGTAGGAGTGGGTGTGTACTTAAAAACAATCCACGCTGTGCCGGTGACACTATTCAGCGTAAAAACATTGAATTAACAGATAGTGCACAATCTCTCTCTCTCTCTCTCTCTCTCACTCTCTCTCTCTCTCACTCTCTCTCGGGTTAGCGGGGTAGGGGCATTCCCTATCAAAGGAGAAGTAAGGCGCCTCCTTCCCTCCGCTAGCTTACGGGACACCCCTGGGCAAGGTGGAGTACCTGTTTAGCCCCCCGATCAGGGTTACGCTCCCGGGTAGGTGGAACCCGTTAGCTTTGGACAGCAATCCATCTAGGAGACGGAAAACTCCAAATATAAACCCTCAAGTTCAAGGTGGACCAGCGTGCTGAGGAGTTGGATGGCCATGGTTTAACTGGTCGTGAACATTGGACGTCTGACAGGCGTGCGTGGCGGCACCAGGCGAATGGACTCCTGCGGGACATCCCCTGCCTCTCCCCTAGCAAGCAGGCAATGCTAGGGTGACCGTTTATTTCCTGCATATCCAAACTTTGCCTATGGATTTATTTAAACATGGGAATCGTCGCCGGAGCTACGGAGCACGTGCTCTGCGCTTGACACATCCCTCAGAGGCTAGCGAAGAGAGAATGAGGAGGAGAAGACGAGGAACTGGTGTGAGACGACGGCATAGAAATAGGAGGGCAGAGCCAGGAGAACAAGACGAAAAGTGGAGAGACTAGGTTTCAACTATGTAAGAGTCGCAGTGCCAGACAGAGAGGTCCTGTATTGGAGAGACTAATATATGATTTTGATGTCCTCATGCTCCTGGAGCTAAATACAGACAAATACCATTGCCGTGGGTACGCCAGTTATATAAACCCTACTGGGCAGAAGAGACATGGACAAGGTCTGCTAGTGAAGGAAGGAGTGAAGCATGTGGTACTCGACTTGAGCCAGTGGAATCACAGTGCAAGATAGGTCCAGGGTATACAAATGGAGATTGGTGGCTTAAGTTGGAACATCATAAATGTATATGCCACAGTGGACTGTTTTGTCAGAAAGGAACATTGGGACTCGCTTAAGGAACTGGAGGAATTACCAAGTGATAGGCTACTCATATGTGGAGACTTCAATGCGACAAACAGAGATTGGGACAGTAGTGGAGAAAACCGACAGGGAATTGCCCTTGTGGATGCCATGGTGGACTCCGATGTGGTCTGCATAAATGATGGTAGGCCGACAAGAATGGCAAAGAGGCCTGGCGATGCAGACACAGCTATTGACTTGGCACTTGTATCCCAGTCATCAGTCCTTGATGTAAAGTGGAATGTTTTGAATGACCATGGGAGTGATCACATGCCATGCTTAGTCCTGATCTCTAAACCCAGGAAAGTTAAAGCTGGGAGAGCGCGCAAGACCTTCCGGTATGAGTGGACCGATTGTCTCCTTGACGTCTCAGACAAGGGGCATGCAAGAGGACTGTTAAAACTCCCTTTTTGCAGCCCCCATGGTGGACCCCAGAAGTAGACCATGCTTGGAAAGCAAAGAGAGCTGCGGTGAAGCAGCTAAAGAAAGTGCGACAGACACTTCGAAGCTCACGAGAGGAAGTGGACACAGCGGAAAATGTCAAGAAAGACAAGGTGGAGGTTTTCAAGCGCTGTGCTGCAGAGGCCAAAAAGGCAACATAGGAATGTTTCATGAAGGAGATTGGAGGTGATAAAACACTGCAAAAATTTTGGAAACTGCACAGGCAAATGCAGAGAAAAGATCGGCCGATGACAGTGGGAACAATCTATAGAGATGATGGTGTGCGCGTGACAACAGACAAAGAGAAAAGGGAGGCGTTTCTCCAGAGATTTTTAGAGCAGACCAATCATAAGGATGCGGACACCAGGGATGCATTTAGAGAGGAACTATCTGGCACCACGAAGAATATGCATTATGAAGACATCATACGGGTGGAAGATGTTAAACACATTTTGAAAAAAGGCAAAAGACACGGCACCAGGGCCCGATGGGGTTAGGTATGGCCACATGAAGGGTGTGAGCGATGCAGACCTGGAGGAGATGACCGACTGCTTTACCCAGAGCATTAGGACAGCATCAGTACCGCATGATTGGGTGCACAGCTATCTCATCCCTCTCCCAAAAGCATTCAAGGATCAGTCAAAGCTTAGCGGCTTTAAGATCATCACCCTTCAAAATACATTTCGGAATGTTTTAGTGAAGATAGTCGCTGTTAAGCTGCAGGATTTTTTTGGAAAGGGGGAACCTTCTTGCAAGAGGCATGGGGAGCTACAGGCCTGGAAAAGATACCTGGTCTAAGGCAGCCACTTTTGCCTTTGATGTTTATGAGGGGTTCCAGAGTAGACAGGAAACGTTGGCGGTAGCGCTTGATTTCGAGGATGCGTACAATAGAGTTCGTTATGATATTTTGATGACCGCACTGATGGAGAAGGGGGTCAATCCCTGGTTGGTTAACTGGATAGCAGCCGTCCTGCACTCTCGTCGGGTTACTCTCCGTCTGGGCGCATGGACCTCAGAGCCACATATGTTAACCCCGGGACTGCCACAGGGATCTGCAGTCTCACCGGTGCTCTTTAATGTGTATACGAGCAAGATTGCAAACCTAGAAGCACCAGGGGTTGGAAGAATGCTAACATTTGCAGATGATATGCTTGCATATAGGCAGGGGAGAGATAGGGAGCAAACAGCCCAGGAGTTACAGGCGACAGTGATTGACTGGTGCACAGAAATGAGTGCTGTCATCCACCCGGAAAAGGCGGCTGTTTTGTGGTGCTCTTTGGACAACAGGATTGTAAGAGCTGATGTCCCAAGCCTCGCGATAGATGGTAGAAATGTCAGCAGAGAGAACAAACTGAAGTATCTGGGGATCACATTTGACAGGAGCCTATCCTTCAAGGACCATGTGGAGACGGTCGTGATAAGAACTCAAAAGGGACTCAATGCACTTAAAACAATGGCTGAAGTGGCCATAGAGCAGAGAATGCTTTTCACACTATACCAGCACTTGATCCTCTCAGGAATTGATTATGGATTAGGTCTGCTCACTGTCTCAGCGAGTCAGCTGGTGAAATTAGAGCGCATACAGAACGAAGCTATGCGGGTCATTCTGGGATGCACTAGAGACACCCGACTAGTGTGTATGCGTTACATCCTTTGTCTGCCGACTGTTGCTGGTAGGCTCAAGGTGATGCAGGCGAAGGCATACCTCAGAGTAGCTGCAGACACAGACCACCAACTGCATGAGGCGCTGGACGCAGTTAAGGGTCAGCGACTGATAAGAGGGAAATCATGGATGGCTCAGGCAGAGGATACGATCAGACAGGTGAAATGGAGAACATTAGGCGTGGTGAGGAGTGGGTCAGAGTGCCAGCGGAGCAGTCAGACTTGTGCAGAGTTATAATCACATTAAGCCGGGAGTGCAGGGAGTGGCCAAAAGGGGCCACGGAAGTGGATATCCAGCAACTAATTCAGGACAATGCTCACTCGAGTGATGTGATTATCTACACAGATGGTTCGGTGTCAAGAGGTGAGAGAAGTGGCTGGGGTTTCGTAGCCAACGCTAATGGTCGATGTTTGGGGCAGGAGAGCCTGGCATATGATACCACAACATCCAGCTTAAGAATGGAAATGGAGGCAGTCACTGCGGCTCTCCGCTGGATGGAGAATAAGACACAGACACACACACACACACACACACACACACACACACACACACACACACACATCGTGATTGTAACTGACTCAGAAAGCATTCTGACGAGGGTGAGGACGGGCAGACTTCGTGCGGAGTGGCTTGCTTCGATTCGGAGGTCACGGGTGACAAGCATCGCCTGGATCTTTTCTCCGGGGCATGCCGGTGTGCCGGGAAATGAACAGTCGGACAGATTGGCTGGCTCTGTAGAACTTGGTGGAGTATTGATACATGACAAGGCAGACGTGGTTGTGACCTTGTGGGAGCACTTGCACACTTCGGAGGAGCAAATGGATTACCATGGTCTGGTAAGAATGAGACAACGAGGAGTGACGAAGGGATCTGGCCGACGCTAAACGCTCAAAGGAAAGGCGAGACGGACGTATAATCAGAGTGCTACTGGTACTATTAGTGTTGGAACTCTTCGCTGGCTGCTGAGGATGGGGACGGAGCACTTATGGGAATGCCCCGAATGCAGTGATGTCGATTCCTAAATCAATCAATCAGTTAATCTCTCTCTCTCTCTCTCGCTTTCTCTCTCTCTCTCTCTCTCTCTCTCTCTCTCTTTCTCTCTCGCTCACTTTCTCTCTCTCTCTCTCTCTCTCTCTCTCTCTCTTTCTCTCTTTTCTTCTCTGGTCCTCCCCCTCTCAAAAGCAACAGTTATATCAAAGTAAATGATGACACCACAATGTTCCATAACAATAGAAGCACATTGCTTACTCAAGCTGATTAATTTAACATCGCATCATCATCATCATCGCTACAAGCAGTCTATCCCATTTGTGTAAAGATAAGCAACAGATTCGAAGTGCTTCAAGAAAATTCGTTAGACAACGTACAGTGCTATAGTGCACTGCCAACAGACAACACACGCCTCCAGGAAACACAGGGAGAGTCACATGGAGACGTACAGACTGCTGCTAAATGGGAGAAACAACTATCAAGGCGTACTGACAACCAACATGTGCAGACAGCACGACCCGACTGTACACACATTATAATAGGCGACTCTCTAATGAAAGGTCTTTATAGCGACCGGATGGCTACTACAGACAAAGACATTGTTTCCATAATTCCACTGCCTGGGGCTGGTGTTGACCGGCTAACAGACAAGATTAGGAGGTTGGCTGTAAATCTTAACGTAAAAAGGGCAAGCGTCCATATTGGTATCAATGACACCATGAACAACCAGCAAATCACAACATCTCAACTACTGGCGCTCTTTAACGGATTACGTCACACTTTTCCTAACTCGTCCATCTTCTTCTCCTCCATCATATCACCGAGTTATGGATTCCAGCGTCGTCTAGCTGACATAAATAACAGTATATTGCAGACGTTTTGCTCTCACAGCAACATACAGTTCATCAACAACACACCGGTGTTTACTTCACAGTCAGGAGCACCTAAAAAGCGACTTTAAAAGGATCAAGTACATTTGTCTACATTGGGCACCAGCTTGCTCGCCAAAAATCTTAAGTACCCTGAACGTACACAATCTACATCCAATACTGGATCGCGTAGGACACTTTTAGCTACACCACCTCAAACTCAAGCCAGACGACATACTGTCGCCACATCAAGTACCAATAAACCAGAAGAGAGCAGACCACTCATAACCACGGCACCTGATATCCAAGCCAGACGGAACATTTCCATCACACCAAATCCGTACAATACGCCATCTTTCACGCAGGAGGGTGATAATTATGAAGATACGTTCCCTCTTCTCCACAGCAAGGATCAATCCAGTAGTAACAACAACGTGCCACCACAGCCTCCTGTTAGCCACGAATCAGAGCCTGTAGTTGGAAGTCGTTACACACCCGTGAGAAATCAACAGTATCCATTCCATTGTAACCCAGAGTTGTTATACCTCACACGGTTTAGCCCAACTTCACTTCGGCAGGCATTTATGATGTCGCTGTACCAAGGACCAACACAGCCTGGTATTTACTAGCAATTCAGCACAAAGCAACACCGGATCGCGGTACACGAAAGCGCCTCTCCTATAAAGTGTATGCGAATACTTGGTTATTGATTTATATAGCAAAGTATTAGATTGTATGCGGCTGTAAACATTGACTCGTATTGAAGTCACAGAGATTGACACTTAGATATCTTTTATAATACTTTTTATCACCTTAATACCCTGAGTGAGGGGGTCTTCACTCCCCGCTTTAAACAGAGACATTGACTTGTATAGTCATTTATTGATTCTTTTGGATAACAGTTGGTACTTGTCACCAACTGGCTTGAGGTAGCTCCCGGTTGGGCAACCACTCAGCCAAAATCATTTTCTTCTACTGGTGTTTAGTTCTGGATGCAGTTTAAGATCCCCTAACTCTGTCAGAAGGGACTAGTTACCACCCAGATCCCAGAGAGAAAACGTGGAACTAATGTCTTTTATGCTGATTTAAGACACTGTCCCTGATACTCAAGAAAACAGCCAAGAAGTGGCTCGTTGAAGATAGAATATATCTATATAGATTTGGCTGTACTTGGTATCACCAGAAGTGAGAAAGGAGGAGTTAAGACATGCAACGTAATCTGGTTACTTATGACTGCATAGGCAAGATACCTCCCGGACATAGATTCCCACTTCTGGACAATATGTGCGAACCCCCACTAAATGATACAAAATGTGTGTACTTGATTACGCTACACAAACATTTATAAACATTTAGAATTATACGGACAAATTGAGTTTTAAAATACAACAACTGTGTTTATTATTGCTATTGATGATCATATGATGATGATGATGATTATGGTATGGTATACGTAACTTAAGAGGTCACATAGGTCATGCTTCCCCCAGTGAGACGCAGTTCACTGTCAGATTGAAGGAGTCCAAAGTGGTCCCTTCACAAGGCTAAGTCACTTCCGGATATGGGTTGTTGACTGTCCATTGCTCCTAAGAGATCTGGAATGAAACGAACGGAGATGGGTAGTATCTACGTCTACACATCTCAAACACATATGTCTATACATTCATATAAACATACATACAAGTCATAATATATGATGGTATGATGATAGATGATGGCATGTTACATAAACATATATCAGTTCTAACTAAATAAATATATAAGTAAATATTCATAAAACCATTTAGAACATTTTTAGCTCAAAACATACATCATCATATGCATTTATGTAATGGGGTGTTTCCCATATAAGTTCACCTCACTTACTCTATCCCTTTCTGATTCATTCATACTGTCTTGTCGGAAGGGCTGGTCGCACAGTCCTGTCGAACATTAAATGCCTTCCCTGAATCCGTCTGGGATATTGAATGTCCTAAGTCATGTCTGTCCTCATGCAGACATCATGCAGACAATGTGAACTGGTGCCATTCCTCAAACCAAGTGGTTTCCCCACAATCTTGGTAGGCACTCAAAGTGTTGGTCCAAATAATCAATATTAATTGGACGCTATCAAGAGACTGGTAGCTCTCAGGAATTTCTCCTAAGTAGTCAGTCTCCCCAATGTTTAACATCATACAGGATTAATCTAAATGTATCTCCTGTACATGCATAAGCCACACGCTCATGTAGCTTGGATAATGGATTTCTCCAAATTATCACATACAACAAATCAGACAACCAAGTAGTGAGTGAAAGAAGAAGATAAAGTTCACAGTGTAATAGTAAATCTAGAAACTGGAACATTAAGTACAAAGAAAATCCACAAGTGTAAATTTTGGAGAATATGCAGAACAAGAAACTACACAAGCCTTCAGACTAGCAGACAAACTAATCAGAGTAATGGTATTACCTGGGTTATAGCTAGGAAATCCTGTCATACGACATTGTATCGAAGTAACAAAACGAGAGGGTAATCTCTCACCAGAAATTAAAATTCCGGCTTCCCTGGTACACTATTGTGAATGCGTCTGAAGTCTTCCTGGCCACTGCTCGTAGTTTTATTCTATTCAATTCCTGGCTAGTTTCCAGGTTGGCTAATTAATATTCCCCTTTTCATTAGCTCCGCCTATTTTTCCATGTAAGATGATTTACCTAGATGGATTAAGTGCCAAATTCTTTTCACCCCTCCTCCTTTCCTGTGAAGGGTAGTTTCATCTGTCAATCAAATTGACCGATGCCCCACCATGGCCTGAAACAATAAAACATGCTTCGCTAGCGATGCAATAGACGTTGCGTCATAACTACATACCAATCGGTTGTTAACACAAGCCTTCCTGGTTGCTGACAGGAATGTGTCAGCCATGTGTTTCTACTTTGCCCCGTAGTATTGCGGAGAGGTGTTAAGCATCTGGTCCTAATTGCTCCTTTGTGGTGGCAATTACAGACGTCCCGGCTCCACAAAGTCTGGACTTTTAGATAGGTGTTAGGCCTGCATTAAATTGCCGTCTTTGGATCACACGGGGTTTTCCCCTGAGTAGCACTGCCATGTATTATTTCAGACGGGTCTGGCTGACCCTCTTATCTCCCATTCTGCCGTGGCTGGTTCATACGTTAGGTCCTGTTGAACTAAGGTGTTAGGTATCTGTCCCTATACCAACCACAGGATTGTAAACTAACACGTCAATCTCAACTGACTGGCTCCGCGATGTATCAACTAAAAACAGTGAGTTTTCAATCTCTGCTAGTTTTTCCTTATTCCTTGGTTCTGACTAGATTATTTTCTGGTGGACAATTATTCTTTTACTTAGAGAATGATAGAATAATTCTTGTGGGCTCTTTAATTCCTTTCAAACTTGTGTAATTCGGATGCTGCTGGGGCTGTCCCGTCACAGTACTTAGCTTGTGAAGTAGTTTTTTTCAAGTTAATTATTTGTTGTATGTTCTTTAATTCATTTTGTTCCTTGTTTGCATTATATTCGTTGGTCTAATTAGTTATATCTTTATAATATTGTCATTTACTTATTGATTTGTATTACTGATATTTTGTAAGTTAATGTAATTGTGATTTTTTTTTATGATCTTGTATTTTAGCTTAACTTTGACGAATTTACACTTTCTTCATTGATGAAATGTCTGAGAAGTGGCAACACTGGCTCAATAAGTCAGGAATACGCCTTGGACACTTAAACATTTGCAGCTTATTTAACAATCTACCAGAGTTATCTTCTATTCTTAATCAAAATTTTCATTTATTCGGCCTTAGTGAAAGTAGGCTTAATGATACAATTTCAGATGAGGACATCTCTATTAAAGGGTACAAAGTTTTTAGAAGGGATCCCTGTAGGAAACAAGAGACAGGCATAATAACCTATGTTTCTAATTTACTAAATGCTCACCGTAGGCTAGACTTTGAAACTTACAAAATAGAATGTATCCGGCTAGAGCTAAAACTTCAAAACCGCACACCCCTGATAATTGGCTACCTTTATAAAAATCCCAGTGCTGGACACGTCTGGTACGAAAACTTCACTACCATGACGGATGTGGTTTTCGCTTCTGGGAAGGAAATTATACTACTCGGAGACTTTAATATTGACACCAACAAATCCAACATAATATGGGGAAATATAATTGCATCATACAATTTCCAACAAATAGTACAACAAGCTACTAGAGTAACAAAGTCATCTTCAACAGTCATAGATCACATTTATGTAACTTGCTCAGATAACATCATAGAATGCACCGTACCAAATTGTGCAATGATCGATCACTACCCAATATGCTGCACGTGGTCTAAAAAAGGAATTAAAACTCCTAAACATAAACACATAAGTGTAAAATATAGAAGTTACACAAACTTCAACCAAAACGCATTTTTACAGGACTTGCTAAGTTTACCTCTAGACAATGTTTATCAGCTTCCTGACCCGGATGATGCTCTGGAATTCTGGATGAAAACCTTTATTGATGTTTTTGATAGACATGTGCCAGTCAAGGAAGTTCGAGTAAAACACCACGTCAAGCCACCTTGGATCTCCCAGGAAATACTTGAAATTATTAGAGACAGAGATAAAGCACATAAAAAGCGGGATCTCAGTGCATACCGTACTCTTAGAAACAAAGTTCAATATAGCATACGACGGGAAAAGAAAAATTATTTTAAGAACTTAGTAATTGATAAAACAAATAGTAAGGATATATGGAAGGCAATTAACACCTTGACAAACAACTATAACTTCCGAAATTCTTTACCATCAAATCATATTACATGCGACCAATTCAGTAATTTTTTTCAAACTGACATAGACCAGTTGAAGGCTTCAATACCTAATTCTCCTTGCAACTTATCTTTATTGTCATCGTTTTGCGAGAATAGATGCTCCCGCGATATTCTTTCCGACATACCGCTAATGACAATCACTGAAGTATTCACTTACCTCAGTAACCTAAAAAAACACAACCTCATCTGGGTTAGATGGAATCAGCAACCGGATTCTCCGTTGTGCTGCGCCAGTGATTTGTACATCACTAACCTATGTATATAATCAGTGTCTAACCAAAGGCCACTTTCCATCAGCTCTCAAAATCGCTAAAGTGTACCATCTTCTTAAATCTGGTTCATTGGACAATGGTCTCCCGAACAATTACAGACCCATTTCCTTACTATCATCACTATCTAAGTCACTAGAAAAAAACATCCATAAAGTAACATTACAGTATCTAGTTTGCAACAAGCTTATTGTTGACAGCCAATCAGGATTTCGACCAAATTATTCTTGCCATACGGCCCTAACAAACATGATATAAAATTGGCACCAGAATATAAACAACAACAGTCTATGTGGAACTGTGTTTATTGATTTCAAGAAAGCATTTGATATGATAGACCATGTTATTTTAATTAAAAAACTCGAGACAATGAAAATTGGCCTTAATGTAGTCACTCTAATATCATCTTTTCTATCAAACAGAAAGCAAGTAGTATCACACAATAAATGTCTGTCTCAAACCACTACCTTCAATATTGGAGTACCGCAAGGCTCTATTCTTGGTCCTCTATTATTTGCCATATATATTAACGATCTACCTTTGCATCTTTCGTCGTCCTGCGATCTATTTGCGGATGACTGTACGGTGTACACAAACGCTGAAAACTGTATTTTACTAGAGTCGTCTTTACAACAAGAATTAAATAATGTAGTTAAGTGGAGCTATTCAAATCGTATGCAAATTAACATCACTAAAACAAAAGCAATGTTATTAACAACCAGACAAAGACTTCAAACTCTAAGCCCACACACATCACTTCAACTTCACATCGATAACATGCCAGTAGAAAGTGTAATTAAGCACAAAACATTAGGCCTAATCATTGATAGAAACCTAACCTTTAATTACCATGTTCAAGCGCTCATTAAACAAACAGCAAAAAAAAAGTCTGTCAACTCGCCAAGATTAAAAACTTCCTTGATGAGGACACAGAGAAACTATTCTATACTTCTCATATACAGACACACTTTGACTACTGCTCTACAATCTGGGACGGTTGTTCTAATTCAAACACCAAGCGACTTTACTCACTCCAGAAACGGGCCATGAGTCTAATTTATAGCAAACATTAATCTGACAATCCTAGCCTGTATAAACGCCTTCAGTTACTACCATTCCGAAAACGCCTGCTTTTCAATAAATCTAAACTAATTCACAAAATCCTGCATCGGAATGCCCCAAATTACCTTTTGCCTTTGTTTAAATATAATGCTGGACACAGTAAACGTTTAAATATACTACACATTCCGAAGCCTAAGAATGGCTTATACAAAACAAGCTTAACGTACTCTGCATCTCAGCTGTGGAACAATCTTCCACAAGAAATCAAAGACATCACCAACCCCTATTCATATAATCGCAAATTATTCGAACACTATCTCAATACGGATTACCTTCCCCCTTAATAATTGAGATAATAATAATAACAACAAAACCCTTGTAGAACAGCCAATCACCTTTTTGTAGGCCAGTATATTCCACATGGCTAATAACAAGTGTCAGACCATTATCTAATATTACTGTGTCGTGTAGTTTTGATATTTGCATTTTGCCCATGCCTTTATAATGCATATCTGTTATATTGTTACTGTTCTTTGTTAGCCTTGAATGATGTGTGAATGAAATAATGTATGAAAGAGAGTGATAGAAGGGCAGAATGTTAGACGGGCCTGCGTGCCCAATTCTTAACCCTTTGAAAATAAAGTTTGTTCGTTCGTTCGTAAAGTTTGTTCATCTAATGTAAACCTATTCTCATATTTTGTGGATTATTCAAAGGCATTTGAGTGTGTACAACATCAGAAACTTTGGGAAATCATGAGAAATATGGGCTTTCCATCACATGTAGTACAACTCATAAAAATGCTCTATCTAGACCAGTGTTTCCCAACCTTTTTTGTACCATGCCCCACTTAAGCCTTTCTAAAATTCATATTGCCCCCCTCCCCCGCCCCATGCCCCCCCCCCCCCCTCAACATATACATTATTTTTAATATTCAAAAATTGAAATGTTCACTAAAGAAACTTGAATGATAGGTTTTAGGAAGAAATCACTAGGTAATTATTGAGCAAACACAGTAAGTAAATTTTCAAAACATATAATGGAGAACTGAAATTCAAGTACAAAATAATTTTAATGAAAGATTTTTCTATATTATTTTAATTATTAGTAATTATTTATTATGTAAATTTAGTGAGATCCTTGCGCTTGATGCTTGCTGCAAAGAGATCTTATGTCAGGTTCCAATTTAGTTAACTTCAGTCTCAAGTCTCCCCGTTTTGTTATATTCAGCCGATTTCTTCCATTTTCTAATTGCCCCCCTTAACAGTCAAATTGCCCCCCTGTGGGGCGTGGGCCCCACGTTGGGAAACACTGATCTAGACCAACAAGCAGCAGTTAGATTAGATGGCCAGGCATCAGATTCGTTTGACATCAAGCAAGGAGTCCGTCAGGGCTGCGTGCTGTCACCCTATATGTTTAACATGTACGCCGAAAATATAATGAGAAATGTAAGAGATGATATAAACAGGGAGCTATATGATGCCCTAAATATCGGCCGTCATGACATACCAGAGATTCGATATGCTGTTGATACAGTATTATTATCCACAACACAGAATGGCATAGAAAACCTTATAGCCTCAACCCAATTGATTGGTGAAAATCACAACTTATATCTTAACATAGCAAAAACAAAGGTAATGAATACAGATAAAACTACTATGGAGAAAGAAATATACATTAATGGGAAAAAATTGGAGGTAGTGGAATTTTGAATATTTTGGGTCATTGATTACCAACAACAGTGACACAATGAAAGCAATTAAACGGCGACTATCAATTGCTCTTTAAAGACTAAAACAGCTGAATAAATTATGGAGTGGGACAGACAGAACTACAAAATTTAGATTTTTAAGAGCATGCATCTTTCCCATTGCAACATACGCCTGTGAGACATGAACACTTACTAAACAAGCTGAACAGCGCATAAACGCCTTTGAATATGAATGTTATAGACGAGTTCTAAGAATATCTTGGGTAAACAAAAGAACAAATGCATCCATACTTCAAGAGTTGAATATTGAAGAAGGTTGGCTATTAAAGACGATAAAACAAAGAAAATTGAAATATTTTGGTCAATTGAAACGTCACGAAAGTTTGGAGAGAACAATAATGGAGGGGTATATGCCTGGGAAGAGAGGAAGAGGGAGGCCAAAGAGAAGATGGTTGCAGGATGTGGCGGATGATCTCCACATGGGTGTATCAGACACGGGACATCTTGCTTATGATTGAGAGGTTTTCCGGAAGGTTGTTATGGGAGCGAGATTCCGCAAAGTACATGCTACCGAATGTATGAATGAAATCATCATCATCAAGTTCCGTGCCGACTGGCGTAGGCGTTCATGATTTTCCACAGATCTCAGTGTTTGGTTTTCTGTATCAACTCTACCGTGGATATTCCTCCATGCCACCGTCGCAATCCATCCAGCATCATTTCTCGTGGTCTGCCTCCGCCTCTCTTCCCATCGATCTTTCCAGTTGTCACGATGTTCTCCAGCGCCTCTTTTCTCATCACATGACCAAACATAAGCTGTTTGTCTCTTCCTTGATTGATTGATTTAGAAATCGACATCACAGCATTCGGGGCATTCCCATAAGTGCTCCGTCCCCATCCTCAGCAGCCAGCGAAGAATTCCAACACTAATAGTACCAGTAGCAATCTGAATATAAGTCCGTTTCGCCTTTCCTCTGAGCGTTGAGCGTCGGCCAGATCCCCTCGTCACTCCTCGCTGTCTCATTCTTGCCAGACCATGGTAATCCATTTGCTCCTGTGACAAGACCGCCGGGGCTTGGACTGGTTTGCCACGATAGATACTATCCCCTGCCTTTGCTCCAACCACCTCAATAGCACTCTACATCTACCAGGCCCCACACAAGCCGGGACAGCTTAACCTTCCCTCCCTCACCTAGGGTTCCAACCCCCAAGGGGGCTCGGACCAGACACCAGTCATATCACTGCACAAAGTCATAGCTAAGAGAACAAAAATTTAATTCTGAACTACGTCAACCACAACACAGAGAAGGATGGCTGGAAGCCAGACTAGAAGAACTATGTACAAGATCAAAGACGCAGATGAGTATTCATCATGGAGGCGGACGATAGCTCGTGCGGTTGTCCAGTCGTGGTAGCGACTCACCCAGGCTCCTCCAGTGGACTGGAACTCCAAGGTCTGCTGCCTCTCCAAAGTTCCCTCTTCACCCAGAGAACCAAGCAAGGGCTGATCAAGCGCAGTACCACTGCCTGACTGACACTGCACTGATGAACAAGGATCCTTCCTTGCTGTCGTACTATTTCACTCGTCACACTCCTGATGAAGTCTGGGCCGACCCTATAACATTAGCGGTCTCCCACTTGCAGAAAAAATACATGTAGCACCGTCTCAAAATACACCAGAGCCAGGTCACTCTTCTATCTCATCAGTGACCCACACACTGATATGTCACCTACACAATACGCGGTTGCTCCACACGAACACACAATGTCACTGGTAAAGTCTATCAGGTGACTAAACACTTCACCTTGGTTCCATGTCCTTGGACAATAGAACTTCACCCAGTATCATGTACCTACCCTGATCCATGGGTAGTAATCACAACCTAGCATACACTGTCAACAGTTCATCACGTTGGCATGAGGTAGCTCCCTACCTTCACAAACATTGTCAACAGTTCATAACGGTGGCATGAGGTAACTCCCTACCTTCACAACCAGGTCACTCAGGTGTTTCCACCAATGTTGTAATCAATGTCCTAGTTCACTAGACCACATGTTGGCTTCATAAAGGTAACCAATGTAAAAACACTATGTAAGCATCAACTGATACATGGTGTCCCATAACCCAGCCGGGCCAGAAGCATATAACACAGGTCATGGCGACCGGTAACAATGATCACTCTGCACAACTTGAAAGGTCACTCCCTTGCAATTACCAAGGTTTACACAGAGACTGAAGGTCACCAGTGCTTCACTGGCTTGAATCACCAGACGTTTCAGTGTTGGATCCTCTCAGGATCGGATGACACTCGTCGGACTCTTGACGGAGGTCCTAACCTAGACCTACCGACTTATTCAGCACTCAGCTCCTTCCAACATTGATCTCGCAGACTCAGACAACCACTCCCAGTATGGCCTCAATCAACTTCTGGATAGGCCCTGGAATGAGTGGACCCATAGAGCTCATGGTGCAGCTCTTGAATCTTCTACTGTATAGTAATAACAGATCCTGAAACACGGAGAGGTTGGTGTGAGTACTCAACTACAACAAAGACTACCAGCATCTCCACCCTGTCACCTGCCTCTCAGACATTCCTCATGTCTACCAACATGAGTATGAAATCATCACATCATAGATCTACCTAGTCACTATAATATATAGGCATAATGATGGTAGAAAAAGCAATAGCACACCTGTTCAGTCAAGTAACACTTCTGGGCTACATATAACCCCTAGCACCAGAGTCGACTGTATGACTCTGTCAAGCATCCTTCGCCTGGTGCCAGTCCAATCCGGTTTCCTCTTCCATCCTCAATCAACATATACACTTACTTTCCTTTCAGTGTAGGGATTACTGTATCGAGAAGGTGTCCAGCCGGACCTCTCCTTCCTGACAGACTCATCAATTCATCAATCCCTTCACCCATGGACTGATGAATTACACACATTAATAACTATATGTCCATAATGAATTATACTCCTGATAATTCATTACTATAGCATTAACTAAGGAGAACTCAGGACTTGTTACACTTAAATAACAAAATCATATCACAGCCATAGTGTCAGGTCTGGGATCCCTGCCCCAGATCCTGAGTTGCCCTTGTATTCACTGACTATCTTTCAGGTCCGTCATACCTGTGCCGGTCGAGCACAGCTGTGGTGGCCATCCACCATTACACTTTCCCACAGCTACTGTGGGTCTCGTGTACCTTGTCCCGTGACGACTTAAGTCACGTCATCCAATGTAGCAAACCTCCAGACTCCACTACCAAACTCTGGCTCCACCTTTTTTTTTTTGGGGGGGGGGGGGGGGGGGGGGTTATGCCCCTCCCAACTACTACCTCACGGCAGTACTCCAAGTACTCCATGAACCGAGTCAGGGTTCCAGAAGAGTAGAATATTAGAGACAGAAACGGTTAGGTTCAAACCTCGATCTATCTAGCCACCTCGGCCTCGAATTACGGAGCGCCGCATCACCCTCGATCGGGTATGTTCATCCATCGGATATGCACGATTGCATTGGGTCGGACCTATTACCGATCGGGTTGGGGTTACCGGCCTACCTCCCGCTGCCTAGACAAACGTACAATGGAACACGCACGGTCATCCTTGCGGACGGACATGACAACAAGCAGTAACAATAGTATCATGAATACTTCTTATCAATTGTTATCCTACCGATGCAACGCCATTCGGCTTACGCGGAATAACACTGCTATCTGCACACAGCCAATACACCACTGCTGATTTCACCTTGATTCCTCGAAAAATCACCATCACTGATAGAACACTTACGTTACCATTCTAATGTCACGAAGCACATTACACATCTCTAATAATAAGCTCTACCTTATCATTTACAGCGTCTAGCATGTTGATGTAATGACTGACCAACTGTCGCCTTGCCTGCGTAATTAATAAACCAAACCCGTAACTGCTACACACTGTAACGCACATCGTTCGGCCTATTTTATTTACACACCACTCGCGGTGGAACACGGCTTGTTCCGTCAGGTAACACATTATATTGCTGATCGATAAAGCCTACTTAAAAATTCCAACCGCCAACTGTAACGGATAACTCTACGCGACAACTCAATTTTGCGATGGCAATTAATTCATTCCGGGAACTCAGCACGGCATTACGACAACAATTAAATCATAGAATAAGTACTCAACTAACCTGTGATTGAAGAATCACAACCTTGACTGTAGATGTCCGCACTGGCCGCGAATATTGACATCAAAATTACAACAGCCTGTTGGCTGCGATCTGTCTACGCTGAGGTTTGGTGGGCGACTGCTCACGACAAAGTCAGTGCGCCTTCCACTCGCCTACACGGGCCGCGTGACTTTCATGATTCATGAAGAAAACCAGAGTCACGATAAGTTCCACCAACCCGTGCTGCATGAAGCACGCGTGAACTTAGAGATCTCTACCATGTACGCACTTGAGGGAACATTCTAGATTTTCTATAAATAACTAGAATAGCTCCTCCCCGCACTATTTTTTGATGGGGAATCCCCTATTAATTGATATTAATTCAAGGGAGACCAACGCATCGCACTCCCTTCAAAGGGATATTATGCAGAGATCTGCCGTTCTTTATCCGTTTCGTCACATAGGCCCCCACTTAAGATGGTCGACTCGGTCGAACTCACTAGACAAAGATCGGTCTGAACTCTGAACCTCTACTCTATCAAGATTGGATTCCCAGGAAAAGACGTTCCATAACATTCACTTTCCCTGCGGAGATCCACCAGAATGGTATAGATGCTGGATCACCCACCACCGCCTCAAACATACGTTATCTCCAGCGATTAGGCCCGAAACGTAACGGCCTGGTGATTGGCTAACAGGATCTGTCTACACTGGACTGTTCCGCATCCACCTGTTGCGGGCCATCGGTTACTTTACTGAAGGTTCGCTCGTCCCTTCCGACAATAGGATATTTCCTATCCCGACTAGGCATCACCTTCGTGGACTGTTCGCGGATGTCGACCGAAATGAATGGTCGCTTACTCCAGGTTCGTCTGGAGTACCCTTGCTCCTGCCTTCTCTCCCGCGAGTAAGGACAGTGAGCCTGTCGGCGTATCGAGTCACCCGACGATCCCGTCGTGCCAGATGTGACATCGCCTGTCCGACCTCGATTCCCAGTGTGCTTAACACCATGGGCCTCTACCCGACGGAGCCCGTTCGCCCTATCTACGGTTGAACGCTCAGGAGACCGCAGACCCTCCCCACAGGATGTACTGCGTAGGACTGAGTCTTCCTCGCCCTCGTCTGGACCCAGAACCGAATCTAGCGCGATGGTAGTCGCACTATCTTGTGGAGAAACTACCTCGGACCTCTCCAAATTCTGAAGGAGAGTACAATGGAACTTACGCAATTCCCCGCGGACCTTCACCTCATACGTGGATCGGGACATTATCCGCTCCACAGGAAAAGGGCCCTGCCATCCGAGTTCGAATTCCGCCCCCTCGATTGGGAGAAGCGCGAGAACCCTATCTCCAATCTGCAGAGATAAACCGTTTTTGGTCTTGTGCTTTGGTGCTGCCAGACAACACGTTGGGCACGACCGGATATATCTCCGCACGTCGCCTGTCATTCCAGGCCAGTGGTAGTGGCTGAAAAGACACTGGACTGTTGTCCCCACATCCTTATGTCCGGTTAAGGATAAGGTATGCACTCTATGTATCAAGCGGGATCTGTAGTCAGTAGGGACTACCATCTGACCGTACTGGCTATCCCCTTGCCCGGCTCTACGATAAAGCAACCGGTTTTCTACATAGAACTGACCCGGAGTTGGCGGGACAGAACTTTGGGACACCTCCAGTAAGTAAGGACGCAAAGTCTGGTCCCCACTTTGAGCACTGCTCACTAACCTCGCAAGAGAATGGTCTATTTCCTTACCACACTGCCTTTTTCCATCCTTAGCCCTGGCCTGCCTAGCGCTCACTAGACAATGTTCCCTGGGGTCCCCCAGGAATACATGCGGACGACCGAGGATCAAAGGGTAAATAGGATCAGGCAGCACAGCCGCCTGGATGCTACCCGTAACGTACCTGCACCGAATGTCAATCCGAGCAATCGGCAAGTCCATAGCTACGGAGCTCCTCATGGCCAGCTGAAATTCTCTTGTCTCGCCGGTGAGCTGCCCTGGGCTCACAAGGTGGGATGAGATTACGGCTTCAAACTGCAATCCTGTATCGTATAGACATTCCACCTGCTTCCCATTCACCTCTATCGTTTTGATCACAGGTGATTTCTCAGACTTTGGTTTCTCCCGACCCTTAGGTGTGGTCTCGCTAGGTCTACCTCTAGTAGAGGCGAGACACGCAAAGTGCAAGTCCTTTGGCTTCCTCAGACAATCTACAGTATTATGGGAAGGAGACTTACAGTGCTTACACCACCTCTTACTCCACTTCCGTTTTGGGGAGGCGGGAGGGCTTTGCTTATCGGGTTTCTTACCAGAGTCTTTTACCACAGGATCTGCTACATTGGATGATTCTTTGGGACCTTTGGTCTTGGGCATCTGATCAAGCCCCTTCTGCCTTTTCTGTGAATCAGTCTGACTGGAATCCCCAGTCTCACCATAGACTTCCACATACCTTTCCGCTAACTTATTTACTATGTCTAGCCTTTCCGCCCCATTTTCCCCTAAGAAATTCCTTAAAGGCTTGGACATCTGCATTTTCATTTGATCCACCACCATCAACTCTCTCAGACTCTCATAATCCTCTTTGAAATTGGCCAATGCCATCCACTTCAACAGGTATGAGTTCAACCTCACACTATAGGCCGAGAACATCTCACCTGGTTCTCTCTTGGAAGTTCTGAACCTCCGCCTGTAAGCATGGGCTGTCATTTCGAATCTTTTCAAAAGAGCCGATTTCAGGGTTGGATAATCATTTTTCATCCCTGGGGGAAGACGCGCATACACTTCGTACGCGGTGCCACGGAGTCCTTGTAAAAGCTTGAGATTCCAACGCTCAGGCTCTAAACCCATAGCTTTACACATTGCCTCGAACTTCTCTAAGAATTGATCTATCTTCTCTTGGTCCAGTTCAAATGGTGGAAACGGCCATTTCATAGCCTGGTAAGCGGGTCTGCTGGCTACTGATGAGCTAGGTAAAGCTACTCCACCTACTGCTCCCTCAGACTCACCAACCGATTTAGCCGCTACCTCAAGTTGCTTCATACGGAACTCATGTTCCATTTCCAACTTCCTAGCATCTAATTTCTTAGACTCTAGGTCAGCTGCCAATTTTTGTGCTTGTTGGTCTGCCACCAACTTTTGCTCTTCAAGTGCTACCTTTCGAGCTTCCAGCTCAATTTCCGACTTTCTTCTCTCCCTCTCTTCTGCTCTGAAGTCTCTCTCTACTTCCAGTACATAGGCTTTAAACTCCTCACCTTCCAATCCCATCTCAGTTGCAGATGCCCGCACCTTAGCTAAATCTAAAGTACGAGTAGCCATGCTTAGTGTAACTTAGTATCAGTATAGATATGCAATACCCAATCACAATGCTAACTGTACTCCAACCAACACTGTAACTATGTAGCTATACTAACTTAACTAAATGTCTGTCCACGTCGAAGAGAAAGGTTTCAGTAGCCCTACTCGTCAAGTAGATAATAGGTATAGGACAGATGACACTATAACCTATTCCTACGAGATGTCAGAACAAAGAGAAGATCCCGGACGAGCCCCCACGCTTTCTTGTGACAAGACAGCCGGGGCTTGGACTGGTTTGCCACGATAGATACTATCCCCTGCCTTTGCTCCAACCACCTCAATAGCACTCTACATCTACCAGGCCCCACACAAGCCGGGACAGCTTAACCTTCCCTCCCTCACCTAGGGTTCCAACCCCCAAGGGGGCTCGGACCAGACACCAGTCATATCACTGCACAAAGTCATAGCTAAGAGAACAAAAATTTAATTCTGAACTACGTCAACCACAACACAGAGAAGGATGGCTGGAAGCCAGACTAGAAGAACTATGTACAAGATCAAAGACGCAGATGAGTATTCATCATGGAGGCGGACGATAGCTCGTGCGGTTGTCCAGTCGTGGTAGCGACTCACCCAGGCTCCTCCAGTGGACTGGAACTCCAAGGTCTGCTGCCTCTCCAAAGTTCCCTCTTCACCCAGAGAACCAAGCAAGGGCTGATCAAGCGCAGTACCACTGCCTGACTGACACTGCACTGATGAACAAGGATCCTTCCTTGCTGTCGTACTATTTCACTCGTCACACTCCTGATGAAGTCTGGGCCGACCCTATAACATTAGCGGTCTCCCACTTGCAGAAAAAATACATGTAGCACCGTCTCAAAATACACCAGAGCCAGGTCACTCTTCTATCTCATCAGTGACCCACACACTGATATGTCACCTACACAATACGCGGTTGCTCCACACGAACACACAATGTCACTGGTAAAGTCTATCAGGTGACTAAACACTTCACCTTAGTTCCATGTCCTTGGACAATAGAACTTCACCCAGTATCATGTACCTACCCTGATCCATGGGTAGTAATCACAACCTAGCATACACTGTCAACAGTTCATCACGTTGGCATGAGGTAGCTCCCTACCTTCACAAACATTGTCAACAGTTCATAACGGTGGCATGAGGTAACTCCCTACCTTCACAACCAGGTCACTCAGGTGTTTCCACCAATGTTGTAATCAATGTCCTAGTTCACTAGACCACATGTTGGCTTCATAAAGGTAACCAATGTAAAAACACTATGTAAGCATCAACTGATACATGGTGTACCATAACCCAGCCGGGCCAGAAGCATATAACACAGGTCATGGCGACCGGTAACATTGATCACTCTGCACAACTTGAAAGGTCACTCCCTTGCAATTACCAAGGTTTACACAGAGACTGAAGGTCACCAGTGCTTCACTGGCTTGAATCACCAGACGTTTCAGTGTTGGATCCTCTCAGGATCGGATGACACTCGTCGGACTCTTGACGGAGGTCCTAACCTAGACCTACCGACTTATTCAGCACTCAGCTCCTTCCAACATTGATCTCGCAGACTCAGACAACCACTCCCAGTATGGCCTCAATAAACTTCTGGATAGGCCCTGGAATGAGTGGGCCCATAGAGCTCATGGTGCAGCTCTTGAATCTTCTACTGTATAGTAATAACAGATCCTGAAACACGGAGAGGTTGGTGTGAGTACTCAACTACAACAAAGACTACCAGCATCTCCACCCTGTCACCTGCCTCTCAGACATTCCTCATGTCTACCAACATGAGTATGAAATCATCACATCATAGATCTACCTAGTCACTATAATATATAGGCATAATGATGGTAGAAAAAGCAATAGCACACCTGTTCAGTCAAGTAACACTTCTGGGCTACATATAACCCCTAGCACCAGAGTCGGCTGTATGACTCTGTCAAGCATCCTTCGCCTGGTGCCAGTCCAATCCGGTTTCCTCTTCCATCCTCAATCAACATATACACTTACTTTCCTTTCAGTGTAGGGATTACTGTATCGAGAAGGTGTCCAGCCGGACCTCTCCTTCCTGACAGACTCATCAATTCATCAATCCCTTCACCCATGGACTGATGAATTACACACATTAATAACTATATGTCCATAATGAATTATACTCCTGATAATTCATTACTATAGCATTAACTAAGGAGAACTCAGGACTTGTTACACTTAAATAACAAAATCATATCACAGCCATAGTGTCAGGTCTGGGATCCCTGCCCCAGATCCTGAGTTGCCCTTGTATTCACTGACTATCTTTCAGGTCCGTCATACCTGTGCCGGTCGAGCACAGCTGTGGTGGCCATCCACCATTACACTTTCCCACAGCTACTGTGGGTCTCGTGTACCTTGTCCCGTGACGACTTAAGTCACGTCATCCAATGTAGCAAACCTCCAGACTCCACTACCAAACTCTGGCTCCACCTTTTTTTTGGGGGGGGGGGGGTTTGCCCCTCCCAACTACTACCTCACGGCAGTACTCCAAGTACTCCATGAACCGAGTCAGGGTTCCAGAAGAGTAGAATATTAGAGACAGAAACGGTTAGGTTCAAACCTCGATCTATCTAGCCACCTCGGCCTCGAATTACGGAGCGCCGCATCACCCTCGATCGGGTATGTTCATCCATCGGATATGCACGATTGCATTGGGTCGGACCTATTACAGATCGGGTTGGGGTTACCGGCCTACCTCCCGCTGCCTAGACAAACGTACAATGGAACACGCACGGTCATCCTTGCGGACGGACATGACAACAAGCAGTAACAATAGTATCATGAATACTTCTTATCAATTGTTATCCTACCGATGCAACGCCATTCGGCTTACGCGGAATAACACTGCTATCTGCACACAGCCAATACACCATTGCTGATTTCACCTTGATTCCTCGAAAAATCACCATCACTGATAGAACACTTACGTTACCATTCTAATGTCACGAAGCACATTACACATCTCTAATAATAAGCTCTACCTTATCATTTACAGCGTCTAGCATGTTGATGTAATGACTGACCAACTGTCGCCTTGCCTGCGTAATTAATAAACCAAACCCGTAACTGCTACACACTGTAACGCACATCGTTCGGCCTATTTTATTTACACACCACTCGCGGTGGAACACGGCTTGTTCCGTCAGGTAACACATTACATTGCTGATCGATAAAGCCTACTTAAAAATGCAACCGCCAACTGTAACGGATAACTCTACGCGACAACTCAATTTTGCGATGGCAATTAATTCATTCCGGGAACTCAGCACGGCATTACGACAACAATTAAATCATAGAATAAGTACTCAACTAACCTGTGATTGAAGAATCACAACCTTGACTGTAGATGTCCGCACTGGCCGCGAATATTGACATCAAAATTACAACAGCCTGTTGGCTGCGATCTGTCTACGCTGAGGTTTGGTGGGCGACTGCTCACGACAAAGTCAGTGCGCCTTCCACTCGCCTACACGGGCCGCGTGACTTTCATGATTCATGAAGAAAACCAGAGTCACGATAAGTTCCACCAACCCGTGCTGCATGAAGCACGCGTGAACTTAGAGATCTCTACCATGTACGCACTTGAGGGAACATTCTAGATTTTCTATAAATAACTAGAATAGCTCCTCCCCGCACTATTTTTTGATGGGGAATCCCCTATTAATTGATATTAATTCAAGGGAGACCAACGCATCGCACTCCCTTCAAAGGGATATTATGCAGAGATCTGCCGTTCTTTATCCGTTTCGTCACAGCTCCTCCGAGGTGTGCACGTGCTCCCACAAAGCCGCAACCACGGCTGCCTTGTCATGTATCAATACTCCACCAAGTTCTGCAGAGCCAGCCAATCTGTCCGCCTGTTAATTTCCCAGCACACTGGCATGCTCCGGAGAAAAGATCCAGGCGATGCTTGTCACCCGTACCCTCCGAAGCGAAGCAAGCCACTCCGCACGAAGCCTGCCCGTCCTCACCCTCGTCAGCATGCTTAGTTACAATCAAGATGTGTGTGTGTGTCTTATTCTCCATCCAGCGGAGAGCCGCAGTGACTGCCTCCACTTCCATTCTTAAGCTGGATGATGTGGTATCATATGCCAGGCTCTCCTGCCCCAAACATCGACCATTAGCTTTGGCTATGAACTCCTGGGCCACTTCTCTCACGTCTTGACACCGAACCATCTGTGCAGATAATCACATCACCCGAGTGAGTATTGTCCTGAATTAGTTGCTGGATCTCCACTTCCGTGGCCCCTGCTGGCCACGCCCTGTCTCTTCCTTATTGTTGTGTATAATGTTCTAGTTTCGTCAGCCTCTTTAAGGCACTGGTCGTTAGTTACTTTTGCAGCCCAAGGAATTCGCAACATTCGTCTAAGGAACCACATCTCTGTTGCTTCCAATCTCTTCCTAATTTGTTCATTTATATTCCAAGATTCACAGCCATACAGCATAACAGGTTCTATATAGCACCTCAGCACTCTCTGTCTTACATTCAATGATAGCGACTTATGTAACATCTAGGAACTACTATAGCGTTACGCGGAGATGCATAACAGAGAATAAGAGAAAATTCTGCAAATTTGAAGAAGAAAAGTATATTATGCAATAAGTCACTACAATTTAATTTAAGACAGTGCTGTCATGGTATACATAACTTGTTTTGCTGTATGACAGTAAATCAGGGAACGTGTGTGAACAAATCAAGGATAGGCTCGAAGCAACAGCGATATGCCCCTTGTCTGTTTCCGTAAGAAGGAAACACACGACATTCTTTTGTCATGTGATGCGAGGACATGAACTAGAGACTATACTGCTATATGGAAAGACAGGAGGGAGGAAAGACAGAGGCAGACCAAGAGAAATGATGATGGATGGACTGCGATTGTGACATGGATGAATATCATTAACACAAATGATCCACAACACCAAAGACCGGGATCTGTGGCGAAACATTGATGCCTATACCAGTCGGCAAAGCACATGCAGATTCAGATAACAATATATATCACAGTGATCAATTACGTTGAGTATAGGTCTTCTTAGACAGCCAGTAATTTACGGCCGCTAGTTAGTTTACATGTCTGTTCTCTCGGCAGCTTCTAAATCGTTTAGATATTTAAATATTGAGCACAACCCACTACTGGCAACGCTGATCGTATTCTGGTATGAACCTAAGGGATAGGCCTTAGGTTCATACCAGAATACGATCAGCGTTGCCAGTAGTGGGTTGTGCTCAATATTTAAATTTCAAATCCCGAAATAACCAAATAAATCAAGTTTAGATATTTGTTCTCTCGACGGCCGCTAGATTGTTTACGTGTTTATTCTTTCGTCGGCCGATTGATGGTAAACATGTTTTGTTCTCTCGACGGCCGATTGATAGATTATGCGTGTGTGTTCTCTCGACGGTCGCTACATCCTGTAGATGTTTGTTCTTTCGACGATCGCTAGATTGTTGACATATTTGATCTCTCTACGGCCGCTAAGTAATTGACATGTTTGATCTCTCGACCGCCGCTAGTTCGATTAAATGTTTCTTCTCTCGACGGCCGCTGGATCGTTGGTATGTTTGTTCTCTCGACGGCCGCTAGATCATTTAAGTGTTTGTTCTCTCGTTGGCCGCTAGATAGTTTGTTTTGTCTACGGCTGCTAGATGGCTTAGATTTCTGTTCTCTCTAAAGCCGCTAGATAGTTTAGATGTTTCTTCTACCTAAGGCCGCTAGAACGTTTAGATGTGTGTACTTCTTGACGACCAATCGTTCGTTTAGATGTTTGTTCTCGCTAAGACCTCTACATCATTTAAATGTTTTTTTCTGACTAAGGCCGCTAGAACGTTTAGACATTTGTTCTTCTCAACGACCGATAGATTGTTTAGATGTTTGTTCTTCTCGACGACCGATATATCGTTTAAATGTGTGTTTATTCGAATATCGCTAGATAATTGGCAGGTTTTTTTCTCTCTACTGTCGCTAGATAGTTTACATGTTTGTTCGATAATTGGTGAATTCAAAATGAATGCTCTTACCTTCACATTTCACAAGTAATCCTCGTTTCAATAAATAAACAGTCACATAAACTTGACATCTTAAGTTGTATATAAATCCAGTTTCAAAACGAACACAATTACATACACAGCATCTCCATTGATAAAGGTAAAACTTTGATAAATTATTGAACAGTCGGGAGAGCTGGAGAGAGCAGACAGACAGCTAGACAGACAGACAGACAGACAGACAGACCAGACCAGACAGACAGACAGACAGACAGACCAGACAGACAGACAGACAGACAGACAGACAGACAGACAGACAGACAGACAGACAGACAGACAGACAGACAGACAGACAGGAAAAAACATTGTCAAATGAATGTTGTAAACATAAATAATGCATGTTTGTTCTCGCTAAGACCTCTACATCATTTAAATGTTTTTTTTCTGACTAAGGCCGCTAGAGACATGTTATGAGACACGTACTCCAACCATCTACCCATCCCCCATCCACCCACACATCGCCCGGCCAACCACACACTTACCCCCAGGCATACATACAGTCCCCCACCCATCCACGCATCCCCCACCCACAAACCGACACATATCCCCCATCTGCACAATTCTCCCCAATCACACACACACAAACACACACACACACACACATCTCCCACCCACCACACATCCTCCACACACACATCACTCACCCACCCACACACACACACCCCCAGGCAAACATACATGCAGCCGCCCACCTACTCATCCCCAACCTAGACACATCTCCCCACCCACACACACACATACATCCTCCTTTCATCCCATAACCCAACAACTCTCAACCACCCACATATCCTCCACCACACACGCAAACACTCCAAACTGAATAAGTCAAACGCACATCCCACAACCAGACATCCCCACATACATACACATATACCCGAAACCCATACATTACACACCTACCCACACAAAAATCAACCATCCACCCACACATCCCCCACTTTCACACATCCCCCACTCACACAATCTCCCCCACTCACCCACATGTCCCACGCCCATACACGCACACATGCCCTCCCCCAACCTACACACACTCAGCCACCCACACAACCTACACCCACCCATCCCCAATCACTCATCCCCCAGTCACACATTCCTTAACCATACATCCCTTTACCACACACACCCCAAACACTCCCACACATCCAACCAATATACTCACACACATAAAACTCCCCACCCATACACACATCCCCCAACACACACATCCCCACCCACCAACACATCCCCAATTCAAAAATACACACCTCCCACTCACAAACACACCCACCCACACAGACATATCCCCCGACACGTATATAGACAGACAGACAGACAGACAGACAGACAGACAGACAGACAGAACGAACGAACGAACGAACGAACGAACTTTATTTTCAAAGCGTAACAGATTGGGCACGCAGGCCCGTCTTACATTCAGCTCTTCCAATCACTCATCTTTTGTTCATCAGTACAAAGTTCATTCATATAGGGAAAAAAGCATTGTCAAATGAATGTTGTAAACATAAACAGTGCATGTTACCATATTATGAGACAACCCACCCACCCACCCACCAACCCATCCCCTATCAACCCGCGTGTCCCCCACACACACATCAACCACCCAACCACACACATACCCACAGGCACATACATTCCCCATCCATCCACTCATCCACCAAACCACACATCCTGCACACACACCCACATACACTATCTCCCCAACCACACACATATCCCACCTACCACACACCCCTCCACACACATCCATCACCTACCCGATACATAAACCCAGCACACATGTATGCACCCACACATCCACCACCCACCCACACATCCCCCAGATTAACACATCTCTCCACTCACACGCACACATCCTCCACCCATCCCATAGTCTACCAAAACTCACCCAACCACATATCCTCCAACACCGAACCACACACACCCAACCACTCAGCCAAACACACATCCCCCAACCACATATCCAACATCCACACAAACATATATTCCCGCCAACTCACATATCCCGCACCTACCCTCATACAAAACCCGCACCCAGCCACACATCCCTCACTTACACAAATTCCCCACCCACAAAATCTTCCCCATCCACACATACTGCACCCACACACACACATCCCCAACCCACCCACAACCTACACACACTCACCCTCCCAAACATCCTCCACCCACCCACTCGCCAACCCCCCCCCCCCCCACCCCGATCTCCAATCCACAATCACACATCCCTTAACTACACATCTCACCACCCATCCAATCACACACACACACATCCCCACACCCATACACACATCCCCATCCATCAATACATTCTTCATCCAACAACACACACCTCCCACCCACACATACCTCACCACCTACAAATAACCCAGACAGACACATGCGCCGCTCACATACATCTTCCCACCCACACACACACACCCCCCACCCTTACACTCATCTCTCACACACATCCACCCACTTACATACTCACCCATCAACAACTCAAACCCCCACATCACCATCCCACCCATCA